>JAJTUV010002857.1:0-242500 GCA_021653895.1 Mastomys natalensis
TGGTGTTCATGGAGAACACAATAACCTCACAAGCTGAAAACATTTGACAATCAATGTTTCAAGAAGATAAATTTTTCATATTTCTTCTGAACTTTGACATATCAATACATTATTCATGATATATCTATAAAGATTATAAAGTATATATGGAAGGATATGACCTCAGAGCATATTGCTTTGAAGGAGATAAGGTTCTCACTCTGTTGGAACTTGTAAAGAGAGTGGGAGGAGCTACATATAGACCAAAAAAAAGCAAAGAAATAATGCCCAATTTTGTAAGTTGTTATAAAATAAATAGTATTGGAAGACATGGGAGCTACTCTCTTGGGGCTACTCTGAAGGAGATTGTTTCCTTAGAAAGGTAACATGTGAGCTTAAACATGATAGACATAAAAAGAAACTGAGTTTGCAGAAGCATTATCAAGAATCAAGGTCCTGGAGTGGAAAAAGCTTGGTTTTGAACAGAAAGGGACCAGGCAGAAGAAATAAGAAAATAAAGACCAGCTAGTATTTGGATTAGCTGGTCATGAGGATTTTGCCCTTTATGTCAGTGATCAGCTTCAAACAGGAAAATGATCCACTGAATTTACATTTATAATACTTGTAATATATTTTGGGAGGGTTAAGTATAATTATCTATCTATCCTGTTTTATAACTAATGAGTGCTTAATAAATATTAGTTTTTCATTTGAAAAATAATTATGTTTCTCTGTTGTATTAAGAATGGATTAGAAAGAAGCAGTGAGCAAGTAGTAGTAATTGCCTGATGGAATTTTTGAGACAATCAATAGAAGTAGGATTACCAGAATGAAAGAAAAAGGGCAAACTAAAGATAGTGCAAAGGCGCTGGTCTTAAGATATTTGAAATCTAAATTCTCCCTTGATTCTATTCAATACAGAGATGAGAAGAAATCATTTATAAGGTTAAATAATTTTTCAAGACAGTCAATGTATCTATTCCTTTAACATATTGTTATATAGGAATTTTAAATATATGTGACACTCAACTTGTGACAATTTATATATAATGTCAAATTTACTTTATAGGCAAGATTTGTGATTACACTGTAAGGACGTTTGATGATGTTTTAAAAAAGATAATGGCATTAAGCACGTATTTTATAGTTCATAATAAGAACCATTAATATTTGAAAATTGAAATTTAAAGAGAAGGAATTAAAGGGGCATTAAAAAGAAATAAACCTACTGGAAAACAGAGGCGAGGAAGCTAGTGAGATGCTTTTCGAGCAGGACTAAGAGTATTGCTGTGATTCATGGTGACTCCTACTGGTAAATTTACAAATAAAATCATAGATTCACCAATATATTAAAAAGCAGTTGCATTTCTTTTAAAGAAACAGAAAGGCACCAAGCATGAGATGATGAAATGTTGATGCTGATTTGTTACTGCAAAATCCTCATGAGTCATAGAATTGATAGAAAACACTGGTCAGAGGAAAGTGTATCAAGAGACCCATGAATGGTAATTTAATGGCTGACAGACACAATCATTCTGTCTAAAGTCACTATCTTCCACTCATGATTGGGAAGTATGGCATAATATCAATTTGGTCTCAAATATTGCCTTTGATCTGATACTCTTCAATCTTAATAATTTTTCCCATTATATCTTTTTATGAGTTAGACAGCCAATCCTCAATCTCCAAAAACCCCTTGAGATTTTTAAGAAAAAATTCAAAAAGAATATAATATGAGTTTATTTTTCTCCATCACTGTTTGTTAAACGCCTACACTAATTAGAAGTATCATTTATCTGTTCCTGTAGAGGAAATAAGATGTTCTAATTTGTTAGGGAAAAAACATTTCATTTCTGACTATTAACAGAAAAACACCAACAAAATTAATTTCTAAAGTTACTAATAACTCAGAGTAGGATAACATTTTTTCTACTTTTCGACTTACAAAATTCTTCTTAACATTTATTTTATTTTTTATCCTAGTAGACTGAGAAGAGTTTAAACCTAAAAACTGGCTGTGAATAGAAGTCAAACATAATAGATACCATCACATATAGATTTTCTGGTTGAATGAGTTCAGATTTCAGGACTGAGATTGTAACTGGGCACTTTGCCCATTGCCTAAGGAGACAATTGCCCTCAGCTCACTCTTCTCAGTTGTCATGATGGGGAACTTTGTTTAGTGATTTTACATCATTAAACTTAGTTTCAGCAATTTGCTGTAATCTTTAATAGAAAAGAAACCTTAATGTGGATTAATCTTCATTTGAGTATAATTTCTTCAAGACTAATTTACATAAATACAAGATGATTTCACTTTGTATTCAATATTGGAATGGGATAGCAGCATGGATTAAAATTCACTTAAAAAAGAATTTATTTAATAAAAACAAAACATACTCCTTTGTATTCCAGTATAAGAGCCTCAAACATATGAATATTAGACAAATCCCTGTGATAACATAACCTAATTTGTTTATAAAATGATGTTGTTTGATTTTTCTGTTACTTTCATTGTTATTAACTTCATTAATTATAAGTGTATTAATGAAAATTGAAAGATTGCCCTATTTAAATTTACTTAGTGATCCAGACCTTCAATATATCAAGCATGTACATATTGATGATTTCTAATAAAAACTTTCATTTGATCACTGAAGAATGGATGTGTATAAAACCTGTAAAAGCAGACTGGGGATATCATTCAATTAGTAAATGATTTGTGCAAGACCTTAGTTCAGATCTCGAGAACCCACATAAATGTGGATATGATAGCACATTTGTATTCCCAATTCTCCTATAGCAATATGTAAAGCAGAGAGATGGGAAATGCCTGGAAGCTCATGGATCAACTATTCTGGGTTGTTTAATAGAAGAAACACTGAAGGAAGGGGGAAGACAAGGACTAACATCCAAGGTTTTAAAACCTTCAACCAGAACCCTCAGAGCTCCCAGGACTAAACCACCAACCAAAGAGTACACATGGAAGGAACCATGGCTCCAGCTACATATGTATCAGAGGATGGCCTTATCTGGTGTCAATGGAAGGGAAAGCCTTTGGTCCTGAGAAGGCTTGATGCCCCAGTGTAGGGAATGCTAGGGTGGGGAGGCAGGAGTAGGTGAGTGAGGAGGGAACACTGTCATAGAAGCAGGGGAGGGGAGGTGGGATAGGGAGTTTGTGGAGGGAAACTGGAAGGGGGATAACATTTAAAATGTAAATAAATAAAATAACCAATAAAAATAAAATCAAACAAACAAAAAACCTTCACGTACATGCTGTGGCATAGCGAGACTGTACATAAGCATGTCAGTGAACATACACAGAATGAAGCTTAAATTCTCAGTTCAAAGAGATGGTATTAATGCCATTTTATTACTTTGATGAATAGTGTCTTATTGTCTACATCCTCTATTTTTATCACTGTATCTCATATTATGTGGCGAACCTGTATTATATGTATTGTTTACTATACATGTTCTTACACTAGAACCACAAGAGTCTGGGACAATTTTCCATTGAAATGCCCCAAGTATCAAGAAAAGTTTCCCAGAATATAGTAGACATTTAAGAAATCTTTGTAGAATCAGTGAGTATCCTTTATTTCCAAATGAATAATATAACATTGCTTCACCAAATTGTTTATACATCCATATGCAACCATACACACAAAATTTAAATAGGCAAAGACTTAATTTTTGTTTTAAGCGAGTTTGCCGTCAAAAATTGTTGCCAATGTCTTGGTAATTCAGCCCTCTTACTAAATAATCATTTATGACATACTTGATACTAGCCAGTGAGGACCTTTGAGAGCTTGCATTATAAAAGTACACAATGTAAGGATGCTGTCCTTGTTAGACAACCCTCCCAAACTACAGAAATAGAAATACATGTGATAACTAAAAAGATATAAGTATACTGAAAAGCATAATAAAAGACTTTGAACAGATGGAAAAAATCTGATTTCCCTATACTAGTTCCAAATGTCACAAACACCTATGCAAGGTCTTAATGGTAAAGAAACGGATGGATTCTTTGCTTCCATCTGTCTAACACTCAAGATCTTCTGTAATGTAAAAGTTGTCTTAAGGTTTTTTTTTTCCATCCTGTAATTATTCACTCTTTCCTGGATGGTTACCACAGAACTGCTTAATAAGTCCTTAATGTGGTACTTTTAAGGGTAACAGCTTTGTCTAATAAGTATTAAAATAAAAACTCACAAATAATAAATACATAACTAGCAAATACTTTCACATTAGTTCAACCACTAAGAAACATATCTATAGTGTGGCAAAATTTCTGTAATTGTTTATAATTTAGAAAGAGTTTAAAGCAGCTTTAAATTGTATAGAATTCAGAATATGGGCATTATGCTTGATATTTTGTTCTATACTTTTCCATATTCATTCAGTTTACTCTGAGTATTGAGCGATCAGCATCCTCTAATCTCTAGCATACATATTCCCACATTGTCCACTGTTTTCTTTCTAGTCCATCCTTCATACTCTCATTGGATTTGGCTAAGGATGAAAAAAAATTATTTGCTCTTCCAAGTGTCATCTCTTGTCAGGTTTTACCACCTGTGATACCCATGACTAGTATGGTTGGTATTAACCAGCAACTTCATAGAATCTAGAATCATTTGAGACATGAACCTCTGTGTTGTATTGTATTAATTGATGTAGGAAGACTCATTTTAATTATGGGCAAAGCCATTCTCTTGACAAAGAATCCTGGACTGAATAAAATGAAGAAAGCAAGTTGAGCACTTCTTATACATTCCTCCTTCTATGTTTACTGTTAGTGGATGGGACCAGCTGATTCAAGCTCATGCTACCTTAACTTCCCTGTTGTGATGGTCTACACTTTGAACTAGGAGCTATCTAACATAAGCCCTCTGTCACTAAAGTATTTATCATAACAACAGAATATGAAAATAAGCATCATCCACCAGTGTATCTACATGTTCTCCTCACCTCTTGTTTCTCAGAGATAGCAGAGAGTTGCTATAGTACTAGCCCAGGGTGCATTATTACCCCTTCAGTTCTCCTTACATATTTCCTGCACCATTGTAAGTGGTCTCTCTGTTCATCTTACATGATTTGGCACTATCATCTCATTATTGCCAAGCCTCTGAATGGCATGAACTTTTCACTACTGATTCCATGTTTCACACACTTGAAATTCTCCATTTCCATAAATGGCAACAATGTTAAGTCCATGTTATTGATTTTTATTGATTTTTCCATTTTATACATTACATCATATCAAATCTATATATAAACTATGTTTAGAAATTGTCTACTTGTATCGCAACTGTCATCTCCTGAATTCAAGGTACCATCATTTCATTACAGGAGGATGAAAATAATCTTCTAACTGATCTTGCTTTCTTATTACAGTATGCTCTTTACATGTGTTTCAGTCATTTTTACTCTTTCTTTCTTCAATACAAACAGTAAATAATAATGTTTTTAAAACACCAATTTTAAAAGCGCTCACATAAAACTCTGTATCCTATCTCTACTCTAAAAAGAGATTGCTGTTCCAAACAGTGCTTTCTTCACTTTCTCAGTTGGATGAATACTTAGCCCTAAAATAACATAAAACTAAATTCTCCATAATCAGATGTTATGATCTTTAGTAGTTTTGTAAGATACAAGGTGCTGCATATTTCTAATACCTCATGAGATTTCCCTATGACCAAGAAATTACCACTGAAGAATTTGACTAAAGCTCTGTTAATGCCTACATACTCTTTTATGTCTGGTTTCTTTGGTAACAATATGATTTGAGATTCATCTAAGTATACTACTCTTTTATTGCTTTTCATTGCTGAATTTCTTTTCATGTACCTGCTGATGCATATTTTGTTCATTTCCAGTTTGAGATATTATGAATATAGCTGTTATGAATATCTTTGAACAAGTATTTCTTTGTACACCATGGTAGATATGCATAGGCTTAGTTTTGTAAGGTTCTATACCATTTACTAAGATGATTTTACTTGTTGATAACATGTAAATGTTCTTAATCCATATTCTTACAATACTTGGTATGCTTAATATTTAAAATTTCAGTGATTATAACAGCTGTGCAATAATATCTCATTGGAAAATTAATCTACCTGATCCAGCTAATTAACAATGCATATATTTATTATCTGTTCTTACAACTTCACTTGGAAGTATCTGCTTTCATAATGAATATAATTTCATTGACAGTTCACTAAATTATTTTTTAAAATGGCTGAAATCTCCAGTAACAGCACATCTATCAAGGAATTTTGGATTGCATGAACTGATTGGTTCATTGAGTTGAAATCTAATGGCATCCATACTATTATGCAATTTAATACGGGAATTTACCATTTTATATATAGACATTTCTTCCTAGTTTGCCAAAGGAAACAATGATAGTCTGACTAGTACAATGATTATGCTAGCTATTGAATTAATTTCATTCTTTCAACTTAAAACTATGTCAATATTAGAACATTTATTCTCCCTAAAGTGAATGTAATCTCAAATTGGCAGAGTAAATGTTTCCCACAGATATGAAAGAAAATAGGTGGCTCATTTGCCTTTAAAATATATGATGAATATAACACATGTATGGAAGCTAGCTAACTGGGAACAAAATGCTTGTTTGCATCCATACTCCTTGACTGGAAATCCCACTAATCTTTTTTTTTTCCTTAAGATAATGAGAAGTTTATGAACTGAAAGTGCTTCTATTTTAATTATTAAATCTAATTTAAATTCAAATTTGATAATTAAAGCAGCCACTTTTCATATTTCACACTCATATATACCTATATAGTTCTAGAATATAATTTTATTTTTGATGATTCCTGAATTAAAAATATTCCCAATGTATCATGGTGTATAACATGCCGAATATGACTTCATTTGAAATGCATGTTACTTGCCTGTCTGCAACTTGTCACTGTTTCTTAGGAAGGCAGCTTGCTATGCTCAGTATATTGCACTAGAATCCTATACTAGAGGAAGTAGAGTCAGGTACTGAAAAATTGAATGGCCAAATTATGCTATGTCAGTGATGACATGTCTAATAGGACAAACACATGTAGAACTTAATCATGGAAAAAGGGACTTAGAAATGGAAATCATGAATGAAAAAGTACATAGTAACTGCAATAAATAAATAAATAAATATAATCTATGTGAACACTTCAAAGTCTATGTTAAGTACCAGTGGCTATATTGAATTTATACCTGCCTTGAAAATGTATTTGGGGCATTTTACTTCAATATAGTCCAACATGATATTCATAACTTGGGAGGGACCCAAAGGCCCTTCAAAGAAATGGGCTTTTATTATCCAGAGTAGTGGTAGAGTCCTTTGTGCTCTGTACACCGCTATTCTACACAATGTGTTCACAACAATGGCAAGAGCATGAGGTCAAAATATCAAAGAAGAAATATGCATTTAAAATGTGCATCATCTTGTATCAAATCAGTTTTTGTTTCTGTTTCACTTCCAGCAATATCCCCAAGATGTGTGACAACATGAGGTCGTACATATTTCTAAAATATGACTTCTAATGGTAAAACCCACAGTGATGGCAATAATAATAATCAATTCCAAACAATGTCTGGTACAGATAACCAATTACTATTTATGTGGAAGAATGTTTTCTTACAGAATTTCCACATTTCTCACGGAACTCTTACCCATACTGCAGAAAACAGTTCTTGTCCCAGACATGATTTCTTCACTTTTTTGCTGCTTAGCTCCTTCTGAGAACCCATACACACTTGGGACAACGTGTTTATATAATTTTTTCTTTACTTTTCTGATTTCTCCAATTGCCACTGTAATTTCTCAGTCTCTGTACATTGCCAGTCCTTAAAGCCTTCCACAGACTTGCCAACTTCTCATATTCTTTCTGATAAGGCTAGGTGCTGTAGGCAGAGTTTTTCACACCCTCTGCTAAAACCACTGACTTCTTCCTATTGTAGAAAACCAAACACCCTAGTTCTTGAGAAAGAATAAAATAACATTAAATGTCATAGATAGACCCATTTACACCTCTTCCATGTCTCTTTTCACTCTCCTTTATCTCTAACAATGAGCTTCATTGGAAATTTTCATAGATAAAAAAAATGTCTTTCATGTATTCAGATAGTTCTGTATGTAATTTCTTCATAGAAATTATTTTTAAATAATGTTTTCATTTATTCTTGAAAATATCACATAAAATATTTTGATTATATTCATTCCTCTCCCTCAAACTGTAAATTTATTATGTCAAGTAAAATTTTCCTCACCTTTTCCCCTAAGAATTAGCAGTTTGCTCAAGGTCCACTTCTTTTTCTGGGACTTACTTATCTGAATCTCCAGCTTTTTAACTTTGCTTTTGTTTGTTTTGTTTTTCTTGATACAGTGTTTCCCTATTTAGTTCTTGCTGTTCTGGAACATGCTCTGAATATTTTTCTTTGCTTCTTACTTTCATACCTATGTGATATGCAACTTCACTTTTTCTACTGAAAACTTCACATATACTATGCTCTCCTACTCTCCCCTCCCCTCCCCTCCCCTCCCCTCCCCTCCCCTCCCCTCCCCCTCCCCTCCCCTCCCTCCCCTCCTCTTCCCTCCCCTCCCCTCCCCTCCCCTCCACTCCTCTCCCCTCTCCCCTCCCCTCCCCGTCCTCTTCCCTCCCCTCCCCTCCTCTCCTCTTCCCTCCCCTCCCCTCCTCTCCCCTCCCCTCCTCCCCTCTTCCCTTCCCCTCCTCTCCTCCCCTCTTCCCCTCCCCTCACCTTGTCTCCTCCCCTCCTTTCCTCTCTTCCCCTCCCTTCCTCTTCCCTCCCCTCCCTGCCTCCTCTCTCTATTCCGCATCACCATTCCTTCTCTACCTCTGTCTCTGTGTTGCTGTGTCTGTCTCTATATTTGGCTTTCTCTCATCTTTCTTTGTATCTCTACCTGTCTCCCACCATATGCTCCTAAATTTATAATGGAGTTAAGCACCTTAATGAAAGCATGATAAATTGAAAATACACTGTGCCTAAGACTCAGCAGTCATTGTGGAAGAGGGGTCAGAAGGAATGTAAGACACAGAAGAACAGAAAGATTGCTATGAGACTGCTTCTCCTAGAGAAGACACAATGACTTCAGAGAAGCTACACAATGAAGTCTCATCAACATGCCTGCCTAAACATGACCTGAACAAGGATGGCAACAGTATACATGCTAATGTGCAAGGGAAAGAAGCTAATGAGGCCTTAGCACTACAGAAAGAACTACAGACAACTAAGGAAACTGGGAGTAGGAGAAATATTTTTCTACAGAGAGGCACACACCAGTTGATTATCCTATACAAAATCATCAGCCCTGAAATTGCATACGTATAAGTAAAATTCTATGAACTGAGCAGATATACAAGTAACTTTATATGAACTGACTAGGTTATATTTATATATATTTAGGAAACACACACACACACACACCACACACACACAAATGCACACTATTTGAAAACAATTTATGAAGAGGACACAAATTTTAAAAAAAGCAAGAGGCATGGGAGTGTGTGAGGGACAAAAGAGACAAAAGAAAATGATGTAAGTATACTATATTTTGAAATATTTAATAAAAGCATATACTTATTAGAAAATTCATCAGCTATCATGATGTTTTTTAAAAATTCAGTTTAATATTCTGAGCATGATATGGATTATTTAATTTGCCTTTTGTTAAAATGTCAACATCTGTTGTCAGATCTCAAAGGAAATAATTGTTTGTGAATCTATAGCAATTCATCAATCATAATCACTATGGCTCTTGAGTTCAATTCCCAGAGAGCCTACATAGGGCAGCTCACAACATCCTCAAACTCCAGATCCAAGGTCATGAAATGCCCATGGTCTCAGTGGGCACCAGCAAAACATGTGCACATATACACAAAGACACTCACATCTATATGTATAACTTAGATAATAAATATGAAAATGAATCTGTGACATTTATATTCATGAACACATGTACACAAAATAGAAGATAATTTTTGATGAAATGTGAATTTTTACATATTGAAACACTTGAAGACTTTTCATACAGGAGTAGAAGTGTCTCATGTAGATTTTTAAAAATTAGCAAAATCCTCAACTTACCTAAAGAAATTATCTTAATCAATAAAATAACAATATTGGGTTTTATATTTTTTGGTGTGTTCTTTTCATAATTTTTAATTTTGGAATAAACTCTAACTTTCTGTAAAGGAATAATCAGTTTGATTCATCAGACTCTTTCATTATCAAGTATTCAGTGTTGCTCAGCATAATTTTTATTAGTTAATAAGGTAATGTTATTAATAAATATTTTTCTTTCCTATTTGTATCCCTTTGATTTCTTTTTGTTGTCTAATTGCTCTAGCTAGGACTTCCAGCATTGCAGATGATATGATAGTATACTTCAGTGACCCCAAACCTTCCACCAGAGAACTCCTAAACCTGATAAACAACTTCAGCAAAGCGGCTGGTTATAAAATCAACTCAAACAAATCAGTACCCTTCCTCTACTCAAAAGATAAACAGGCTGAGAAAGAAATTAGGGAAATGACACCCTTCACAATAGTCACAAATAATATAAAATACCTTGGTGTGACTCTAACCAAGCAAGTGAAAGATCTGTATGACAAGAACGTCAAGTCTCTCAAGAAAGAAATCGAAGATCTCAGAAGATGGAAAGATCTCCCATGCTCATGGATCGGCAGGATTAATATAGTAAAAATGGTCATCTTGCCAAAAGCAACCTACAGATTCAATGCAATCCCCATTAAAATAACAACTTAATTCTTCACAGATTTAGAAAGAGCAACTCTCAAATTCATTTGGAATAATGAGAAACCCAGGATAGCATAAAACTATTCTCAACAATAAAAGAAATACTGGGATAAATACCATCCCTGACATCAGGCTTTACTACAGACAATAGTGATAGAAACTGCATGGTATTGGTACAGAGACAGCAGGAAGATCAATGGAATAGAATTCAAGACCCAGAAATGAACCCACACACCTATGGTCACTTGATTTTGAAAAAGGAGATAAAAATGTGTGGTGGAAAAAGTACAGCATTTTCAACAAATTGTGCTGGTTCAACTGGAGGACAACATGTAGAAGAATGCAAATTTATCCATTCTTATCTCCTTGTACAAAGCTCAAGTCCAAGAGGATAAAGGACCTTCTTAAAAAAAAAAATAACAGATACACTGAAACTAATAGAAGAGAAGGTGGGGAAGACCCTTGAATACCTAGACACAAGGGAAAAGTTCCTGAACAGAACACCAATGGCTTATGCTCTAAGATCAAGAATCGACAAATGGGACTTCATAAAATTGCAAAGTTTCTGTAAGGCAAAGGACACTGTCAATAGGAGAAAACAGCAACCAACAGATTGGGAAAAGATCTTTACTAATCTAACATCTGATAAAGGGCTAATATCCAATGTATACAAAGAACTCAAGAAATTAGACTCCAGACAACCAAATAACCCTATAAAAAATGGGATAAAAACTAAACAAAGAATTCTCAACTGAGGAAATTCAAATGGCCAAGAAGCACCTAAAGAAATGTCCAACATCCTTAGTCATCAGGAAATGCAAATCAAAACAAACCTGAGATTCCACCTCATACCAGTCAGAATGGCTAAGATCAAAACCTCAGGTGATAACAGATGCTGGTGAGGATGTGGAAAAGAGGAACACTCCTCCATTGTTGGTGGGATTGCAAAATGGTGCAACCACTCTGGAAATCAGTCTGGCAGTTCCTCAGAAAATTGGACATAGCATTACCTGAGGATCCAGCTATACCACTCCTGGGCATATACCCAGAAGATGCTCCAACATATAACAAGGACACATGTTCCACTATGTTCATAGCAGCCTTATTTATAATAACCAAAGCTGGAAAGAACCCAGATGTCCTTCAACAGAAGAATGGATACAAAAAAATGTGGTACATTTACACAGTGGAGTATTATTCAGCTTTAAAAACAATGAATTCGAGAAATTCTTAGGTAAATGGCTGGAACTAGAAAATATCATCCTGAATGAGGTAATCACACAAGAACAAACATGGTATTCACTTACTGATAATTGGATATTAGCCCAGAAGCTCTCAATACCCAAGATACAACTCACAGACCACATGAATCTTACAAAAAAGGAAGACCAAGCGTGGGTGCTTCGGTCCTTCTTAGAAGGAGTAACAAAATACTCAAGGGAGCAAATATGAAGACAAAGTGTGGGACAGAACTGAAGAAGGGGCCATGTAGAGACTGCTCGACCTGGGTATCTATCCATGGGCAATTATCAAAGGTAGACCCTGTTGTGGATGTGAAGAAGTGCATGCTGACAGGAGCCCGATATAGCTATCTACTTAGAGGTCTGCCAGAGTCTGACATATGCAGAGGCAGATGCTCACACTAACCAATGAACTGATCAATAACTCCTCAATAGAGGAGTTAGAGAGAAGGAGCTGAAGGAGCTAAAAGGGTTTGCAGCCCCATGAGGAGAGCAACAATACCAACCAACCAGAGCTCCCAGGGTCTAAACCACCAGCCTGGAAGCACATAGGGAGGAATTCTTAGCTCCAGTTGTATATGTAGGGGAGGAGGGCCTTGTTGGGCATAGGTGGGAGAGGAAATCCTTGGTCCCATGAAAGCTGGACTCTGAGTGTGGGGAATTCAAGAATGGGGAGGTGATAATGGGGAGTAAGTGGGGCACATCCCCATAGAAGCAGGAGGAGGGGTGATAGGATAGGGGATTCCTGGGGGGGGAGAAATGGGATAAGGAATAACATCTGAAATATAAATAAAATATCCAATGTTGTGGATAGCCCCAGCCTTGTATTTTGATCCTAGTTCCACCCCCCTGAGAGGGCTCCAGAGGAGGATTGAATCAATGTTGTGGATAGCCTCAGCCTTGTATTTTGATCCTAGTTCCCAGTGGATAGCCCCAGCCTTGTATTTTGATCCTAGTTCCACCCTTCTGGGAGGGGCTGCAGAGGAAGATTGAATCTGTACACAGACGACATCTTGTAAACCTTCTGTCCAATTAAAACCTATAAAATAAAGACTAGAGCCAGAGATTGGGCAGTAGAAGGGGAGGCGGAGAAAAAGGCTTAGGGGAGGAGAGAGTGAGAGGAATTCGATATAAAAGGCAGAACAGACGAGGAGAAGAAGAGAAGGAGTCGCCAGGAGAGTAGAAGCAGAAGAAGAAAGGAGTTGCTGGGAGAGCAGAAGCAGGTAGAAGCTGGAGGAAGCAGGCAGAAGGAAACTGGCAGTAGAAGGAAGCCGGCTGCGGAGGATAACCACGTGGCTTGGATGAACCGCAAGTTATAAAGGATCTCATAGCTGGGGATTAGAGTAGTGTAGTGGTAAATCTGCCCAATCTAGGCGTGCAATTTATACCATAATTATTGAGCTGTGTCTTCCTTTACTGGTCTCCATTGGGTAGGAGATCTAATTTGGGGGTTAAATAATTCCCTCTACTACAAATTGGCGCCCAACTTCTACTACAATCGAATAAAAAATAAAAATAATATTTTTCACAAATATACTATTTGTTTTCACTTTTCTTAATTATATTTTGAAGTTAAAAAATTTCTAAATGTTTTATTGAGGGTGTGCTGTCAAAAATTTCAATATCTAAAAGTCAGAATGTTCTGTTTAAAAGACATGGATCTGGGAATAAGGAAACATTGCTTCTGTCAGTATGATAGTGGGTAGGTTTTATAAAAGCCCATTTTTTTTATTATTTGTGAGCTCTAGGTTTCCAGTGTTTCAGTTGAGGTAAGAGACCATATCTCAATCCCTTCTAACTTGCCACCATTGTGTTTTTACTGTAAGTATACATCCTAGTTGAACATTTTCAGAAACATAAGCTTATTAGTAGATTGATAAATGTTCATCAGTTTCATCATATATAGTCCACCAACTTTTGCTACACACACACACACACACACACACACACACACACACACACACATATATATATATATATATATATATATATATATAGCCTGTAGGCACAAACATGAGCCAGTGTGTATGTGTGTGTGTGTTTGCCCATGCATGCATATGTGTGTTGTAAATTAGAGAACAACTAGCAGAAGGCTGATCCATCTTTCTATCTTGTGGGCCCAATGATCATATTCAGTTCATCAAGTCGATAGGCTTGGCAGTAAATGTCTTTACCTCCTGAGCCACATTGCTTTCCCAAACATGGTTATTTTTAAATAAATATTCTGGTTTCATTTCATATTTCATTTCACTTCATATCTCATTTCACAATATTTTGTCCATGAACAAGCAATGTCAGTATCACCTGAGGCCTTATTATAAATTTAGATTCTCAGGTTCCACACACAGAATAAAGATTTGCATTTTAATGTGATTGCCAGGAGATATCGGAGAATATTAAAGTCAAAGAAGCACTGATTTAGTAATGGATACCTTCCTCAACATGATTCCTCATGTAGAATTTGTAATGTTAAATATTGTGCTGTTGTATACATTTCATTACAAAGCATATATTTGGTTTAATATCTTATTTTTTGATTTATAAATATTTCATGATGGAACACATTTAGTGTACGAATTTGTATTTCTTTGCTATTTCTACTAGTAGTATTATAATAAAGAGAAAAAGAAGCATAATAGTGAAGAACTTGAGACAATCTTGAAAGATTTTCCTGGCATAAAATACAATATATGTTTATCTTGGTAGGAGAAATAAGTACCAGTCCAATTATAAAAGTAAAGGTTATTCATTCACATACCCACAAAAATACTTGGAGAACAGTTATGCCCGACTCATTCCCTATGGAATTATCATTCTAAGACAAGTATTATCTTATGAATCCTTTAATCCAAGTAGAAATGGTTGACAATTTCAATTATGACAGAGAGAGGATAAAGTTAACTTTTAAAGTATTTTTTTATTTTTTTTTTTAGTCTGGGAAATGTAGTTCCATTGATATAGTGCTTGCTTAGCATGCACGAAGCTCTGAGTCTGATCTCTAGCACTGCTAATCCTGTATTCCCAAATTGCAGAAGGCAAATACAGAAGAGCTGATGCCAATTCAAGGTCAGCCTGGTCTACATAGGAAGTTCCAGTCCAAGACTCTATCTCAAAAAACAAAACAAAACAAATAATTCTTTCTCTTGGGCACTCTCATATTTTGGGCATTTTGAAACCATGGTCTACTCTACATTCTAGATTGAATGTGCAGTGTTTACTCCTGTAGTTTATAAAGTGAAATAGAAATGTCCATTGATATGTTAACATATTAATATAGAAAGTTGATTCCTTTGCATACTTTCAGTCTACATATCACATCAGTCAAAATCTCTATATGATATGTAACTCATTAACTTCTGTAAAATGTACGTGTTCCAATAGCATATTATCTTTTTCTGGGAACATACATTATATTCATATTTTTTCATCCATAAGGCGTAACAGTATATATGAAAAGCACACATATACTTTCTAATATTCTCCTCATAAACATGAAAAGGTGAGGCAATACTTGGAGTGGTTTGCATAGAAAATATTTCTATCAACTATAAAAGTAATATTAACTATATAATTTAATAATAATTTTGTTGCATATGTAGAAAAATACTTTTATAGCAAAACCTATCACATTTGAATTTATTTTATCAAAACGCCTATGCAACTACTCTTGTTTTTATTTCTAGTATGATTTACATGTTTTAAATTTTTGGAAGGGGGAAAGCATTTAGACTGTGCTGCTGATTTCTCTTATCACATACATTTTGTAGATTTGTTGAGACAATGTGTCTGCATTTCAAGCTATGAAAATTTAAAGGAAAAATTTTCAGAATTGTCCAATTACTGTGTCCGGGTGGTTCATAAATAACTGAAAATATTACAATTTCAAGCAATCATGTCTATAATTAAAAATGATCAACTGTTATCCAATCTCTCATATCAGCATAAAGAAAGCAGAATATAAAAGCTTTCCCCTATTTAGATGACCATAAATAAATTTGTTCTTGCTTCAAAGCTTAGCCCTTATACTATAATTAGATTTAAATATAGCTCTGTTGTTTTTAAATAACAGATGCCTACCATCTTGTACACTTCCATTTTTACAAAATATATTTTTTATTATTGGCTAAGAAGCCCAGCAGGATTCTAATTTCTTTTACAGCCTGCATGTGTTCTGATTTGTACAATGAATAAATTGAGAAGGAAAAAAATGGTTGGAATACAAAGGGTGAAAATCTGATAGCATTCCCTTCTCAGAGTCCCCTGAGCAACTAGTGTCAAGGTTTGTAAAAAGAGTCAAAAATAAATGCCTGACAATTTAGAAGTATTCTTTGACTCATAAGACTCTCAATTACAAATTGACTAAAATACATATCGAACTCTGAGGAGTTTCATGTTTAAATTGTACCTAATTACCACTGAGTAATGAACCAATAATTGCACAATAAATTAATTTTTATAAGTAATAATACTGGGTCTAAAATCATAAGTCTTGAGTTTTGGTAATATAATTCTTTGAACATGAGTATTTAGTAATGGTTGCTAACTGAGAAATTAAAAATCATTAGAAGAAAATGCTAACTTTAAAAATACATGTGTTTTCTTCACATAGGCAAAGCTTGAATATATTATTTGATGATGTCTATAAGATAATTATTAATGATAAGTCTTTTGAGAGCATACATATCTGATTAAGAGGAGCTAATAAACCAAACTACTCTAAATTCTCCTTATCACAACCCCTTTGTCTCTCCTTTCACACTGTCTCTTGCTTCCATTCCAGAAAGTTGCTAAAATTAAAAAAAATACAAATTTTTATTTCCAAGTGAAGAAAAGCATAGAAACAAAACATAAAGGAACTATATAAATCAAATCTAGAACTTTACAATACAGGGCAGGGTAGAGTGAATGAAGAAAAGGGGAGAAGCAGGCAAAAGTGACATAATTACAAAAAAGCAAGCAAAGTAAGTTTAGAGTATGAGAGCACAAGGCCCAGTGAAACAAACTGTGCTTAGTAATTAGGAGAAGAGGTTCTGCAAATATCTTTAAAGGTCTCAGAGCCTAATTGTCTGCTATGTCCAGGAATAAGCAAGGAGATGCATGTGGCAAGAATTTGAAAAATGTAGCATGGGTGAGTAGTGACTATGTTGAGTGTGTGTACAATGGTGATATATTTTGTTCTGTAGTCTATGTCATTGATTAAGCCTATACTGAGGATGTAATGATCAAATCCTTGTTCAAGTCAATTCTGGAGAAAGAGAAAGTGCTAAGATTTATTATTTTTTGTTGGGACAGAGATGGTTCAGTGGTTAAGGGTAAAATCTGCTCTTGCATAAAACTCAAATTCACTTCCCAGTCCCCATGTGGAACAACTCACAAGATCTATACTCCAGTGCCACTGGAGCCAACACCATCTTCTTGCCTCCATAAGTATCTGCACTTTTGTATGCACAGTTAGTCAGTGATGCATGCATATACATAATTTTAAAATTTTGAAAAGTAAATCTTAAAAAGTATCAAAGTGCTTGAACTCTGCACCCAGAAGAATCATTTTTTATCACATTGGTCATATGTTACATGATTTTTTCTTCAGAAGATATAAATATACATCTATCTACTCCAAGTAGAGAAAACACTGACAAACAAAAGAAAGGATTTGGTCTAAATACAGCTTACTGAATTAATAATTGTATTGGGATTATTCATAGGAACACTGACATTTCAAGGTCACCAAAACTACTGAGAGGTCCACTGAGAAATTTAGGGATAACTACACCACTGAAGATTCCAGCCCTTGCATAGATGGCTCAAGAAAACTCTATCATTCAGAATATGCGTGGCTTATGAAGAGCTGTCCTACTGAAGAGCCTCCTGAGCAAATTAAGTACAGACATTGCCAAAATCTCAACCTGCAGTTAACTTTCCACTTTCTACATAAACTATGGATTCATGTGTCCCAGGAGTCACCCTCTTCCCTGTCTCTTTCTTGAATCTCTTCAGGTACTCTAAGCAAATTTGATTGAAAAAGACAATGATCACAATCATTCTGAAGGTCCAGATGTACAGCATCAAGGAAGACAAGAGGAAAAGCTAGTTCTAAAACTGAAACATCCATTTCTCAACATAATATGTGCTAATCTCTCCACTGAAACCTAAACCTTGTTTCCGTCTCTGACAATATAAGATAACTCTCACTTACAATTAAGATGTTAGTTTAAACATTATTTCCACAGAGAAATCTTCCCAGTGCCTGCAGTATAATAGTACAACTGTCTTGGCAGATGGAAAGACATATATGCCTTGTTTTTTACTACTGCATCATTGAAAAGATGGAATTGGAATTTCCTCAGCGACCTCATTGTGGAAAACCAAAAAAGTTACAACTCTTGTCTACCCAGAAGAGGACTCTGTATCCCAGGAGAGATTTCAAAGTTCTGACCACTCATCAGACGCTCTTGCAAGAGAGACCTGATTTTTCAGTGATGAGTTTGACCTTATCTCTCTAGTTATACATATTTCTTGTCCTATTCATAAATCTAAACATCATGTCAAGACCCCAAAGTTATACTCGGAGGTTACTAAACCTCTTTCTTCCCATTCCCAACGTGGACACAATGAATAAATCTACTTCTCTGCTCTTCATTATTGCTTATTTTTTTAAAAAACTAGTCTATTGATGACAGCTGTCTGAGACAACATTATTAGGATTACCAGAGGTCAGTTTCTCACACTAAAAGCTCCAGTAACAATGGGTTTTCTTTTTATGGATTCTTCTTCTATATGCTACCTCTTAAAAATAAACAGTTATTTCATTTTTATTTTTTAAATAATGGATCACTTCCTCCTCTCTGGGGAACAAAAAATGAAAAATAAACAAGCAAACAAACAAACAAAAAATCCAAAGTATAGGCAAATTTAAAAAACAATTTATTAAAATAAACATACACACACACACACACCATCACCACCAGCAACAATAACAATCCATGGAGTCTGTTTTGTGTTGGCCAACTACTACTGGGCCTGAGATCTGCCCTAGGATGTGGTTGATACCCCCAGTGTTGAAGAAAATGAATTTTTTATTTCCCTGCAGGTATCAGTTGGAAAGAGCTTTTGGTTAGGAGTGAAACTTTGTGTCCACCTACCCATCTCAGTGCTGGGATTTATATCTATTTGAACCTGTGCTGGTCCTTTGTATGTACTGTCATAGTCTCTACCCATATATGTATTAGTTCCCATTATGTCTTGAAGATACTGATTCCTTGGAGTCATCTACCACCTCTGGGTCTTATCTTTCTTTCTCTTCTATATAGATCCCAGAGTCTTGAGGGAAGAGTTTGATGGAGGCATTGGAGTATTTTATTGTCTCTCACCCTGCATATGTCCAGCTATGGGTCTCTTTGCTAATTACCATCTATTGCAAGAAGAAACTTCTCTCATGAGACTTGGGTGAAGCTCTGATTTATGAGTACAGCACTATGCCAGTAGATGTCATTTTTATGGTTCATGACTTTTACAGTTCCTCTAGCAGAATAATAGTTTTCCCCTAGCCTTATAAGACCTATAGGCTCCATCTCATGTAGTGGGCCTTAAATACAATAAAAAAAAAAGAAAGTGATTGGTTGCTCCCATAACATTTGTGCTACTATAACACCAGTACATCTTATTTATAGGCAGATCTCTGTTGTAGGTCACAGGGTGTAACTAGGTGAAACTGATGATTACTTTTCTTCTCTGATAGTTTACAGAGTACTTTCTAGTACCAGAAATGCTGGTCCATAGGGGTGACACTTCTAGTTGGGCATTACCTCAGTTTCTCCATGTTCAATGACATAAGTTAGTGTATCTTCAGCAATAGGGCCTTACCATCAGGTTGTGGGGAGCAACATATATCCTTGGCAATAGCATATAATGTTTGGAGGAATATATGGGACCCTTTGGCCAATAGTTCAACAAGGTGTAACTCATTCCTGGCACTGGAGTTTTACTTCATGGGATAAGATGTCTAGCTGAAACATTATCGCCACTATTATGTGTTTAGTCCATTTAGATCCCATATGTACATAGGTTCCCATACGGTTTTTCAAGTGACCTTTAGTATTAGATTTCCCTCTATCATATTCATTCATTTACAATGACATCCTATCTCTATCCCTTCTTAATGCTTTTATTGTAGCTTCCCTCTATCTCTTAAAAACATATACTCTATTTTCCTTTCCTAGTCTCTTACTAGATACCTCTCTGTAAAAGTATCTTTTATACTTTAGATGTAATTGCCATCTCAGAGGCTTACCGCTGAATAAACTCAGCTTTTGTTGTTAATTCTGAACTCTAGATGGCTGGTTCAATTCAGCAAGCTGACTGTTTCAATCCAGCTTCTCTTAGCTTCTCACTAAATTTCTGTGCTTGGCCTCATACTAAGTTTGGCAATAGGCTCTAATCTTCTGGCTCCTTCTTATTCTCTGGCTTGTTCTCTCTTCACCTGTGTCTAAGCTGTCTCTGTGAAATCGTCCTGGTAAATATCTCTCTCCTTCTTTCTCCTTCTCTCTCTCTCTCTCTCTGTCTCTCTCTCTCTCTGCCTCTCTCTCTCTCTCTCTCTCTCTCTCTCTCTCTCCTTTCTCTCTCCTTCTCTCCTCTCTCTCCTCTTCTCTCCTCCCCTCTCTCCCTCTCTCCTCTCTCTCTCCTTCTCTCCTCCCTCTCTCCCTTTCTCCTCTCTCTCTCTCTCTCTCTCTCTCTCTCTCTCTCTCTCACACACACACACACACACACACACACACACACACAGACTTCTTCCTCTCGCTGCTCTTAAGTCACTTCTCCTTCCTGTTCTGTTTTTTTTATTGGAAACGCTA
Organism: Mastomys natalensis; assembly: GCA_021653895.1. Lineage (NCBI taxonomy): Eukaryota > Metazoa > Chordata > Mammalia > Rodentia > Muridae > Mastomys > Mastomys natalensis. The sequence continues at coordinate 20,873 of JAJTUV010002857.1, forward strand.
TTTACATTTCAGATGTTCTCCCCTTTTCCATTTTCCCCCTCCCTCCCAGGAACTCCCTATCCCTTCCCTCTCCTCTTGCTTCTATGATGGTGTACCCCCACCTACTCACCCCTGTACCTCACCTCCCCACCCTTGAATACTCGCCGCCCCCTGATGTCCAGCCTTCATGGGACCAAGGATCTCTTTTCCCACTTATATATAGCTCCCTTGCATATATAGCTGGAGCCATGGGTCACTCCCTAAGCGCTCCCAGGCTGGTGATTTAGACTCTGGGGGCTCTGGTTGGTTGGTATTGTTGTCTTTCCTCATGGTGTCGCGAATCCTCTCAACTCCTTCAGCCTTCACTCTATCTTCTCCATTGGAACCCCATGATCAGTTTAATGGTTAGCTGTGAGCATCTGCTTCTGAATATGTCAGACCCTTGCAGACCTCTAAGGAGACAGCTATATCAGGCTCCTGTCAGCATATATTTCCTGACATCCACATCAACCTGTTCTGTTTCTTAAGAGTTGAGCATATCCCATCTCCAACTCATTCTCTCAAAATGTTCTCTCATTCATCACTTAGCCTACCCTTCAATTAGACATCAGTTTCAAACATAGCTGTTTCCTACTATGAACTAAACTTACTGAAATTGTTTAGGATTAAAGGTACATACTAAGGGCATGTCTATATTTCAGCCAGACAGATTAAATGTGTGTGGCCTGTCTGGATTCCAGCTGGATCACATAGACCTAGGTCTTTGGATGTGATCCCTTGCCAAAACAATTATGTTGCTGGATTAAAATTCCCCTACATCTCTCTGTGATTATTCAATTTGAAACATATATACAAAACTTAAATGCGAATATACACATATAAGGGAAATGTGTGCTTCTTTGTTCTATGATTGTAGACTAAAATATTTAAGAAGCCATTGCAGCCCAGTGAATGTTATTCCCCTAATGTCCACAGAATATATTCTGCTCAGGAAATGGTCATTGAATAAATATGTGTTGAAGTTTTTCCAGAAAGCAATATGAAATGGCACACTAGCTATAAGTTTTCTCATTTTATTTCTTACTTGGTGACTATTTCTACCTCAGGTACATCAGCACACAGAAGCATACTATTCTCTCACCTCTTTCTTTTTGTCGTTTCTTTTGTTCAATAAGTATAGATTTTTTTCCTCCTCAGCTTCTAAAGTCACTTGTAAGGTTTCAAACAACCACAATGATGATTAATAAATACAGCAGTAGTGAGAATAACAGTGACAAAATGGAAGGGCAGTGGGCAGTGGTCCAGAATAACACTCTAAAGTTCGTGGCTCTGGAAAATGCCCTTGTTCTCTGTTCAGAATTATCAACAAATTCTTAAGATGTATACTGTGATTTCCAATTACATCTGCTTACATTAAACAGCACATTCCAGGCCTAAAATATAGATACTTTTGATGATTCTGTTTAGGTTTCAGTTATACTTATGGCACATTGCAGAGATATTGTGCTTCATGTGTAGACAATAGAAATTTAATTTAATTAACATTGATTTTCAAACATTTTAAAACAAGCAAACTATTTTATGCAAAAGAAAACAACAATGAAGATCCAATTTTAAAGTACATCAAAGTGGAACTCTTAGGTAGGTCGAGAATAACCCCCCCACCAAGACTCCTCTCCTCCCAAAATAATGACTTCAACTAGGTTGCTGAACCACACTGTCTTAAAGATAGCACACTTCAAAATTACTGATGTTACAATGACAAATAATTCTTTTTAAATTTCAAGATATTTGAATATCAATAATTGTATCTACTTCTAAAAACATATTTATATTGGAATTTTAAACAATATGAAAAAGAAATAAAACTTGTAGATATACATTAATCATGATACTTATTCACATTTTAATATACCAATGATTGATAATGATAATAATAATAACTATATGTTTTCAAGACAGTGTTTCTCTGTATAGCCCTGGCTATCTTGGAACTCACTTTGTAGACTAAGCTGGCCTTAAACTTATAGATCTGTTTGCCTCTACATACTGAGTGTTAGAATTAAAGGCACATGCCACCATGCCCAGGTTCATATTATTATTCTTTAGTATTGCTTATGAAAGGAACACATCCAAATATTTCACTATTAATCTTTTTAAAGTAGTAAAAATTAGACATTTAATCTGTATGAGTGTTTTTTACATGTATGTATGTGCACCATGTACAATGTCTGGTATGTATAGAGGCAAATGAAAGTATTAGATCCCCTGAATTAGGGTTATGGATGGTTGTGAATAATCATGGAGATACTGACAATTTATAGTTTTTCTAAGCTAATAAATGCTTTGGGACATGGAGGTGTGGTGTGTGTGTGTGTGTGGTGTGAGAGAGAGAGAGAGAGAGAGAGAGAGAGAGAGAGAGAGAGAGAAAGGCAGAGAGAGAAAGGCAGAGAGAGACAGAGAAGATAGAAAGACAGAGAGGATATTCATGTATTTATGTGCACATATGCATAAATGCATACCTATATATAACTATGTGTCTTGCTATGGTAAGACGTAAACAACAAACCTAATTAAAAATTTATATGTGTAGCTCAAATTCTGCAGGAGCAACAAGTATTCTTAACCGCTGAGAATATCTCTTGTTCATCAGTATTAGTACTTAATTATTCACGGAGCTCACAAAGCTCCTGAATTTTTTTTTTAAATTGTCTATATCCTTTCTGATGTGATGAGCTAAATGATGAACAGAAAATTTTTACTGATAGAAAAAAATCACAGTATGTGGTTAGCCCCACTAAAACAATTCTTCCTAAGTTACTTTGTCCATTTTCTGTCAATTAGAGAAAATATAAGGTAGAAAAATAAAGAAGATGCTGCAGAAATCCTGAAGCATTCCTATAAATAGTAGATGTTAACATTTTAACATCTACATAACTATACTTGTAAAAGTGTAATTTGTATGTATATTTATATACAGTGCTATATATTCTGGTATGTTTTCACAGAGCATAATATTGGGAAACCATGTGTGTTTCCTCTTAAATTCCATTTTCTTTATTATTTGAGGTTAGATTACACAGATAAATTTTAATTAAGTTTTTTGTTTAGGTTTTATAATAACAAGGCACATAGGTATATATTTATATATTTGCTATTTGTACATGAATATTTGCCCCTCCCTCTCTTTATCTCTCAGACACAAATACACATCCACATGCAAAGGCATTTATTAAACTAGTTAGACTAAAATGTTAATGTCACCAATAGCATATATGTGTATGCATATGTATATGATGTATATGGTATATATGGTGTATGTGGTGTATATGGTGTATATGGTATATATGGTATATATGGTATATATGAATATGTATATGAATAGGTATATGAATATGTATATGAATATGTATATTCTTTCTGAACATTAGTTCAGACAGAAGTTGAGTCTGCATTGTTATTGTGTTCTATTCTGTATCTGAAATAGCACGGATATCCAAGCTAATGCCAAGGATGAATTCAATGCAGGGACATTTAACAAGAGCACAAGGGTTGAGCTGAATTAAAATATTAATTTCAAATTAAACCTTTGTGAAGTCTGATTCATAAGTTATAAGCTTTAATCTTTAAATCTAAATGCAATTATACTAAAGTCACCACAACACTCTTTACTATATGAACTCAAAGACAAATTTCTTAGTAACAGAAATATGTATGTGCAAGGAGTAATAATGGAAGTTTTAAATAAATAATGGAAGTCAACAGGCACTGCTGCAAACCAAGAAGGAAAAGTTAGAGCAAACAAGCCAAAGTCTCTTTATCATTAACATGTATACCTTCATGGATGAAACTTACTCAGAAAGGAAACAATTACTTAGCAACAAAGCACTGGCACAGAAACTTTCTTTACCTTATGCAGCCTTGAACTACTTCTGTACTATTTCTGTGAATTTGTAGGTTAAGAGTTAATTATGTATTCACTTGTAATTTCCCCTACTTCTATTATTTCAAATTTTCACATATTGAACTGAAATGTTTTTACCACTGTATTGTCAACTGACTTCATGCAGTTTCTCAGAACAACAAATACTGTTAGTAAGCAAGGGTAAAGTCATTCTTAGATTACTATCATATGCCTTTAGAGGAATCCATGAGGAAATGATAATAATGATCACAGGGCTTCCTAGCAAATGGAGAAGAATAGAACACTGTCCTAATGATGTGTACAACTGGAAATGAAAGTTGGATTTGCGAATTCCTTAAGTGTAAAGCAAGAGGGAAAGAAATGAAGTAGGACTCATTGCACTGGTCATCCCCTTCTCTTCATCCTCTGCTCCAAGCAAGGGAAAAAGAAAATGAGGGGGGGATGTAATTTCTATACATGGTTGTGATGGCCAGTCTTCATTATCAATTTCACTGAACTTGATATAAGGTCGGAGACATACCTGTGTATAATAAGTCTGTGAGAGTGTTTCTAGAACACTGTCCTCAACTGAACGATCCTTTCACAGAGGTAGCCTGAGACCATTGGAAAACACCCATATTTACATTGTGATTTATAATGGTAGCAAAATTATAGTTATGTAATAGCAACAAAATAAGTGTATGGTTAGGAGTCATAGCAACATGAGGAACTGTATTAAAGGGTCACAGCAGTAGAAAGGAAGAGAACCATTGCTCCACAAATCTTAATTGATGAGGAAAGAGCCATCTTGAATCTTGGCAGCACCTTTCTGTGGAAGAGGTGTGCTCCTGGACTAAAAATAGTAGAAGGCAAGCTAAACACCAGCAGTCATTTCTCAATGTGAACATCTGCCTCATGATCCTACTGTCATGCCTGTTCCCACATGATCTATTGTACCCTTTCTGATCAAAAATAAATGACCCTTAAGTGGCTTCTGTCATGCATTTTGCCACTGCAAACAGTAAAAAAATCAGCATTAAAACTGTAACCTTAAAGTGAATCAGCAACATAATATTATTTAACCATAGTATATTAATGAAGTTAAAGGCTTTCCTTGACATTGGTTTCACAACATGCCAAAGCTTAAACGAGAAAGATAGAATGAAGAGTACTTATAGTGACTTGGGATTCCTTACAAACCTTACTACAGCACTACCACAACACAATTACACTTATAGATGTGCATACAAGGGGAAACTCATAAATGGTCTGTGATGGCAATATAATAATTAATCTCCAAAATTAATATACCCCTTTTATGGATGAACAGACACTATCTACTCAGACCCAATCACATCATAACTATCTCATCATAATAGCCAATAAAATTGACAATGAATTAAATGACAGTTTGAAGCCAGGTTTGAGATTCTCTTCCAAGGTCAGAGTAAAGAGTACGTCAACATGCTTTTTGACAATATAATCTTCCCTTGAAGATAAAGCTGAAGCTGGATGATAGAACCACATAGATGAATAAAGCAGGTAAAGGTGGTTTGTTCTCTGCTAATATTCAAGTCATTGCAGTGTCTTACTATTTTCAAAACAATGACCACAAATGTTTGAATTACAAAGAAGAAAAAAGACATTAGTTTTATTTTTCTTGTATTTTCCTTCTAGGAACAGGAATTCAAACCATAGAAAAACACTCTCAAAAATCTTAAGTACTGAAAACCTTAAATGATGTCATGAGTAGATAGTTTGGCTTTAAATCTATAAAACACACCAAAAAATTGCTTTACCTTTTCTATTTAAGTATATTCCATTGAGTTTAAACTTTTAAATCTGAAGTTACGAGGAAATACTTTTCCTTCAAAAACATGGGCCACTGTTAGAAGAAAGCAAAATGAACAGTAATGTATGATCTACAACACAGAGTGTTCACACCCTGCATTGAAGATGGATATATTTTTGGACACACTTTTTTACCTAGGAAAATTTACATGTCATTCCTCAAAGATTTCTAACTTGGTGGTGACAGACCCACAGCATGAAATGTAGTCAGGCATTTTTTTTTTTTTTTTTTAGTGGAATGGCATGGCAAGCTCATAAGTAACTTCCTGAAGAACACTTATAGAAGATAACAAGTTTGAATCATAGAATAACAATTAAAATATAGCAATATGGACCAATAATACCTAACCATCAGGCTTATATTAACCCTGTGAATATCAAGTGAGTTGGTCTAGCATATAGTGTATATTCAATAAATATTCTCCATAATACCACTTTATATACGACAAAATGTACTTCACATCATGTCAGGAGCCAATGGAGTCCTCAATGAAGTGTATTGTTGACATGGGTATGGCAAGGATTTCCCTACATCAGGCTCAGTGTAATGACAAAGAATTCCTCTGGTCCAAGTATGGGTATTATGATCAATTGAACTTTAGGTAAAACCTGTATATGCAGAGACATTAACCACAGCTTCCTCCTTCTAGATGACCACCTCATTCCAAAAGGCAGGGTTACAGGTATTACCACATTCAGCTGCTGTTTGGTTTTATGCTGGGCTTTGAAAGTATAATCATGCATCTATCAATTTTATGTTTTGTCAATGGCTATATAGTCAGCCACCATAATAATGTTGTCATTGTCTTAGTTTCTCTTCCATTGCTGGGTAAAATACCATCACAAAAGCAACTTAAGAAGAATGGGTTTATTAAATCTCACAGTTTCAGGTTATAGTCCATTTTAGAAGAGAAATCACAGTGACAGGAACTTGAGGGAGCTGGTCAAATTGCACTCACAATGAGGAACAGAGAATAATAATGGATGTATATAAGACTAAGATCACTTTCTTCACCAGCACAATCCAGGCCTTAAGATAGATCTTTCCACATCAATTTATGTACTCAAAAATAGTCCTGCAGGCATGCCCAAAGGATCATCTCCCAGGTGATGCTTCATTCTAGCAGTTTGGTAATTCACACTAACCATAGCAGTCATGTAAAGCATCATCTTATTATGATATTTTGAATATTTAACTTCAAATATAGCCAATAATTCCAATGAACTTGAAGTGAAAAATGTCTTCCTAACATTGCACTTTGAATGCCATCAGTCAGTAGATATTACAGTATATTTAGTGGGAAGGTAAAATAACCAATTGGAAAGAAGAAGAAGAAGAAGAAGAAGAAGCAGAAGAGGAGGAGGAGGAGGAAACAGAGAGTTTGGGACTCTCTTAAAATTGTAACCTAGTAATTTCATTTGTATGTATATAATCATATAATCCAGAACATTGAAATAATATGTCCATACAAAATATGTACATAGATATTCATAGCAGCACTATTTCCAACAGCAAAATAATCAAACATGGAAATACAATGAAATTTACATTAACTGGTGAATGGACATGTAAAATGTGGAACATGCAACAAAGCAAAGAAAAACAAAAAACATAGATTATATTAAAAATTTTAGGCTATCTGTAAGAAACCAGATAAATAGACTGGACAAAAAATACTATACATTGTGTGACTACATTTATACACAATGTCCAGAATAGGCAAAGTTCCAGAGATATAAAGCAGATTAGTGACAACTAGGGACTGAGGCAATGAAATATCAGTGACTGCTGAGATAGATAAAGTTTATTTCACTGTGTTAGCAGAAAGACTGAAAGAGGGGCATATTGGACTTCATGTATAGTGCAAAAGATGATGCTTGCATAGCAGTGGACCTGTTGAGCTGCTCAACATACAGAAAGAATCCTGAATTACATTTTATATATGTGAAAGAAATACATATGAGATCTTGCTCATACTATATTTCAGATTAACTGTAACTAACAAGACCCTCTTGAAAATGCCAGAATACATATTAAATGCTACATATAAGCACTGTTAACAAAAACAAAATTTATTAATGTATTCATTTTAAAGAAAATTTAAAAAGAGTGAAATACATAAGAAAGATGTATAAATTTTACATTCACCCCTGGAGAGACAAAATCACAAAGAAAATGTAAATAGGTATAAGCAGAGCAGATCACATTTTAAATAGCAAACTCTATATAAGTATGATTGAAAAATCATGTCTATTTTTACTCTCCAGTATGGAGCCAGATACCTTAATGGCTTGGTAGGCCTTGTGTAGGGTGTGGTTGGCTCAGTGACCACTGACAGACATCAAGTGTGTGATCTATCAGTCAGTCAATCAATGCTAATTGCATCACTAGAGGAGAGGAGAGAGGACTAGCCACATGTGCAGCTCTCAGCTGCACAGTGAGCACTGAAGAGGGAACTGGGCCCACTGCGCATTTGCTTTCATTTTCAAAGTGCATAATCAAAAGCATTTCTCTGAGCGGTTTTAGTTTATATTCAGCAATTTTCATTCTGCCTAAAATGCATTTGAGAAACTCATTAATGAGAAGATTCATGCAATTGGAGTCACTGAATCTAAAGTGGCTTTTCATTCTTAGGTTATTGAATCCTGAAAGAATAATCTATCACAAAACTTGTCATAATACTCTAAACTTTAGAGTCTAAAGAAACAAACATAATTTGTAAAGAATTATTGTTAAACATTGTGTGCTCTTTGTCTAGATCATTAAGTAGAAAAATAGAACCTTTTAAAATGATGAATAAAAGCTAGACAGGCTTAATAAATATAACACAGATATAAAATTCAGAATACCTAATCAGAATAAACTTTGTGTAGAGATCTGTCACACACACATAGTGATCTAATTCACAATATAGCACCATAAACAGGTATGTTTTGAAAGCATCATTTACTTAGGCCCCCTTAGGAATTTTTTAAATGTTGCATGATATTTTAAAGTATCAGATACCAAAAGTTTATAGCATAGCTTTGGTAAGTAAAAGGATGCATAGATGCATATTTATGAGCCATAATTAGCTTATTGTCCTTGAAGCCATATGCTCTTATGCAGATGTACTATTGCACTATCCTTATAAAAATCAATTAATATATAAATCACAATTGATACAGATTTATTTCCTATAGCACTTAGTCATAATGGTAAACTGTCTAGCAACATTGTGTGAATCTCTAAACATCCTTCAGTTGTATTGATTCTCTTCATGTTCCTACCTCCTTTCATTGTTAAAATTATATGTTTCTCTAGAATCCAAATAAACTGTCATCCATTTCTAAATACAGGAATATCTTCATGGAGGGCATGAATAAAGTTAATATATGGGCCAGGGGGATAGTTCAGTGAGTAACTTGACTTGCAAACATGAGGTCCAGTTTGAGCACCCAGACCCTACATGAAAGCCTGATGACTGTGATATCCAAAATTCCAGTGTTCCCACCAGGAGATGGGATGTGGAGACATGAAAATCCTTGGAACCTTTCAGATACACAGCAGTGAGAGACACAAACAAGCCTCAAACAGGAACCAACATCCAAAATTGTCCACTGATACACATATGTATCCATATCCATACATGAGCCTGTACTCAAATATGTGTGTATATGAAAATTACCATACACGCCTTTGTTCATACATCTATACGAACATATTATGGATACAACGATTTTTTTTTGTTTTTTGTTTTTTTCTTAATTTCTGAGATTATAATTACAACCTCTCTCCCTTTCTTTTCCTCCCACAAAAATACTTTTGTTGCCCTTCCCTGCTCTCATTCAAATTCATAGACTCATATTCCATGAGAAAGAGCCCATGCCTGATGCTGCTTAGATGGCAAAGAATCTGAGACTAGGTTGTCCATGTGCCTAAGGGAATACCAAATGCTATTGGTTGTGCTAAAGGAACACAGCAATAAAATGACTCCTAATGACATTGTTATACTCATAGGTCACTGTTCGGAGTTCATTCATCATCAGAGAAACTTCCTTTTGCAATAGATATTACCTAATATAGAATATATCAACTGGACAATGTGCAGAGTGTAAGGGACTTTGGAACACTGAGCCCTAAAAGGAATGTACTCATCAAACCTGTCCCCCTCAAGGCTAAGGGAGTTATGAGGAAAAGGAGGCAGAAAAACTGTAAGAGCCAGAGGGGATAATACCAAAAAAAAACGGTGCCTTCCAGTTACTACTGAAGGATTCACATAACAACTCACAGAGACTTTGGCAGCATGAATAAGACTTGCATAAGTTCAGACCAGATGAGGTCTCAGCACTGAGAGGGGGAAGTAGATACACACATGCTCCCATCCCTAAACAAAAATCTATCCACAATTCATTCCTGCTGGCAAAGGAAAAATTGTTTTCTCAGATGGTGTCTCACTGGGTGTAAAAATCTCCACTTAAGATTAGGTCCTGTGCCAGTGGTAGTTGGCCAAGACAAAATAAACCCAATGGGGTCTTTGTAGATTTGTCTCCTATTCTTTTGTTAAGGCATTTTTATGGTCTTATTATGGTTTTGGTTTTTTTTATCTTTGTCTCTCTGTTTTGTGTGTGTGTGTGTGTGCCTGTGCCTGTGCATGTGTGTGTGTGTGTGTGTGCATGTGTGTGTATTATACTTTTTAACTGTGGATTATTTTTTCCTGTTTGTTTTCAAAAATGATAGGAGTGGAATTGAGTGGATGAGGGAGGGGGAAGGTAAACTGTGATCAAAACATATGAATTTTTATTAAAAATGAATATACTCTTTTCACTCCTTATTATTGCCTGCATACATATGCAACCTCCTCAGTCTATATAATCTTATATGTATGTATGTTTTTAGGGCTTACCCTTTGGCACTGAACAACCAACTGGTGTGCTCTTTCCTGGGAAGACAACCTATCCAGCTTTTCACTTTACTAAGTTTCACATAGTTCTTTGTGTAGAGTTGATGCCTTGATAGGTAAGAATAGGCTACACAGCATTTTTTAAGGCTAAGAAAGTATCTTGCCACATATATGTTTAAATATTTTCCCAAATAAAAGAGGTGGGAAAATAGCAAAGAGTTGAGAATGAATTTCATAAAGATAAAATCCTTATTAATGACCACTGCTTATTTATGGTTATTGTGTGAGAATTTATAGCATCTCAGAAACTGGTTAAAAACAACAAAAGAAACATGAAAAGCTATTTAAAATTGGAAACAATGCTTTAAGAATATAAAAGAGATTGAAAACTCTTGTAAGATTATGGAATACCCTTGCCAACTGAATGTACTGCATATTTCTGGATTAGAACCAAGGTAGTGACTGGGGGAAAACTGTAATTGACATTAATTCATGAGACAGTTGGGGAAATATAAGTCTCTAGAAGATGACATCTGTAATTAACTGTAATATCATTCAGAAAAATCATCCAATTATGTAAGATTATACATACCTATATGTAGAAAGAGGGGGTCTGAAAGAGTGGAAAAGCATGCTGATCTGAGCTCTGAATGAAGGGCAGATGCATACTTGTTATTTTCTTGTTGCTTGAAATATGTCTAATGAATTTTGGCAGAAATGTAGCCATCTTTGCAAACTTTCATTCTTTTCTAATAAGAGTCATCCTTGTTAGGAGAGAAATACATGGCAATAAGCAGTGGAAATGGCAAGCTGTGTGTCTGATAAAAGAAAAGGAAAGGAAGGAAGGAAGGAAGGAAGGAAGGAAGGTAGGTAAAAAGAATGAATTGGTTCCAAGTGTGATTTCTGAAAATTCACATGTGATAATGAATACACCTATAATAATCAAAACAGATTCACATTCATCATAATGGCACCTATGCAAATCACAGGAACACACTTGTGTGTCTTCTATTAAATGGTTACCTCTCAGTGACAACATACATGCTGAGCCCATTTGAAGGATGTCTTTGGATACCACTAAGTATAAAGAACATCGTGCTGAGCCTCAGCAATTTTCATAATACTTCTATATTAGCCAAATGGGTATTAAACATGTAATTAAAAATGCATGATTATTATTACTTTGTATTCAAGTTTACAGTAGCTGTACTGAATATTTTAATAACTTCTCTCCTACAAATAGCACACAGGACATTATTGGGACCAAATTCATTTTAATTAGTCATGTTATAAATTATACTAGTGGCAATGCCCTGGCTGCCTGACAGAGAGAGAATGTGGCCTCTATATTCACATGTAAATAACCAGAGTGACATTTAAGAAGCCATTGATTAAAAAAAAAATGCTTACAACCTCTGCCATTACCTTCACACCTAAAGACAATTGAGAGCTGAGTTGTACCTGTTAAAAAGGAAAGGCACTTTAAAGCCAAAGAAGAAAAATGCTTCTTTCACTGGCTTATTTTATTCCACTTGAGAACAAAGACTGCAATGAATTAACCACACAAATTACTGCGTGAAACAAAGGAAACAAAAAGGATGGTTTCTTTTCCTTGTACTGTCATTGGAATGAGTAGAGGACTGGTTTATTGAAACAGTAATTTTAATTAGTTTCCAGCGGATAGTGGTGTGAGCTTTTCAGCAGCAGCTCTTGTCCTAGTTTAGTATCTCATTCTCCAGCACATGGGTGAGTTCTGTTTATAGGCAAGAACTGACTGAGCCAGGGAGAGCAAAACCATAGAAGAAAGAACATCAAACAGACTTCCTCATCTTGACAAGGCCTCTAAGCACTGAACAAACATATGTTCTGACCACTGTGTCCTGCTCCGACTAGGGCTTACCTGCCAATACATAGTTTTCTTTTTCTTTTTTCTTTTTTTCTATTTCAGCAATGTAGCTAAATGTGCAATGTAAAATGTGGCTTGGACAAAACAAAAATCCTCTTTTGAAAGTCAGGCAAAAGTATCAATGGAAAAATTTATAAATGTGTTGTGGGTGCTTTCAATGTATTTTATGGTCTATTGTATCTCTGACTCATATTGAAGATTCATAAATGCACTTACTACTCTTTCTATGGTCTGATAATTAAAAAGAAATCTTGATATGAATAATACAAATTAAATTAAAGAGGATATCCCACTTGGTCATTTAAAATTTACTGCTTGAACCTTATTGCAACATATAAAGTCTACCTCCTAGTAAAAACAAGACTGATGGCTTTGTTAAAGTCATATCATTGCCCATTATTTAGAAGGAAAGATAAAGCAACCTTCTGTATGATCAAGTTCTTTCTTGCAGATGATACACATTTCTCATCTCCAGATGTGAGAATAGCAGCAGTACTTGAGAAGAGGATGACTTGGTGCTGCATGCCTTTGTAATATTGCACTCAGGTGCAAGCTTCCCTTACACATATGAGTTCCAGTGAAAATTCCTGAAACTCCAATTAGGAAGAACATCATACAAATACATTTTACTGGTAGTTAAGTTCAATTTATCATTTGGCTTCCACTTTATTCATAGAATACTTTAAGGATCTTTATTCTACAAATGGTAATTTCCATAATTTGAATCATTTTTATTACAGGGACTCATTGAAAGATTTTTCAATCTCTTTCCACATTAGTAACAATGAGCAGGTGTTAAAAACTAATGCAGTTCCATTGAATATAATGGTGCTAAATAAAGTAGTGAGCCTGTCAATTTAAAATACTTCCTTCATTTTCATTTCCATATTTGTGTATTGTGTACAGCACAACTTTGTACAGAGCTATTTTCAAGAAAGAATATATTTGGATTCTATACCATTGCTTTCATTTTACAAAATCAGAAATGTAGCACAGAGTAATATTTGTCTCAGTTCATTGTCTACAGTGAATAAATACATTGGAAATCTTATTGCCAATTAACATTTGAGTCCTCTTTTAGTAGATCATATTCAAAATTCATGGGTGACAATTAAAATGTAAAAGAAAAAAATCAAACACGATTTTCTCATAGTTATTATAAATTATGGGAATTTGTTATATATAATAGTATTGTTGTGCAGGGTGGTGATGGCAGGTGCCTTTAATACCAGCAGAGGACAGAGGCAGAGAGACAGAGAAGCAGAGAGGCAGAGAGACAGAAACAGAAACAGGCAGATCCCTGAGTTCAAGGCCAGCTTGGTTTACAGAGAGAGTTCCAGGAAAGCCAAGGCTACACAGAGAAACCCTATCCTGAAAAGAAAAATAAAAAAACAGACAACCCCCAGTATTGTGACTAAGATCTTTCATTTATGATCTTATGGTCAATTTTTATTACAAAAAATTCTACCGTAATTCATAATTTTGCTTCTAATTTGATAATGAAAAATCACAAAATGGTTCTTTTGTGATGAAACAAAATTGAAAATGTACTATGATCCTTAAGACAGTATTACAACTTGCAAAATTCATCCATACTATACAGAAGATATTCAAGACAAACATATGATCCTTCAATGCCAAGAAACAATGAGAGACATTAGGCACCATCATCCATGAACTAGAGAAACAAGGACCACTGATCTACCTTAAATACTTGATTTTGTAAAAGCTTTAATATTACCAATATATAAGTTTAATCAGCTTGAGAGATGAAAAGGTTTTGCTCAAAAGTTCTTTTTCTCATTCCTTTAGAGTTTGGTCTTGAAGCTTCGAGCAATGACACATAGGTTATTTTTCTTAGTGAGATGCACTCCCCTGTGACAGTTTTTGACAAACAACATCAGGATAACTAGGTGTGCAGGAGTGACACTGAGGGATGATAATGTGCTCAGTGTAGCCTTCTGAGCAATTACCTGATCCCAATTAAATTGTGCTAGCACTGAATATCCAAAAAGGCAGGTCAGAAATTGACCTTCATTGTCCATCTTTATCTGAAAGTGAAATCCCTGGTGTTCTGTCACATAATTACCATCAAAGAAAATTCCTAGCAGTGGCTAAGCTCCCTCCTTGCTTCAGTGTCCTAGGCAGTGGAAACAGAAAAAAAAAATCATTCCTGTCTTTTGTTTGTCACTGCATAGTAATATAGTGAATGAAAGTAATTCCAAACTTGAATCACCTATGACTCTAATTACCAAATTTTCTCCCCCCTTCTTTTCAGTTTTTGAAGCTTATTTTAAAAATCAACATATCTCCACATACGCATCTTGAATAGTATTTTTTCCTTTTGTGCAGATGAATCATCTCAGCAGTGGCTTCTAAAAAATTCTTTTAGTTAGATTCAAGGAGTAATTTTTCAAAAGAGGTATATTTCATGGAAATGTTTTTGATAGTTTTTTCCTTTCATAAAATACAAAACTATTTGTCCTAGAAGACAGCTAGTGACAATAGGAAGAGACTTTTGCTTGCTTTAAGGGGCAGGGTTAGCATTCATAATTTCATGGGAGCCTCCTTTCTCTTTTGTACTGCCACTACACACTGCCTTGCATTTAAATGCACGCTTGAATCCCAAGTAATTGTTTTGACCATTTGAAACATCATTTTTCCAAAGTTCTGAGAGATTTAGTCAATTTCAATTTGCTCTTCTAATTAGTTATATATTTAGATTGCCCATAGATTTGCCATCAACTCTCTATTATCGAGTCAAGGCAAAGAAAACAGAAATGTGTCTTCCTGGAAGCAATGCATTTTTTGCTCAAATATTATAGACAGGGGATGTGTCCATTTTCTTTAGTGCCTGAAAGACACTCCAAGTGAAATTGTTTGAGACTCAGAGGTGAGGATGAAATTCTGTCACTTTAAAAATAATTATAATAAAAAATTTAGCTTGTTAAGATACTGTGCTTACTACTGAACTGTGAGACTGTAGTAAGATGGTATACACAAAATGTAACACATAAAAACGATAATTGAAATAAACAACTTTTGACTGTGAATGGCTGAGTGAATATGTTGGCGGAGGAGATATTGGGTGATATTCTATGTGCTTCTCATACATTAATTGCTTAATACTCACAATGAACCTATTATTCTGGCACCATCAATATGCTTATTTATAACACAAATGAGAAGTAATTGGGGCACAAAAAGGCTGTATTATTGACCATAAGTCATTAAGCCAGGCTATCCTGGCTTTCTAACTGGCTGACTGACTAGACAACTGGAATTGGTATTTGTTTGTTTGTTGGTTTTTATCACAATACAATGTTTTACTAATTACTTCTTTCACATTCAGCTAAAGTTCAGTCCTATGGAAGTTGGATCACAACACAATACTTGTCTTCATAGCATGATTTGGGAAATTCTGGCAAATGTTTTTTTTTTTTTTTTCTCCAAATTGTTTTCTTCATCTTTTGCCAGAATTTCCATGGCTAGAGAATTTCTAGGAGGAAAATGTCCACATACTGTGAATAAAAATACCCTTGAATTTTGTTTCGTGGCTACTGGGCTTTAGTTTGAGAAGAATAGGTTCTGGAGATAGATTGGACTATTTCCACCATGATATGAACTGCATTTTAAATGACATATCATATATATTTTATCACAGTGCAACAACCTCATTTCAGATTATAAATTTGACAAATAGTTACAGAACTCACATGGTTAAGACCCATGATGCATATGAGTAATATATATATCAAGAATTAGGTCTGTCTCTGCTTCAGTGTCCTCTTCTCCAATGTGAGAACAGGGAAGGGATCTAGATGACATTAGTCTTGAAGCTTAACAAGAAATGCACGAAAGGGTCATAATGACCTCTAAGATGGTTATCTTACAGATTTCTTATCCAAAATATTAAATAGAGCACAACATTGTATCTGGTAAATTGCAAATTTTCATTAAAAATCTGTTGAAAGAATAACTAAACATTCACCATGTATTACTTTTATGTATTTATTTTACAAGGACCACACCATCTTGATATATAAAAACACCTTTCCTGAGGCAAGTGAAATTGGAATAGGAGGAGATTACTGAAGGGAAAGAGAGCCTTTGCAAGTCAATCTTTCCGATCCCACTTTAAGTAAAGACTTGAATCATTGTTCAAAGACATAACCAGATAAGCACCTAAATCGGTTTCTTCTATTATAGCAAAATCACCTAGAGAACTTGCTAAAACCTGGATTGCAGGAGACCTTTCACAGACTTTCTGATTTGTTAGATCTGAGAGAAGATCCAGAAATTTGCATGTTAAAGAGTCATAGGTGATTTGAATAGAATTCACAAGCAGACTACTTAAAACATTGAATTAATCTTCCTTTATATTTAAATGATTGCATATTCACAAGGAGTAAGACAGGAAGCCTAAAAATACTATTTCATGCCCCATTTAGTCAAATTTTCCCAGTGAAAAACCATAGTGCGATATCACAGTGGCATCCACCAGTGTTGGGTAGATGGTGTCTTGACAACTGATCTAAAAATTTAAAGTGCAATAGTTTTTCAGCCCTGGCCACTTATTAATAATATCACCTGGGAGATCTATCAAAACTGTGTAAGCCCCATATAAGAACCAATTCAATCAAAACTATTGAAGGTAAATCTGGACCCTTGCAATTTTATGATGACAGTGCAGCCCTTTCTAAGAGTTTGTGTTGTACTGAATGGTTCTTACTTAAGTTCAGAGGAGAGGCCAAACTCAAAAATTTGAAACTCTGCTACTAAAACTGAAGGTAGCCAAGTAAATCTTCCTCTCAGATTTTTATGCTTCTCTCCATTTTCAAGATTGAGGAAGTATCGTTAACTGAAAGTCTAGACATTGAAGTTGTTACAATAGTGGAAGTGCTGGTCGTTACTGCAAGGGGAATGACAGTTTTTACACCAAATACTCTATAAAGACCATGGTGGATAAGGGACTTAGCAATAATTTTGGCAAAGGCTCTTTTTGTAATTATCTAAATTTATTCTACTGGTGGGTGAAAAGTAGTCCCTATGGAACATATTTAAATGTTCATCAAAAACTGACTCCTCATTCTTTTCCTATTTTAGGGGAGTAAGCATTCCTACCCATTGGATTATACATATTTCAAACTCTGCATTGTGAGTTTCCCAACATTTCCAAATCAAGGCCTACCATGGACAAGAAATTATTCTGGCCATAATTTTTAGTAACTGTATTGCATTCCAATTAGAAACTACCACATGTGTTTTTTTTGTTTTTTTTTTTAAGTACCTGGTCACATACTGGGTTTATATTATGTATGGTTTATGGTATTCATGTAGGTGCCATTAAGTAGTCTCCACAATCTTCAAGAAAACAGAATATGGTGCCAGTGTTTGTTTCTTTTCTGGTTACTATTGGTTTACAGACAATTCTACTAGGCTCCTCCCAGGAACCTAGCAACAGCAACATAGCAACATAGCAACATAGCAACATAGCTTACATCATCACATGCCACCAGGTGATAGCATATAAGGCCTATGTCAGCTATTTCAACTCTATCTCCATCTCCTATTCCCCCCCTTCTTCACTCTCTCTGTCTACACATGCTCCCCCTAACCTCTTCCTCTCATCTTTCTTTCTTTCCTTCTCTGCCCCCTTCTCTGTTTCCACCCCTTTCTAGGACCCCCTCCCTTCCCAGGCCAATAAATCTTTATACTAGGCTGTCTCACGACTTGATTGTTCAGGGGAACACCTTGGCCAGCCTGCCAAGTTGCTCCTGCTACTGCCTCACTTTGCTGCATTACACTACGCTTTTACAAAGCACAAGTTACTGCATTTAAATACTCTGACAAAATTAGCCCAGGGGAGAAATGGTTCTAGGTTAGAGTTCACCATTGCTTGGAAGTCTTAATGGCAGCAGCTCCAGACAGCTGGTAGCATTGCTTTCAGAGTCAAAAAGAAAGCGAGGAATATGTATGCTCAGCTATCTTGCTCCTTTTCATTCAGTCCAGGGCTCAGACCTTGCAACTGTACTGCCCATATTTAGTATAGTTCTTCCCAACTCAATTAATCCAATTAAGAAAATCTCTCACATGTATGCCCATAGACCAAACCCATCTAGGCAATCACTCTTTGGAAGTCTCTTGCAAGGTAATTCCAGATATTGCCAAGTTGACAATTAGAATTCCCAGCCACAGTGCTATGCAAGGCAGCTCTGTAAGCCCCTGTGCACATGTTCTGTCAATGAGAACCATTTTTTAAAGCAGCATTGTCATTAACCACAAGGGACAATATCCAATATATGAAATGTCATAATTATTTTCTCAGGTTATATTTCAAATATCAAAATCTTCAACAGCTGAAAAGACCTTACAACAACTACATGGATAACCACAAAATTATGGCACAGATTAAAATGATAATGACAACAATTATACCTCGAGTGTATGAGGGTAATATGAATCAATCTAAGTGGTTTTCTAAAATGCCACATCCTCAAAATAAGTTATGACCCATTGATGCCTAATTAACCCTTCCTGACATGAGTGTCCAGTGTAATTATTTCTTTACTGTCTTTTAGTTTTCTCTGATCTCTAGGGTTTAGTTGTCAAAATAACTCAAAGATGGGCACTTTGTTTCTATTAACCCCAGGATACATTTCCACAAGCAGGTAATTCTCAGGTTGTTTGACCTTTGCATTAGCTGAGGAAAAAAACATTAGTGATTTGCTCTTTCAATAAGAACAGTAACTAACTGTGAATAACATCAAACACACACACACACACACACACACACACACACACACACTTGTTCCTCTCTTTATAATGGCAGATATTTAACAATTGTGCAAATTGAAGATTTAGAAGAAAAATATGCTTCTATTTTTATTGTTTTCCTTTTATCATCCATATAATTCCTTCCCTGATCTTACCACCCTTCTGCTTCTATTATATTTTTCTTTGCTTTTAATATTTTACAATACCCTACTCATACATTACTAATGTTACAGAGGTTAACAGATTTGGAGGCGATTGAGGTTTACTTTGGGCCCCGCCTTCTGTTTTCCTGGTGATGCTAGAAAAGTAAACATCTGTCTAGCATCTCCTTAAGCATTAAATTATCATATGGTGGTAGTGGTATCTGGACTTTGTTGATACCCATTAAAGCAATGCTACTTCCTCCTGGTCAAAAAAACAATAAACAAAAACAAAAATAATAAAACAAACAAAAAATCAAACAGACACTAAGTTCTAACTCTGGCTCTGGCTGGAGACCTGATTGACATTCTAAATTACCCAGCACATTATACATTATTGTTTCTTCCATTAAGAGTTTATCCAAATATGTCTGTCAATCATTTGGATGAGTCTACACCCCACCTCAACCTAGGAAGTCTGAGTCAACTGAAAGCATGCTAAGGAATAGAAGGACTAATTACAGCTCTAATGAGATAAATGTACTTTTCCCTCCCACTATCCTCTTCTTCAGTGCAGTCACAGAGTTCCCACGAAATAGCAGTGGGAGCCTATATAAGCTTTCCTTTCCCTTTCTCTCTTATTCTTTGTGATACTGGCCAAAGCCATGGTGAGAGAAGTAATAGCTCAAATTCAACTGAAGCTAAAACTTTACCAAGAGATAATTGTTTAAGCTGATAACTGTTAGATCCAACCAACACCCTCCCTCCCACAATTAACAGTGATGATGAGGTGACATTCTCTGAGTAAACAGAAGGATTGTTATGTGTTAAACAAGCCGGATAAACCAAACCAGAGGATTTCTGTTGACTAGAAAGGCAGACCTCCTAATACAGGTTCCTAACACAGGTTTGGCAGGAACCACCCTTGACCTTTCCCTAAAAGTCAACTACCTCCAGCAAAGGCATCTAGATTCTTGTCAATCCAGATAGCCTGTATATCAGTTCAATCAGCCTGTATGACCCTTCTTATGGTCAAATAAAAATATATTGGCTTTTCTTCCAGTTTCCTTTTTGCCCCTACCCCCTGAGATAGCCTTGGTAGTTTGATGCCCAATAAATCTTTTTTTATACCCACAGAGCTGTCTAGTTCAGTAGTTTCTCTGTGCCATATTTAGTTTGAAAACTTAGCAGAGACACTGGGCCACCCAAAGGGCCCCTTGTCCCTCCTAACTGAACCAAATTGCCAATTTTTGACCCTTCTGGGTGCAGATCACTTTCTTCAACTGGCTAATGCCATTCATCATATTTGAATCCAAGTTTTTAGAGTTTGAATTTTTTACTTCTTCTCCCCAGTTTCTCCCCCACTCCATTCCTGACCCCCTCATTGGCTCACTGGGTCCTGTCTTTCATGACTCCTAGAGAGACTACTGCTGCAAAAGTCACACTAGTGTCAGGCAGCTTCTCTGTAACCTATAGTAGTAGAGGAGGGACACCTCCACTGATCCTGAGCATTCCCTCAGACAAGTCTCTTTCCCTTTGTTGACACCCTCATATTGAGACTCTGTCAGCAAAACACTTAGCCCTTCCCTTCCTTGTGTATCTATTCCTACCCTATTGAAATCCTCTGGTGGGATTCCTATGGCCCTTTTCATAAGTCTCTCTCACCTCCTCCATGCTGTCCTCCTGGAAATTATTTACATCTCTCTCTTCCTCTTCCTCTTCCTCTTCCTCTTCCTCCCCTTTCCCCCTCCCCTCTCTCACTGTCTCTCTGTCTCTCTCACTCCTGGAGCTTGTTCTGTTTCTAACCATGAGCTCTTATTCAGAATTTATATCCATAAGCTTTCTCTTCTCTCTGCTCTTGAGAATCTTTGCTCTCTACTGGCTTTAGTTCCTCCCTCTAATCACTAAATTCAGTTCTACAAATATTAAAATGTCTTTTGAATATGGAAATATTGAAATATTGTCACATGCTGTTCTGCCTTACTAAAAAGCTGGCCCTAGAGTTGAGATTTGGCCTGCCCTAGACCTGAACATGTTTGCATAAAAGTTTCCTCTGAAGTCTCGTTTCTGGTCAGGCTGGCCACCTGACTCTGAGAAGGAGGAGGAGAACAAAATATACCAAACAGAAACAAAGACACTTTGCTCTAAAGAACAACTAAAAAATCAACGATTTCCAATAGAGGTTATACATGGCATAGTATAATCACAGATGTTTAGTTATCTGATTTTTCCCCTTTTCCCCCTGGTGTGTGTGTGTGTGTGTGTGTGTGTGTTTACTATGTTTTAAACTTTTGTTGAAATGTAAACTTTTCTCTGTCTCAGGATTTATAAGATCACTGGGGTATGATTTAAGAAAATCTGTCCTATTCAAGGTCATGGATATCTTTGAAATTTTTGTTGAAAGATAAACTTTCTTATCTCAGGATTTGTAAGACAGTTAGGGTGTAGTTGAAAAATATCTGTAAAGTCCCAAGCAGAAAAACTTACCTTAAAATTTGTAACAAAATGGTTAATAGTTTTAAATGTATGTGTGTACATATATATGTGCGTGTTACATGTATAGATATAATTTTAAATATATATATAATCTTAATTTGCTGCAGCTTACCATATATGATACTTGGATTCACCATTTATTTACAAAAATAGAGATATTTTAAGATAATTTATTTTATTCAAGATGGTTTCTTATATTTTATTTTTCTGAGACAAAGAAAGCAACACTAGGCCTCCAAGATGTATTATTTTCCATCTATTTCCAGAGCTCCCAGGATCTAAACCTCCAGCCTGAGAACAGACAGGGGCAAGCTGTCCTCTGAGAGGCTCTAACCAGCAGCTGACTCAGACAGATACAGACATCCAGAGCCAAACAGTGGATGGAGCTTGAGGACTCTTATAGAAGAATAGGGGGAAGGATTGTGGGCCCTAAGGAGATAGGAACTGCACAGGAAGATCAACAGAGTAAACCAACCATGAACCCTTGGAGCTCTCAGAGACTGAATCACCAACCGTGGAGCATACCTAGTCTACACAGATCTACCTCCATGGGCTGGACCTAGGCCTCCCTGCACATATGTTGTAAATGTGCAGGTTGGTTTTCATGTAGGTCTCAAACATCTGGAGTGGGGGCTATCCCAAAACATGCAGCCTGTATATGGAGTATGGTCTTCTAGCTGGGTGCCTCATCTGACCTCAATGGGAGAGGAAGCACCTAGCCTCTCAGAGACTTAAAGTGGCAGGGTGGGGGATACAAAGAGGAGGGGTACTCAGAAAACAAGAGATGGGGAAGGATTGTGGGAGGGGGTGACTGGGACGGGTTATAAAGTGAATAAGCAAAAACAATAAAATTAAAAAAAAAAAAGGAAAAAAAAAAGATGGGAAGGATATACAAGAGGTTTGCAGGGAGGAATCAGAATGCATTATATACATATAAGAAATAGTCAAAGAACAAAATTAAGTAAAAGAAAAATCCACTTGTGCTGCAAAAAAAAAAAAAAAAAAAAAAAAAGAAGGCAATCGTATGCTGATGACAAGATATGTTTGCTGGTATGGCTATCCTCTGAGAGGCTCTGTCAGCACTTGACTAAGATGCATATACTCACAGACAACCATTGGACTGAGCCCAGGACCCCAATTGAAGAGTTAGGGGAAGGGCAAAACCCCATAGGAAGAACAACAATATCAACTAACAGGACCCCCCAGAGCTCCTAGGGACTAAACTACCAGTCAAAGATTATATACTTGGATGGGTCCACAGCTCCAGCTACATATGTAGCAGGGATCACCTTACCAATAGGAAGCACTTGGTCCTATGAAGGCTTGATGTTCCAAAGAATAGGGATGCTAGAGGGGTGAGGCAGGAGTGAGTAAGTGGGTGGGGGAACACCTTCTTAGAGGCAAAGGTAAAGGGATGAGGTTGGGGGTTCATGGAGGGGACACCATGAAGGGAGACATTTGAAATGTAAACAAATAAAATAATAATTTTTAAAAAGAAGGCAGTAGTAGGTCTCAAAGGTATTTTAGACTAAAAAGGATTTTTATATGGCAATTTTTGTCCTGAAAGTAGAAAACAACAAATGAGGATAAAACCATTAACAAGGTTTATGGAAAATAAGATGTAAAATAATATTTGTTTAATGATTGAGGTTTATAAATTCCTAATGTCATAATGGTCTCCTCTGGTGGTTAACAGAGACTGACTTAGCAGGGTGTATGTCTAACTACTTATGACTTTGCTAATTACTCAACACCAGGCTTCTAGAAAACTTTAGCTAAGAAACATGTTTGATAAATAATGTATGTATGATAAATAAGGATTATAAGCTCCTAAGATCCACCCAGGTTAACAGTAACTGAGTTGAAGATATATGTCTAGCCTCCTTGTCTTAGCTAACTCTGTTAAACGTTAGCAGTTTGTGTAAGATGAGTCACACAAGAATCTGTAATATACTATAAAGGATCAGAAGGTTTAAAGTTTTATTTTGATGTTAAGAGATCTTCTATTAAATATGAAATTTAAAAAATAAGGCTCAAACTTAACAGGGATAAAACCATAAAATCTTAATCTTCAAAACATACTAACTTGTTATAAACACTTAAAGATAACTAAAATATTCAAGTTAATGGTCATATACCTTACAAGAACACCATGGAGGATCCCAGGCTGGCTGTCCAGGTATCAGATAAGTCTCTGTCATTTTAGTTGATACTTATGCCCCTTGGTTATACTTCCTGAACAAATGTATTCTTTTCAGATCTTCATGATACTGATGACAGGTCCTATCTTTATCAGAGAGTTTAGCAACAGCAAGCCAACCTCAGCCAGCCTCTCCTGCTAGGCTGCAGCTACTATGTCAGTCCATTCATGGCTAGAAAGCCTGATTTCAACTGTCAAAAGTTCTAGCTTTACAGTAACTTCAGGTACAAAAGATGGATATGATACTTGCTGATGATAGCAATTTTAAAGTATTTTAAAGAAGTATTTAAATTATCCCAGTCTCTTAAATAAAAACAATAATCATTGCTTTTCCTGGAGCTACTAGGTCTCCTGTTGAGCCAGGAAAACTCACAGGTTTATAACTCTGACATACTTTATGCTGAAATAGGTAAACTCAAAAACAGGTTTTAATAGAAAGTAAAACAATCAAATTACCATGCTGTTGATATTGACAGAAAATTTGCTTTGCATTATACCTTATTTTTAAAAAGAACAATAAAATTCCTTGCTTTTCAATGATGACTCTCAGTAAAGAAACGTTTATATCTAATATTAAAAGACTGGATATTTTCAGATGAAAAGAATAACTTTAAAGTTTAAATTGCAGAGGTCTTAAGAAGTGATTGAAAGTATGTACAAATGAGATGTAAAGATAATACAATGGAGTTCTGATAAATTATTAATCCAGTCTTGGTAATAGTTACAAGGACTGGCTATAAGCATTTAAAAAACATAGTCACAGGCTCAAATTTAAATACTCTTCAGTTGTTTTCTAAATATAGATTTAAAAGTGTTTCTTATAATGCTGAAATCTGTCCAATCTATATATACACAGATATCTAGATAAAGGGAAAGTGATGTTATTACTCTGCCAGTGAAGTGAGTCAATTCATGCTAGATTAATACTGTTAGCATTCTGTTAAACTCCACCTCCACAGTTACCTGACAACAGCTAGGTATGCTCCTCCCCAAAGCTACCTGGGAACGGCCAGGTAGCCCTGCCCACTATTACAAGAGGGGCTGTCTGGCCCCTCCTCTCTCTCTTGCTCTCTTGCTCCTGTGACCCTGCGCCTGCAGGTCGTATCTGACCCTTTCCCCTTCCCCTCCCCCCTCCGCGTGGTCATGGGCCACCACCTCCACCTCTCTCTGCTCTCCCCTCTGCCCTAAATAAACTTCTCCTCCTGGAACCCTCTGCCACTGTTTTTCTTTTTTTAAAATAACAACAAATACACAACACACACACACACACACACACACCACACACACACGAGAGAGAGAGAGAGAGAGAGAGAGAGAGAGAGAGAGAGAGAGAGACAGAGAAAGACAGAGACAGAGACAGAGGAGACAGAGACAGAGACAAAGAAAGAGGGGAGTTATTGGGAAGCTGCTTTTGGTTGGGCAAGTTCACTGGCCCCAAGGAAAGAAGCCAAGGAAGTCATCATGGAAAGAGAGAGAGAGGAGAAGGGGAATATATAGAGAGAAAATGTGCTAGGGCAAAGAGAGGGAGAGAAAGGAGAGGGAGAGAAGAGCAAGAAGGAGAGAAGCCAGGGAGAACAAAATATCTGGATTACTTAGGGAAGAACCTCAGCCTTGGGCAAGGACAGCCCAGCTCCTGGGCTGGAAAGTTCATGTTTGGGGTCAGGATAGGCCAGGTAGGGACTGAGGGATGCTGGGAGAATCTGGAGGCCTGGTCAGCTTTGGTATGTAAAGTATGCACCTTTGCCCCTTGTCCTGGGGTCTGAAACCAAACAAAAAGTGTTCTTTTTTTATCTCAGAACCATTTTTTTTTTTTTTTTTTTTTTTTTTTTTTTTTTGGTTTTTCGAGACAGGGTTTCTCTGTATAGCCCTGGCTGTCCTGGAACTCACTCTGTAGACCAGGC
Source organism: Mastomys natalensis (assembly GCA_021653895.1). Classification (NCBI taxonomy): domain Eukaryota; kingdom Metazoa; phylum Chordata; class Mammalia; order Rodentia; family Muridae; genus Mastomys; species Mastomys natalensis. Next base: position 46,910 of record JAJTUV010002857.1, read on the forward strand.
TGGCCTCGAACTCAGAAATCCACCTGCCTCTCAGAACCATTTTTTGGGGATCCTCAAACTCTTCTTCCCCTTTGTTCTCTTTTCTGCCAGGAAATGCATCTTGTCTTTATATGTTGATAACTTTTCAGTCATTATTTTGCTATGGCTCAAAGGTATAAATTTGGTTGAGCGTTTTACTTTCTCTTAGTAACTGCTTTTTCTACAGTGAGGACTTGAGTGCTGATTGCAGACAGTGATTGGGCTAATAATAAAGAGATGAAACGTTGATCTGTTTTGTCAACATTAAAAGATTCCTGCAAGCTTTAGGAAGACATGATTTAGATCCACCTGTCAGGGTTCAAAAGCACCCTTCCCACTCCTTTTGGATGCATGTTCTCTTTGTTTTCCTGACCTCCAGGCAACAAGACAAGCTTGGAAATTGAAAGATTGCCCTAGGCTCCTTAATCTTACCTTCTGCCCCAACTCTAGATCTGTCCCATCAGATCTCTATTAAGCTGACAAAAACCATTTAGGAATCAACTTTGGCTCTGCAACTGCTCCAAAAAGAGCTCACCTCACTAGTTCCAGATGATCCTGCAGAATTGGTAAGTCTTGGACTACTTTGCAAATTTGTGCTTATTCCTTGCCCCAGAGGCCAACTCCAAGACTTTGGTCTCCTTTGAGTTCTTAGCTTCTACCCTTCCTCAGCCCACTGATTTCTATCCACATAATGTGATTACTCCCAATCTCTTAGGATTCTTTTGGGCAAAATTACCTGACTGTCTGAAAATTCCTGATGTAATTTCCTCAGGTCTCCTATCATTGTCTGCTAGCTTGAGCCTGTGCTTTGAACCAGCATTCCAGACCTTCCTCTTTTCAAGCCCTCAATCAGCAGCATATAGCCAGAGAACTCAACACATTATCATTAACAAAAGGCTTGAATGTTAAGTCCAAATCCCCACCCTCCCCACCCCAGCTCTGCCTAAAGTCAATGGTGGCAGTGGGTGATACTGCTCTAAATTGAAAAACTTTGGCCAAGGTAAACAAATGATTCTTGTTGGGAAATAGGCCTAAAGGTGACTTTCTGTTAATCAGAAAAGCAGACTTCCTAAAAAAAAAAAGCAGACTTTCCTGTTTGCAAGTGAAAGGACAACACTGACACAATTTGTCTCCATTTAAGGACCAGGCCTGATTTCAAAAAGAAGGCCAAAAGGCACCTGCTCCAGGAACAGACCTTAAGTCCCAGAAACTAGTGAAGAGGTCAGCTTAGAGCCTTTGGAAAATTCCACCAGGCCCCCTCCCCTCCCAGAAGGGACAAGTCCTGCCAACATGTAGGCACCCCTCCCTTCTGGAAGGGAGAGGCTGAATTAAATCCCTCAGGAAGACCAAATAGTGTGTGTTTTGGGGGGAGGGGGAAGCAACCATTGACCACCTTCAGATAAGGGAAGCCCCAGAGCAGTAGACACATTCCTCAGGGCAGACCAACCTAAGGACCAATCAGTTTAAAAGTCACACGGTTCTGCCATTCATATTGTGCCTGGTTGCTGTTTTTTCTATTCTGCCCCTAGAAAGAGCTGCTGGGGTCGGGGTGGGGGTGGGGTGTTTGCCTCTCCTTTTGGATGCAAAAGGGACCCAGCCCGCTAGAACAATAAACTCCTCTTGTTTTGCATTGATCTCCATCTCCTGTGATTCTCTCAGGGGGTCCCAGTAGCTAAGACTCCCTAGAGTCTTACATTTGGTGCATTGGCTAGGAATTGATCTTGTGAGGATATACTGGAGAGCAGTGATTGGAGGAGCAGCTCAAGCAAGGTATGATGTTTTTGTTTGTTTGTTTGTCTTAGTCTTTGTAAGCTTGTCTGAACTTTCAGTTTGCTTGCAAGCATCTGGGGGCTCAGAGAGCCCACAGTGTTTGGGGCAGTCAAGAGCAGAGGGTAGATATGCCTTAACGTCACAACTATGGGGAGCCTGAAGAACACTTCAGGTCCCCTGGAGGAAGTCAGGGGGACTCCCCTCCATTAGACACAGCCCCAGCGTAAGCCTGCCTAGTCACCTGGTTACTGGATTCTTCCGCCTGTGACACGGGTTTTTCAACTTCTTGATTGTCTCTCTGTGTGTTACATCTTGACCTGGCCAAGGCAGGGGTGTCTGGTTTTTGTTGGCATGGCCAGAGCCGGCCAAGCAACTCTGTTATCTGGCTCCTGTTGCATTAGTAGGGGTGCCTGGTTTGTCTGGTGTTTGTCTTGTTTGTTTCTAGACTGGGACTGATGACATTTTTAGACATTGGACAGACTGAATCTACCCTGTTAAGTTAGAGAAAGAGAAAACTTGTCAGTAGTAGTAAAGAGAGGCAAGTTAGTTACTCTCTGCTTCTCCTCAGAGTAGGGTGGTCACCTGTAGGGATCTTTGACTTATAGGTGATCAAATCAGTAGAGGAGAGAGTCTTTAGGCTGAGATCCCTTGGGCACCCAGACCAAGTGTCCTATATAGTTACCTGGAAGAATCTAGTGAAGGATCCTCTTTCCCAGGATAAAAGTCTTTCTTTCCCCAAGACCCTCCTTGTAGGTTCTGGCCATTAGGAAAAAGGAAATGTGGGAGGAGGGATCCGAACGTGAGAAGAAGTCGATCCTCCAAGACCCTTCGAAAGGAGAACTGTTTCTCCAAGACCCTCCTCCTCTGTATCTACCCTTGCCCCCATGGTCCCGCCAGTGCCAGCAGTGGAATCAGCCCATATGGAACCAGGGCCATTGTATCCCGCTTTACCTGAGGGAGGAGCAGGAAGAGACTCCCAACTTCCTGGTCCTGCCATAGAGATCCGAAGTCTGAAAGCCACCTCCCCTGATACCACAGTGGCTCTCCTGTTGAGGGCATATGGGCCTCGAGATAAGGGCAATCAGGCTAGGCAATATTGACCCTTCTCTGGCTGACTTGTACTACTGGAAGGCCTAACACCACTTTTAGATTACCCCAAAGGGCTGATTAATCTCTTTGAGACTGTTTTATTTACTCATCAGCCCACCTGTGATGATATCCAACAATTCTTAAGCGTACTCTTCAGGACTGAAGAGAAAGGATAATGCAGGAAGCCAGAAAGAGTGTCCCCAAAGACACGGAGGTACCATTGATTGACCAGGCTGTCATCGACAGCAGGTCCCCTCTGATTAGATCTGACTGGGACTTTAGTGTGGCAGAAGGTAAGGGGCACCTAAAAGTCTACCACCAGGCTCCATTGGCAGGTCTCAAGGGGGCCACATGAGGCCCCACCAATTTTGACCAAGGCACTTGAGGTTAAGCATGGACCAGATGAGTCACCTGCAGCCTTTCTAGAGTGGTTCATTCAGACATTCTGTCAGTACACACCCTATGACTCCAGCAGTGAGAAGCACAAAGCTACTGTGACTATGGCCTTTATGGACCAGGCTAGTAGAGATATGAAGAAAAAGCTTCAGAGGCTAGAGGGACTACAAGGTAAGTTGTTAAAAGATTTAATACAGGTTGTTGAGAAAGTCTACCATAACAGGGAGACAGAGGAGGGAAAGGAGCATAGAAAGAGAGGGAGATGAAAAAAAGAAAGGTGACAGGAAAGGAATTTATAGAGAGTCTTGGCTATAGTGGTTAGGGAAAGCAGAGAAGAGAGACTCCAATCAAAGAGAATCATGTTTACCTTGGCCAAAGTTCTTCAATTTAGAGGTATAGATATAAACAACTCTTTCACAACAAGACAGAGACTGGGTATCTTAAAACAAGAGAAACAGTGATTCAGAGTTCTGGAGGCAGTTGGCCTAGACAGGTTCCCCAGGTTCGTTTCTCTTTAAAAAAAAAAAAATTCTTAGCCAGCTTTGCCTGCAAACTTCCTCATGCCTTGCCTTGCATCTGCCTCAGTCACTACATGGTGGGGTTTGTTGTGTGTGTGTTTATTCATCTCTTTTCTTTTTATACTGATATTAATCCCAGATTCAGGCCCACATATATCACTGTAGAGTCATTTTAACTGATTACATCTACAATGAAGATTCCAAATGAGGTTACAATCCAAGGTATGTAACTTAGGAATTTTACATGCCTCTTTGAATACTTGCATATATAAACAAGTACACATGCACAACACATATGCTCATATACCACACATATATACAAGCACACACAAATCTGTATATACTTAAATTTTTCACTATAAATATAGAGATGAATTGATCATGTAAATATATGCACATAGCTCATCAAGTTGCTTTTCATTAATTATATGTCATGGACCCATTTAAATTTATATTACATTTGGAAATAACAGTGATTGAAATTTATGGAGATTTCATATTTTGTGTTTGTCCCCCCACCCCAATGAATCATTTCATTAAATCTTTGTAACATCTTTACAGTATAGGTTAAATTGTTGTTCTCATTTCAAAGAATAGTGATTCAAGGAACAGAGTAATTAACTAACATATCAAATGCCACAAATTTAATAAATAGTAAAGTTAGTATTCCATCCTATATTTTGATGCTGAAGCCTATTACACTTATACTATAATTGCTATAAAATATTAGCTGTTGTGGATAGCCCCAGCCTTGTATTTTGATCCTAGTTCCACTTTCCTGGGAGGGGCTGCAGAGGATGATTGAATCTGTACAAGGTGTACCTTTTGAACCTTCTATCCAATTAAACTTGTAAAATAAAGGCTAGAGCCAGTGATTGGGCAGTAGAAGGGGAGGCAGAGAAAAAGGCTTAGGGGAGGAGAGAAGGAGAGGAATTCTATATAAGAGGCAGTTGACAGAGGAGAGAGAGAAAGTAGTTGAAACAGAAGGAAGTCGACGGGAGGAGAGGAAGCTGACGACGGAGGAGCTGGAGCTGGAAGGACAAGCATGTGGCCTGGATAAACTGCAAGTTATAAGAGATCTCATAGCTGGGTAATGGTAAATCTGTCCAATTTTGGTGTGTAATTTATACCATAATTATTGAGTTGTGTTTTCCTTTTACTGGTCTTATTTGGGTAGGAGATTTACAACAACAAATCAGCCCAATGATAGAGGCCGATTTAAATAATTTACTACAACAATTAGCCATTTTACATTTAATTTGATGTTTGGTTTTCTCATGTAAAGTAAATTAAGGCCAGATGTGGTGGTACATGTATTTAATGTTTTCCAGGTCAGCCAATGCTATGTAATCAGACCATGTCTTCTAAAAGCAAAAATAAGATAACTTAAAATAGTAGATATAAACAACTTTTCACATTATGTTGTCACTCTTAAAATAATTAGCATTTGTAGCCTAACAGGAATGACACCGTCTGTTGTCAAATAGATAAATTCTTGCCAAGCAGAAGACACTATTTCTCTAGATAGTTTTAAGTCTACATAATCCTTGTTATTACACTTTAAATTTTCTTTTCTATTTTAGTTTTTATGGTAGCAGAGATAGAACACTAGGCCTTGTGTGTGAAGCAACCACTATTAAACCTGAATCTTCCATTTATTTTTATTCTTTTATTCTTTCTTTTCTTCTCTTTTCCTTCTCTCTTTCTTTCTTTCTGTCTGTCTGTCTATCTGTCTGCCTGTCTGTCTGTCTCTTTTTGAGGCAGGGTTCACTATATTGCCCCTGGCTTACTTGGCGCTTACTATGTAGAGAAGGATGACCTCAATCTCATAGAGAGATGCCAGCCTCTGACTCCCTAGTGCTGAGATTAAAGATGTGTACCCTCACTCATGGCTCTACTTTATTTGTTCTTGAACATTTGTTAATCATTTAATGAATACTTTTTTGAACTGTCTTACCAATATTAGAAAACATAACTACAAATTCTATTCACAAAGTATAGTAGCAGAGAAAGCTATGTAAAGAATAACTGAAAATATTAGACACACTTTAAAAGTAGTTAGAAAAAGTGAAGAGGAGTTAGAAAATTGGCTCAGTTATTAAGAATATTAGCAGCTCTTCCAAGGACCTGAGTTCAATTCCCAGAATACACAAGTGGCTCACTACCTTCTTTAATTCCAGTTTCTGGGGGATCTGAGGTTCTCTTCAGTCTTTTTCAGGCACTGAAGATATGTGATACATAGATATATATTCAGGAAAAACATCTATAACATAAAGTATAAATTAAAAAATAACAGTGCAGGGAAGAGATTAACTTCAGGATGAATTGTGCAGGGATATCTTCATCAATTAACTGATAGTCTTTAAAAATTCAACCAAGTATTTATTGTTAAGTCAATAGGAGTATGAGAAATAGGGCTAGATAATGATAGGTTCTGCAATAATGCCCAATAATTTCCATCTCTCAATATGTGCATCCCTGTATGTTTCCATTTCAACATGAACTAAATCTACTGATTTGGTTCTACCCATCAGGGGATGTCACTTCCAATATTAGATTACATAAGTACAAATTTTTTCTTTCTAGAAAATTCTTTCCAATTTTGGTTTTGATGGAGTAGACATCATATTTATGAGGAAGCTGCTGATGAAAAGGCCCATGCAGCAATAAATTAAGGAAAGCTTCTGGACAATAGCCAGTTAGGAAATGAGGCCTTAAGTAATTAAATTTCCATAAAGTGGTGGTTATTTTTTGTCAACTTGATATAGATTACAGCCATTAAAGAAGAGGAATCCTCAGTTAAGGAACTAGCTCCATCAAACTGGCCTGTGGGCATGTCTGTAAGGGCATTTTGTTGGTTAAGGTTTGATGTGAAAAATCCCCATTCAATGTAGATGGTTATACTCCTGAGCAAGTGGTTCTGAGTTGCATAAGCAAGGCATGAAAGGCAAGCCAGTAAACAACATTCCTCAGTGGTTTCTGCTTAAGTTCCTGCCTCCAGGTTCCTTATTGAGCTCCAACCTTCCTTTCCTCTCCATGTTGCTTTCAACAATAGTTCTACAAGTAGAACTTTTCTGAGTTAAGCCTTTTGATGAGAATATGGCACCTTTATTGCTGCTTGTTAGACATTCTGAATTATAAAACCCATATTAGATACAAATGAATTACCTACAAAAATTATGAAATAATAAATAAGCATTGATATACCCATTAATATTGGAACAATTTGCTATGCAACAATAAATATATGTACAATGTGTCTTACAAGCCGAAAAACTATGTAAAATGCATTTGTGTGCATACATAGGAGTGTAGTAATCTAGCTATTTCATTTGTAATGTAGTCTGGCTGAAACATGGAACACAAAAACGAGCAAGCCAAGGACTAAGGCCAGAAAAGTTATTCACAAGTTTTGTAGCTATATTGGTAGTTCCCTTTCTCCTCTGGTATCATGCAGAGTACCTTCCAGTACCATGAACACTAGTCAGTTGGGGTGATGACTCTAGGTATCAGCTTTACCATGTTCAATGAGTTATGTAAGTGTTATCTTGAGCAATGGGTCCTACCACCAGTTTGTGGAGAACAACCAAAAAAAAAAAGCTTTGGCAATATCCTGGGTTATTTGGGAGTAGTATATCATGGGACCCCTTTGGCCAATGACTCAACTAGATGTAATCCATTCCTGAATGACATGTTGAGTGCAATAGTGGTACAAACATTGGAGAAGTATTCAACCAAACATCTCTTTGAATCGATATGGAACTCATGCCTGATACTCCTTGGGTGGCCAAGAACCTGAAACTAAATAAATCATGAAGTTAAATAAAGACAAGCCAAATGCTATTTGTAAAGAGCAGGCCCTTAAACAGGACCGACTCCATTTTGTAATAGGAAACTTGTAGAGACAAGTCTGGAAGTAAAGTACTTGTAAAGACAAGTCTGGTACTTGTAAAGACAAGTCTGGAAGTGAAGTTGTGCTGAGAAAACCAGACACGAGTGGTTATCTGCCGTGCACGTCAGCAGTAAGGCCAAATCAAGCATAAAGAGGAGCCGACCAGAGCACTTCATCACACTTGTAGCCATGACTGGTTAACATGATCCTCCAAACAAAGCCTCCTCAGTACCCGGTCATTAAAGAGTTAACCTAGAGACCAACTCCCCCAACTTCAAGCACCCTATGAGGTCAAATTAGCAATTCAACTAGCTGGAAGCCTTGACCTGACCCTGCCTTCCTGACTCTGGACCTGTAACCCAAAACCAACATAAGGACTCCCGTAGTATAACTCATGAATGAATGATGTGTTTATTGGTATGCTTATTTATTTGGTAATTAGCAATTTATTATTTGTGTTCATTGTGCATATTGTTAGAGGCAATGCATAGGAAATGTGGCAATATTCTTGTAGCAATAGCCTTAGCATTGGTTGCTTGCTGTGCCATCATTAAAGAGTAACTGAATTCCAAAACCTTGGTCTCTGGCATCTGTCTCTCTTCCCTCTTGAGGAGCTGATGATCTCACAGTCGAATCCAGCATATGATCCCTGAGTGGAGCAAGACCTGTCATTCCTCTCCCCTTGCAGATTCTAAACCCTTATCACAACCTGCTCCTGATAGATAAGAGTCAGGGCTTGAGACACTATTGTTCTGCTAAAGGAACACAGCAATAAAATGACTCCTAATGACATTCTGTTATACACACAAGTTCCTTGCTCAGCTATAGTCAGAGAAGCTTCTTCTTTTGGTATATGCAAACCAGCATAGAGACCCACAAGTAGACAATGTGTGCAGAGGAAGAGACTTTGGAATACTTAGACCTAAATGGGATGTGTTCATCAAGTTCTTTCTCTTGGGGTTTAGGAAACTTTATGGAATTGTAGCCAGAAAGATTTTAAGAGCCCGAGATGATGGATGACAGCAAAGAAACAGTGTCTTCCAGATACCAGGACCAATTCACATATTAACTCATCAGACTGATACTGCAGTTGCATGCTCAGGGCCTGTTTAGGTTAATCTGGTTAGACTGACACACAAATAATTGTATTTACTGACTCAGAAAAAGTGTGTCCCTGTGTTCTCAAGGGGTACTTGCTGAGCCACTGGAGCAAGGCTATCAAGATATATTTGTCACTTCCTCACCTGTCCTTCAAAAGAAAGACAAGCTGCCTTGGGGAAAGTCACTTAGCTCCCAAAGCTAACTGGATAAGTAAGGAGTATGGCTTTTTTGCATAATAAAGACTTGGTGGTTAGAGCTAGTACAGAAGGACCAGCAAAATGATCAGGCAGAGAGACAGACACAGAGAGACAGAGTCATGGATAAAAACTGAACAGGGTGGTAGAGCAGTGAGAACCACATGGAGAGAAGCAATGGCAGAGAAGGTATGTTAAGAGGCTAGTTGAGGACTGCACAAGCAAACAGGCTAACAGTATTATACTATACGGATATCTCCATGTCTTTATTATTAAACCCCAAGCATATTCCAAAAAGCCTGGCAATATAAAACCAGCACTGAGAGGGGAAAGTGGACTTGTGCTCTCATCCCTAAGTAAGGAGTTGTCTGTAATTAATTCCTGTTGACAAAGGAAAAAACTGTTTTCCAAGTAGAGTATCACTGGTTATATAAACTGTACTTAAGAGTAGGCCCAAACAGTAAGATGACCAACACAAAATGAACTCAAGAATGTCTTTGTAGATTTCTTTTTTTAGGGGGAGGGCTTTTATTGCTTTGTTTGGACTTTTTTTGTCTTTGTTTATGTTTTTACGGTTTTGATTCTGATTTTTACAGGTTTTGTGTGTGACAATGTGCATGGGTGCATTTCTTGTGTGTATGTGTCTGTCATGTTTCTTGTCAGTAAAGTTCTTTTTTTTTGCAATAAAAAAGATTTGGATAGAAACTACTTAGAGCATTTTTCTTGGTTTTAATCTATACAGTTAAAAGGGTAGAAATGTAATAGGTCCTTAAAGAAAGTGCATCAATAAGGGACCTGGTCAGTGAGGTCAATGAATAGAGGGAAAATATTTGAAATGATGACAGTGGCAAGTGATGGGAATATAAGCAAAGAGTGGGGGAAAGTTTTTTCCAGAATACATCTGAGAAGTGTTTGAGAAGTCACTCAAAGGTTTTAGTGAATGGGGCTTTGAGGAAGGTTTCCCTTTTTAGGATTTTGCCACACAGACATGTGAAATTCAGATCCCCCATATTTGGGAATTTAAGTAAAACATAGAAAAATTAAATTATCCAATTATATTGAGTTATCAGGAGGAGATATCTCACAGGGATAGGCTTGAGGATCAAGACAAAAATTTCCTAGAGAATTGTGGGAGAGGTAAGATTTAAGGCCCCAAAAATTAATTCCCCGGAAAAAGGGGAAAAAAAAAGGAAATGAAGAAAAATCGAAAAAACCTTTTACCTATGCAGAATAAATTTTTAAGAGGAGAGAAAGGAATAAGGAAAAATTAGAGAAAAAATAGACATTAAGAGGACAGGATCAACCAAAAGCTTTCCGTTTGGGTAAGGCCCCGGGGAAGAAGTTTCCCCTGCCTTAGTAATTTAATGAGGGGTTTATGGCTTTTGATAAATTTTCTTTAAAACTATACAATTATTTAATATTGCAAAAAAATTTAGGGGCGTAAATTTGAAAGAGAGCCATTTAAAAATTCCCGCCTTACCCCGGGTCACCAATAATTTTTTTAACAAAGTTTTCCCGCTTTGGGGTTGAATAAAAACATCATTCCCCGCTGGGAAAGGCCCCCTTTTTCTTCTATAGTTGACAATTTTTAACACATTGCAAGCGAGCTGGAAATAAAATTTGATTCAAGTCTATAGTGAGTTTTTAAAAAAATTTTTTTAGGGGAAAAGTTTGGGAACCCTAACCCCATTTTTCGTTTTATTAAAAGGTGCCTTTTTTGTAAAAACTATAAAAATTGTTTTTTTTATTCCTCCCCAAATATTGAGGTAGATTTAAGTCTTTAAAATTTTTTGGGGGGTTGGTACTTATTTTCCTTCTCTCCCCCTAGGGTTTTTAAAAAATTTTCAGATGCTGCACTCAATAATAAAATTTATTTCGGGGGGGGAAAAAAAAAGTAATGAAGAAGTTTTATTAAAAAAAACCCCGTTGAGCAAGGCCCCCAACTATTGAATTTTTTGCTTTTTTGGTTTGAAAAAAATAACTTTTTTTTGTGCCCAAATTTTTTTGGTTTTTTTAAATTCCCCCCAAATTTTTAATAACTTTAAAAAAGAACCTTTTTTTTAAAAAGACCAATTAGCGGATTTGAAAAAAATTTGAAGTTAAAACCTCCTTCTTTTTAAAAGTCCCTTTAGACCCAACTTCATGGCTAAGGAGCCACAAATTCAATTTTTTTTTTTACTTATCCAGTCTAAACTTCGGAAATTTATTTTTTTTCACAGGAAGAAATAATTAAAAAGAAAAACTTTAAACGCCTAGGGGGGATAATTTATTTAAATTTGTAATTTCTTTCAACCCAAGTAGGAAAAATTGAATTAATTTAAAATAAAACCCCCGGGGTTAAATAAATTCTTGAAAAGGGTCCCAAAAATTTGACAACATTTTTCTAATTTAAGGGGAAAAAAAGTCCTTTTCCTCTTTAAAATTTGATATACCAAATAAAAAAGCCCCTGGCCTTACTTATTTTAAAAAAAATCAATGTTCACCAAAATTTGGTTTAAAAAATGTTTAATCTTAAAATTTTTATTTTTAATTTTTTTAAAAATTTTAATTTTTTAAAATGTATTGGCTTTTAGATTTGCCCCCTTTTTCCCCGTGTTTGAGTTCATTTTCCCAATTTAGGGGGTTTCTTTTTCTTTTTTTTTTTTTTTTTTTTTTTTTTTTGATTTTTTGGGGACGGGTTTCCTTGTGTCCTGGCTGCTGGAACCCACTCGTGCCAGGGGTGGGGCCCCAATCAAAATCCGCCTGCCCCCCCTCCCCCAATCTGGGAAAAAAGGGTCCCCCCAAACGCCCGGAAGGGTTTGTTTTTAAATTATGGGAAATTTAAATGAAACTGATTTATTATTCCACCCATTCCACCAAGTTTATGTCCCCCCTAAGCCTAAAAATTCATTATCTTTTTATTTAAATTTTATTTTTAGCGTATTTTCTTGTGATTAAAATAAAAATCATAATTGTTGGGGAGGGGAAAGTACTAAGGATGGGGGTGGTCAGGGGGCAATTTGTGGGATTTTTCTTAGCGGAGAGGTTGGGAAAATTAAACCAATTTCGCCCCGGTGGCAAACCTTTATTAAAGATTCATCTTTACTCCTAATTTTTTAAAAATTTTTGAGATAAAAATCAATCCCTTATTAACCAATATTAATTTACTTAATGAACGTAGCTTTAGATATGCAAATGGGGAAATGAACTACCAATAAAAAAGATATGAACTTGCCTTCTGAAACAAAAAAATGTTGGAAAACCTGAATGTATTCCATAGCTTTGAACCTTTTGTCCCCTAGGCAGTTTGACCATTTGCTTATGATTCTATCATGTCCTTTTATTAATCCTGTTTTTGAAAGCTAGAAAGCAAGTTATTATAGTATTATAGTTACTTATTTAAGTACTACCATCTTTTCAAATAAAAGCTTATATAATTTATGTGAAAAATATATACCACTAGTTATTCAAACTGTTTTACAAATATTAAGGTGAGTTTATTTTGATTATGCAATAGAACAAACTTTTCAAGGCTATACTTTATTTTACAAACTGGTTACACCTGGGGCTGAAGAACTGTCTCAGTGATTAGGAGTACTTGTCACTCTTCAAGAGGTACCTGATTTCAGATCCCAGCAGTCAGTTCAGGAGGCTTACATTTGCCTATTAAACCACCTCCAGGTGATCTAAATGCTTCTTTGGCCACCGTGGGTACTGTATATTCTCTTCTCTCTCTCTCTCTCTCTTCTTCTCTCTCTCTCTCTCTCTCTCTCTCTCTCTCCACACACACACACAACACACACACACACACACACACACACCACAAACATACTACTAAAATTTTGAAACAACTTAAGGTCTACACACTTCATTGGCAATATAAATTCTACTTTGACCTGGAAAAGAGCTCAAATACCATTCTGGGTAACTATAAAATTATTTCCCAAAAGAAATCTCAGAGAGAAGAATGATCATTCTGTGTGGTATGAATGTGAACATATGTCTTCATATGTTAAATGATAAAAATCTAAACATAAAAATACTAATGTTTTAAGTTTGGTGAAAAAAAATCACAGCAAAACAAGTTGTAAAACTCTGCCTCAACTCTGTCTAAAATGAACTAGTTTCCTTTGGAAAGTATTACATTCCCCAGTGATGGCAAATAGAGAGAAGAATGATTACAAGAGGGTAACTGGATGTATTTCTTTTGAAAATGACTTTAGTACCATAACCTTAGTTGTGAAATAATTTAATTTACTATTTATTTGTAAAGCTACTGTTTCTATGCTTTTTCCAACTTTTTATTTATTCTTTGTGATTTTCCATTCTGCATCCAGTCCTACTCATTTCCCAATCTGTTTGTACCCTCCCTCCCAAAAGATAATAAATAAACTACAACCACAAATAAATAAAACGAAGTATCCCATGGTGGAAACTGTACTGGGTCCCAGTGTGTCCTACATTAAACCTCTCTGTCCACACATCTTTACCTGCAAATGTTCATTGAAATAAGTCATTTTTCTAGTTCGAGGCCTCTGGCTTCTCCTACACTATGAATACTGGATTGGATCCTCACTGGGATTCCTCTCAGTTATCCTGCTATTACCCTGTGTCATAGAGATCCTGAAGCTTTCAATCAGGAGGACTGGCCCCATCTCATCCTCCAATGGTTTATGAATAATGTAGATTTGGGGATGAGCTGACTCAAAGCCCTGGATCTGGGCCTGGGTGGTAGCTGAGCTATTCAATGCTCAGGGTCTTCCTTTTTTTGTACGACCAGGGCGAGCTCTTCAGCACTGCCCTGGATATCCCTTCCACTGCCACTAGTAGGTGACAAGCTCTCCTCTTCTGCCCTCATGTCCTCAGGATCGGCTCACCTGCACCTACCTGTACCACCAAAGTCAGATCATCTGTGCTTCCCTGTTGAGGCATCGGGTCGATTCTTCTGAGTGCTGCAGCCAGTGAGAGGTGGGGCCAACTCTCCAGAGTGCTACAGCCAGTGAGGGGCAGGACCAGTTCTGTACAGGCCATAGTCATCTATGTGGTACCAGGTGGCTCCCCAAACCACGAACTTTCACATGGTCTCTAGTGGTAATAAAAGCCATGGACACTGACCACTGCCACTGCATGGCCATAGACCTAAACATGGCCTTCAGTGGCAGCATTGGCTGTGATTTCACCATAGTCTCAGCTGGCAGGACTGGCTACTTACAATAGGTTATTCCTCTTCACCCTAGTCTCTAGTTCCATCTCTCTTCATAATGCTCATACTGTCCTGCCTCTTTTCCTCTCCCATCTGTTTACCGCATACTTGGATACCCTAGTGGTTTCCACTAGAGGCAGGACATATGCTCAGTGGGCCACTGAGTAAGCTCCTCTGCCTGCATCACCCATGTGGCATAGTGGTAGGCAAGCCTGCAGTTGTCTGGTTGTCTGCCTGCACCACATGGGATGGCAATTGTTGGGGCTCTGGATGTCTTCTTCTTCCTGCACTGCCTTGTGTGGCAGAAGGCATGTTTCTGCGTGTCCTCCACCTGACTGCAACACATGGTGTGGCTGTGGGTGGGTTTCTATGTATTTATAGTCTGTCCTGCCATGTGGTGGCACCAAGTGGGGCTCTGTGTATCTATGACCCACCAGTGCTGAGTGGTAGCAGAAGGGTCTCTGGGCATCTTTTCTTGCCCACACCACTTGGCACAGGCAAGTCTCTGGATATCTTCCTCCTTTCTTGCTGCTGGTGGCCAACAGACTTCTCTCTGTGTTCTCAATTTCTTGTCCTGGGTAGTGTGTCTCTGATTCTGTGTTTTAAAATTAGTTCCAATTAAGAATGGAAACCAACTGATGCTATAGTTTTAAAGTCTACAGAAGAACAAGCCAAACTCCATTTTGGAGTCAGGAGCCGTTTTGGGTCTGTAGGTTAAGTTAAATTTTTGTTTACTTAAGATTCTGTTTCCTTAGAGTTGGGCTGTGCTCTATCCCAGTAACCATAGAATGTTCAGAAACAAATGTTCCAGAAAGATTACCTTAACTGGCTGGACTTGCTTCTGTACCCATGCTTGCTGACAAAATCCTCCACACTATGATATTGCTCTATAAAAGGAGTCTGAGTAACTAGATCAGGACTGGTTTTATGAACCCTGCCTTAGGGCAAGACAGCTGCTGATCTGGCTTTGATGTGTACACGGACAAAGTTTGCTTTAAGTTGGCCATAATTTGGGTCGGTGCTCTTTCTGATTAACATTATTTAGTTCCAATTCTCTAAATATCACTTACATTTCATGGTTCATCAAAACTCCTTTAAAATGCATTACATTTGTTTATTTACTCTATGAGTATGTGTATGTGCATGTATATATACTTGTGTGTACAAACACACACACACATATTTATATATGTATGTGCACATATTTATGGGTGAGTTCTGAAGCCAGAAGAAGGCATCAGAATGCCTGGAGTTGGAGTAAAAGGTGACTGTGAGCCACTCACTCAACGTAAGAACTAGGAACTGAACTATGTTACTCTGCTAGAGCAACATGTACTCTTAACCACTGAGGCATCACTCTCCCTGATTATTACATGTATGGTTCATGGCTTGCGTATGGGGACAAAGAAAAATTGCTGGAGTCAGTTCTCTCCTTTCACCACTTGGGTTCTGAGAACTGAATTCTATTATTAGGCTTGGAAGCAAGTGCCTTTTCCTGCTGAATCTTCTCACTGCCCCAACCCCTCACATGTGGTTTTTATATGGATTCAGAATGATTCCACTGTTACTTTGAATAATCTTCATAATGAACTGTAATACTGCATAAGGAAGAAAACTCTCAAAAGTTCATTATGTTCAATATTACACTCTTGGTAAATGAATGCACACATGAAGGTACTGCCTTGGATGTTATGTGCAAGTCAATAGAATAATAGTACTTTCAACTTTGTTGGCAAACTATTTAGGCATTTACAGTTAACTGATATGAATGTCTGCTGATGTATGAAATGTTTGTGTTCACTACAGCAATATGTTTAGAATTATATTTATAACATCTGCTCCAGGTCTAATTAGGCTGTCTCTGCTTCAGAAATATCTATAGTGCATTAAGAGCCAGGAGCACATTTTTATCCACACACTCAAATGGTTGGAGCACTGAGAGCTGCCTCAGGCCTTTCTAGTTGTAGAACAGTCATGTAATTAAAGCCAATATCATGTGCTTTACTTTCTAGTGGCTTCCATTCTGATTCCCATCATGAATTAATCTTGACTATTTCAAAAAATATTTAGTGCTTATTATGTTCACGCACTTCGGCTGGATCAGTGAACTGAGACTATCTTGATAGTTTCCTGTTATTTATTATTTTTACCATAATGTTTCATGATTAATAAGGGATGAGATTAATCTAGCAATCTCTGTTACAAAATCCTTTGAAATCAGTTATTGAACATACTATCAAACATTGCAGGAAACTAGGTCTAGAAACTAGGCACATTTTGGTAGTCTTTTAGGTCCTTTTCCTCACAAATTTTGGATTCTTTTGCAGAAACTCACTCCATGAATATATAAAGAGAAAAATTATTTTTATAGCAAAGAAGTAGTGACTCACCATAGAAAATTATTCATTAAATTATACTTATTATCAAATTTCCAAGTTCTTTCTTATGATAAAATTTCCCCAGAAGATATGTTTTGCTAATGAATTAATATTTCAAAAGTTCATTTTGCAGTTATCAAAAATTCCTTAAAATTTATTATTATAACTTCTAAGGAAGCAATTAGGATTTTAAGGCTAAAACACTATTACAGTATGTTAGCTGGGATTTACATGGTGCTATTTAGTTCTACAAGTCCTAAAAATACTACCATGTTTTCAACTAGAGGAGCTCTCTTTACAAAGAGAGGAAAAAACTGTATAAAGAAAATAAAATTTACCCTGTACCAATCATTATTATTAATTATTAATAATTAATATTAATATGATTATTATGTGAAATGAAGTATCTGACAATAATATCTAATAATAATAGTTATATTAATTACAATAGCATGTCAACAGGCAAAAAGAATAAGGAACATGGCAGTTTCACTTCTTAAGAATACACATAACCTGATGGTGACCCAAACTCACTTTGATAAGGCTAAACAAGTGTTGTGAGCAGGCACAATGGGTCCTGCCAGTAATCTTAGCACTCAGTAGACTAAAGCAGAAGGGCTACTATAGATGGCAGGAGAGCCTGAACATAGGGAGTTTTAGGCCAGCCTGGCTGAGACTGTTTCAAAAATAAAATAAGGCAAACCAGTGAAGGAACGCTATCTGATTTTAAAGTTAAAATAAAAAAAAGAATTATTTCAATCACTGTGAATATATTTAAGAAGAGCAACTTTAATTTATTATATAATTGAAAATACTTCCATGATTGAGCATTACTGAGCTAAAGAAATCTACATGGGTCAATTCAATTAGCCTGATCAGAGTGGTGAAAGCTACACTGTGAATAACACACACACACACACACACACACACACACACACACACACACACCACATATATTTTCTAGCTTCTTAATATAGTATGTTCTCATAACAATGTTTAGAGAACATGAGTATTATCAAAGAATAATTCCTAATTTTATCATTGAAAAATATTTTTAAAAGTCTTTAGTTTTAAAGAATGTAAAATATAAAGACAAAGGCTCAGAGGTATACAGAGAATCATGTGAGAAAATAATACTCAAAGATATTATGTGTTTTTGCACCCATTTAAAAATGATCTTTGCAGCCAGGCAGTGGTGGCGCATGTCTTTAATCCCAGCACTTGGGAGGCAGAGGCAGAGGCAGGCGGATTTCTGAGTTCAAGGCCAGCCTGGTCTACAGAGTGAGTTCCAGGACAGCCAGGGCTACACAGAGAAACCCTGTCTCAAAAAAAAAAAAAAAAAACAAACCAAAAAAAAAAAAAAAAAAAAAGATCTTTGCAGGGCTTTCCAGTTCGATAGGGGCACAATGGTATTTAGAGGGTTGTCTGCCTTGTTTAACATCAGACTTAACAGTATTGTCACAAGGGAAAAAGAAACCATAGCAATCACACAAAGCATCACCCCGAATTTGTGTTAGACAACAAACAGGAATGCTGTTCCTTTCTCAAGCTAATACTCATACATTTTTTTCTAATTAGTGGAAGGTTATGCTCTGGTTCAGCTTATTGCAAACAAACTCAAGTGTTGGAAAAGTCAATAATGCTGAAGAACAGCAACAATCCTGAGGCAGCAATGGTGGTGTTTGATGGGAGAATATATGGAATGCCTGTGCTGGCAATGTTCATTCATTCAAGCATTTGCTGTAATGAAAAAAGCTCTATTACCTTCCAGAAAAAGAACTTAAAACACAAGCTCTTTCCTGCTATTTCTATATGCCTGCATGTTAGCAATCTGTTCCAAAAGAAAATTAATGCTTGCTTAATATAACAGCATACAAAACAGGCACTTATTATAAACAATATTTAAAAAGAAATACAGACTATCTCATCAATTGCTTTTCTAAAGAAAATTACATGACAAAGCAACAACACTGAATTTGTCAAAAGTCTAATGACCTTGGTTAAGAAGGGTTAAGTTGTAAAGTTCTAAGACATAACAACTACAGCATTTTTCTGTAACTCCACATATATAACAAAATAGGGACATATAAAAGCATGGTTTTTATATACGCTTTTGTGATTATATATTAGCATATTGTATTACTTACTTCTCTGGCAGCTTTGACCAACATATTGAAAAGAATCAACTTAAGAGAAAAAAAAATTTTCTTCTGGCTAATAGTTTAAGAAAAGATAATCCATCATACTAGGGAAGGCATGGTGGACTGTTGAAACGAGGTGGCTGGTCACAAATTACTGAGTCAGGCAGCAGAAAGTAGACTGAAAGTGGGGCTTGGCTATAAAACCTCAACTAACCCCAATGATCCATTTTCTCTAGTGATGCTTTGCCTCTTAAAGGTTGCACATTCTTCTAGAACAGTGCTGCAGCTGAAGAGCAAGTGTTTAGGCATTTTAACCTATGGGGGACATTTTACATTCAAACCACACCATACATTAACATAGAACATACAAATGGCATATAACCATATTATATCTCATTACATTATATTATCTTCAGCTTTATTATATTAAATATTAATTACTTGTATGTACCATATATCCTTATGAAATAATCACTCATAAGTACTATTTTTCTATTCTTTTGCTGAAGAGAAAGAACCACACAATACTAGCTGATTTGTTATAGATGCTAAGAAAGGGATGAAACTAGAATTTAAGTCTGAGATTCTCTGACCTCCTAATTTTTCTTGATGCCACATGATTTTTGCTGTCAAGTCCAGGAAAAAGAAAAGGAAACTTGAAGATTATTAAAAATCTCTTTAACCTAAAATGAATATTTCTCTGTGATATTTGACTGAATATTTACTATTATTAATCACTGAAATCTAAATGTTGTATATTTTATTGAGATAAATTAGGATAGCTTAGAGTTGATTTGTACATACACTGTTCCATTGTATGATTTTGGCTTTTCCTCCTCTTCTTTGTTTTCTGGAAGATTGTTGCTTTAAACTTAATCATTAATAAGACCTACATTTTTTATATTAAAGATATTTTTAATAGCCAGTCTTCTTCTCAACTGCCTCACAGTGTTAACAGTCAGCAGACTGAATTCAGAGTAGAAATTATGACTGTAGCTTAATTTTTCTCCAGCTCTAGATAGAACCCCATTCTGACCTTTGCTCTAATTATATAGTAATTTGACATTCTAAAATCTAAATATGTGCATTTACCTAAATGTAAATGACTTGAAAATAAATCAATACTTATTCACCTATACTCCTGTTTCATTTTTAGTAGCCATTACAATTTAATGTACTTTTCCCATTATAAGTGGATTTATAAAACACTGAAGAGTATAATCTAAGATAATTATTTCTCTTCTTAGCATGCATGCACATTTTCCCTTGATTTTCACATAGAATTTCGACAGTTTTGTAAGAGAGTTAGTTTTCTTTCTAGTTTTGTAATAATACAAAAGGACTATGATACAAATAGTTGGAGCTGTTTCATCTATCAGCCTCCTTTGAGAAAATAAAATGATCCCAGAATAACAGAAGTGCAGTGTTGTGAGATGTCTGAAATGTATCAATGCTATATAATAATTAGGAAGTTGTGTGAGGTCAGCAAGGAGACATGAGGCGTTGCTTCCTGGATCTGTATCTGCAGACAGTCCCAGTGATATATAGTTTTCAGAGTTACTTGAGCTAAGATTTAGTCCCTTACAACATGCATATGCTTGACTTTAGGTCTCTAGTTTATTTATTTATTACTGGAGAAAAAAGTAATCCTGTTGAAATAAACCTAGCATTTTTTGCTTCAAATGACAGCAATGAACTCAGGTGTGTATTCACATGGCATACCTACTAGATTAACAATACTAGCTATATTTATCTTTGATTCTCAAGCTAAAACCTTTACAATGATTATTGACATGAATTGAAAAGATTATTTTTAGAAAGGTATTTTTCAGTTTCAGAAAAATGTATTGTAGTGGTAAATATTTAAACCGCTAAATTTGTTGCTGTAAGATCTCCTACCCAAATGAGACCAATAAAGGAAAACAAAACTCAATAATTATGGTATAAATTGTATGCCTAGATTGGGCAGGTTTTACCACTACACTACTCTAATCCCCAGCTATGAGATCCCTTATAACTTGCAGTTTATCCAGGCTGCATGGTTGTCCTTCCCGTCGGCTTCCTTCTGCTTTGACTCCCTCCTGCTTCTCCCTCTGCCTCCCTTCTGCTTTAACCTTTTATATCGAATTCCTCTCACTCTCTCCTCCCCTAAGCCTTTTTCTCTGTCTCCCCTTCTACTGCCCAATCTCTGGCTCTAGTCTTTGTTTTACAGGTTTTAATTGGACAGAAGGTTTACAAGACGTCACCTGTGCACAGATTCAATCATCCTCTGCAGCCCCTCCCAGGAAAGTGAAACTAGGATCAAAATACAAGGCTGGGGCTATCCACTGGGAACTAGAATCAAAATACAAGGCTGATGCTATCCACAATAATATATAGGTTTTAAAAGACTATTCAAAGGGACATAAACGAATGACCAAAATGACAATTTTTAATTGCCAAATTTTTAAAACTCCTATGGAATCTATGCATTCTTCTTTCAAGAAAAATCTGATAGAATCGCAAAAAGAATACAGATATAAGGCTACTTCAGAATACTGCTTTAGACTCATGTATATTTCTGCTTGAGATCTAGGATTAATGTATTTTTATTCATTATGGCCTATAAAATACTTCATGTTAATCCAAAAGTCCTAAGTCACCAAAGAATCAGAATGAAAAAAAAAAAAATAAGAATAAAGAATTCTGAAGAATTTGGGTCACTCATCTTGTTATAGGCCAAAGGACACATGGGAGGGATGGTTTTTGAACCTGAATTTAAAAGTTCTGATGGTATTTTCAGTGTTATGATAGAAGAATGCATACTTTCCATGGGTTAAGGGGAATATGATGGGTTAAGGGAAATGATGAGATAGATCAACAAACAGTGGGCTAGCTGAGAAGGTAGAAGAAGGGAAGAGATAGGAAAAGAGACTGATTATGGCTACACAGGGTAGTCTCAGCACAGGTAACATAGTGGCAATGAAAACAGTCAAGTTAGTATCAGCTATAGTTTATATGCCATAGGATACGAGAAAAGAAGTAAAGATTTAAGGACAAAGGCTGAAGAGTATTTTTAAGATAATGATGGAATGAGGAGTAGAAGGTTTTCCTTTTCTTTTTCTTTTCTTTTTTTTTTTTTTTAACTTTAGGAGAAAGGTAGCAATTGTGGTTGTAAATAAGTTAAACTGGGACATCCAGACAGATATTTCTGTTAGAAAGCTGGAGTTGAAACACAGATTATTCTAGACATTTGTGTGAATCACAAGGTTTACTTAAAAGCAACTTTTATGGAGGTGAAAGACTAAATCCCTGAATCATAGCTGATTTTCAAAAGAGAAAGTACCCAGTACCTAACTTTGAACATTTAATGTGTGGATTGAGATGACACTGAGTATAAACAGAGCCATTGTGTTTCAAGCTGACTAAAATTATTTTGCTAGAGAATTAGTGGTTAGAATTAGGCAAGATGAAGCCTGGTAAAACATGACATTTAAATCACAGAAACCTAGAGAAATTGCTAGTGTGTAGCTATGGCCACAAAGCTATGAGACTATGTCTTATAATCATTTCTTACTCTAATAATTAAACATACACATTGTCTTAGTTACAGTTTTATTGCTGTGAAGAGACACCATGACCAAGGCAACTCTTTAAAAGGAAAACATCTAATTGGAGCCGGCTTACAGTTTCAGAAGTTTGAACCATTATCATTATGGCAGTAAGCATGGTAGCATACAGGCAAACATGGTGCTGGAAAAGGAGCTGAGACCTCTACGTCTTGATCAGAAGGCAGCAGAAGGAGACTGCTTTCCACACAGGATGTAGCTTGAGCATATATAAGACTTCAAAGCCTGCTTCCACAGGAACACACTTCCTCTAGCAGGCTCACACCTACTCCAATAAGGCTTTATCTCCTAATAGTGCCACTCTTTATGGGCCAAGTATTCAAAAACATGAGTCTATAGGGGCAATGCCTATTCAAACCTCCACATAGATAAACAAAATCTTCATATTTATTGCAAAGCATGGTCAAGTTAAAAGACACATGGCATGGAGTATGCTACTACTAGATGGTAGAAATTTGAAATCTTCTGCCAACACTGAGAAGCAGTGTTCAACATTAACATACATAAAGAAGAACATACTCAATAAAAAAAAAATGAAACAAATAATAAAGGTTTGTTATGTTCCTCAAAAACAATTGAACATCTTCACTTGTACGTGACATTAAAATTGAAATATATTTTTAGTGTTTTAAATGAATAATCTGAGGCTCATGCCTGTAATCCCAGCATTTGAGAATTTGAAGTTGGAGGCTAGCCCATATTAATAATTAGTAAATGCTAGGTAAGCCTTATCTACAAAGTAAAACCCTATCTCAGAAAAAAAGTAACATTGCCTATTTGATAATACATTTGTAGGTGACAACATAATGTAAGAGAACTAAAAAAGAGTATGGGCTAGAGACTTCACTATGTGTCATTCAGAACACCAATTAACCTTTCACAATTTTCTTTCCCTGGACTATGAAATAGGAAAACATTACCTAATTGGTTTTCTCTGATCTGTGAAGATGAAAATACCTAATATAGGAGAACCCTATCAATGCTCAGGTCACTTGTTATCATTCCTGTTAGAATGAGTATTAATTACTTTTCTTATCACTGTGACCAAATACCTGATAAGAGACAACTTAAAGAAGAAATGGCTTATTTTTGTCTTAAAGTCTAACGAGGGATGCAGTCTAGCATGGCAGGGAAGTCATGACCATAGATGCATAAGGCACCCAGTCACATTTTGTATCCACCCAAGAAGCAGAAAGATATAAATGTTTCTGCTCAACTCATTTTCTCCTTTTTATTCAGTCCATGACCTGAGCCCATGATATCATGTCATCCATATTCAGAGTGGTCCTTCTCTGCTGAGGTAAACATTTCTTGAAACATGCCCATTGACATGTATGTTTCCACAATGACTCTGAATCCTGTCAAGTTGTCAATCAATATGGATCACAGATTGACCAAATTCTATGTTCTATGATATAATATAAACATTATTCCTAAAGCAAACCCTTTCTAGATGATATAATGGAGGAAATTTCTGACATAGCATCATATTACAGAGGAAGGATTTATTATTTGGTCCAGGTACATATAATGGAACAATCCTTCAATTCAGTTTTCTCATATTCCAATGACTCTCCATACTAGAAATGAGAACTCAAGTGAATGAAAATGAATTACAAGAATGGCAGGCTACAATCCTTTAGAATCATCTCAGGTTTGCCTGAGGGCTGAAAGACAGCATGATGGGGCCTATGTGTACTTCAGTGAGCTTCACAGAAGCTGCTACTGTGGATAGGGAACAAGTCCTGCATACGTGAATATATCTAATAAAGATAAAAATACTATCTGGGAAAAGGTGTTTGATGTGGGAGGTGAGATGTGGGCAATTTTTTTCCTCCTCTGTGATCTGGAATTTATTCTCAGGGAAACCCTAAAGACAGAGAAAGGTTAAATAAATGCTGAGGGCATCAGATGGCTTGCCTGGAAGTGGGCTGAAAATGAACAGACAGTAGGTAAGATTTGTTTTAAAATCTAAATCTCTTAGTTTCTGTGATTTCAAAGATAACATTCTTGAGGCTGCTTTTGCATTATGTTAGAATGTAGGTTGTGAAAATCTACTAACCCATATAATCATCAGCCTTCCAAAACAAAAGTTCTTTAGCCATTTGCTTTAAAATGTATATAAAGGTGCTTAAAAATCAATGCAAGGGTAGCTATAGGTTCACTCTGTATAGAAATGAGACTTACTGACTATTAGATGAACTCATTGTTCACTAGCTATAACTATGCTGCTAGCTCAATCTACTTATTATAAAAACAGATGATTTCATATTTAATGTTGAGATAAATATATTTCTGACATGCTTCATGCCCCTGAATCACAGACAAAATGGATTTTGTTATAACCACTTTTGAAGTTCATGTTATTAAAACTGAAGACAAAGTAGAAATATAGAATTGTAAAGATTTCATTGAAATGTTTATGGCTGATTTTATTCATTTGATGTATTATGGAGTGTCTGTAGGATAGAAGTCCTATGCAAAGGTTAGTATGAGAACTAGATTCCTGACAAAGCCAAATTTGGTCAATGTCATGATTTAGGGTAGCATGTCCTATACCCTACATTGGAGTTGCTCCTTCATATATTCCATTTCTGATGACCTTTTTTTTTCTTTTTTTTAATTTTAATTTTTTATTGTATATTTTAATTTACATTTCAGATGTTATCCCCTTACCCCACTTCTCCCTACCCCCAGGAACCCCCATCCTATCCCCCCTCCTCCTGCTTCTATGAGGATGTGCCCCATCCCCTGCCTCCACTCCACCTCCCCACCCTCGAATTCCCTCACACTCAGCATCCAGCCTTCATGGGACCAAGGACTTCCTCTCTTACCTATGCCCAACAAGGCCATCCTCCCCTACATATACAGCTGGAGCCATGGGTCCTTCCCTATGTGCTCCCAGGTGGTTTAGAACCTGGGAGCTCTGGTTGGTTGGTATTGTTGCTCTCCTTTATCTTTTATCCTGTCAAACTTTTCATGTGTCCTGTTCTGACTTCCTCCAAAAGTTCAACTCTCTGTAGTAACATTATATGTATATATATATATATATATATATTTTATATATATATATATATTGTTTGAGAATTTCATACATGCATACAATGTGTTTGATCAAGTCTACTCCCATTCTGGTCTTTCCAAACCCTTCATTATCACATCCCTGCAACTCTTCTTGACCAATTTCATGTGCTTTTAAAAATTTAAATCCACTGAGTGCACTTAATGCTGTCAGTATTTTAGCAGGTGTAGAGACACCTACTGGAGCATGAGCAGTCTCCCTGGTGCCATATCCTTGAAGAAAACTGACTCCCTCTCATAGCAGCTACCAATTCCCATTAGCTTCTCAGGAAGAGGTTGGAATTTTTTGAGCCCCTATCCCATCCATGATGGTATTGCATATGGCTTGATTTCATGCAGGTGCTGTGCTTGCAGTCACAGCCTATATAATAAGGTAGTGTATACAACTTCCCTGTCATGTCTGGAAAATATTTGCATTGCACACACCTTTGGTTCTTATAAACTTTCCATACCATCTACTTAGATGATTCCAAAGATTTGGAAAGAATGTATGTGGTACAAATATCTTTTTTAAGGCTGAACACACCATGACCTTTTCAACAAATATTTTGATGATACGTCCCTAATCATAAAACAAACATGACTACATATCATCAGAATATGTTTGTACCTCACAGAATATAAAAAGACATTGACTCTTGTACCAACATAAAATAAACATAAAATGCGTTAAAGACAATTTAAAAGAACAAAAGTAAAATGCAAATTAACATAACTTTATTTTGCTATATTTATTAATTATAAATAAAATAGCTTTGCACTCATAATTGAATGTCTTAGATCTGATCAGATAATTAAGGATGCTTCATGACTGAAAAGATAGCACTGGAATTTAGAGAAATGCCATGCCTGCTATTTGTTGGTAACTACCCATGCTGATCTTATTGATATCAACTCTGGACAGTTTATTACAGAAATCTTTAAGATACTTACCTATTTATAAACCATTTGTTTATTCTATGAGGGATAATCTAGTTAAAAATAAATGGAACAATCAGTTCAATTACTGGTTTTATGAGTAATTCAAGTAGTCAAACTACAGTGACAACATATGAATTGAATTATGACAGTCAACCCGCCCACATGATGAGACTCTTGTCCTTTCTCAGACAATCTCTGTAATTGACATGTATGATAAATGAGTGTCCTCCACATCAAATGAGTGATCATATGTCAAGAAAAATTTTAGGTATTAGTAAAGCTTAAGTTCTTTGGTTTCTTAGAAAAATGCTTATGTTTCCTATCTATATCTCAGTGGGTTATCATGAACAAGTTAGGAGTCTCTCTGTCTCTCTGTCTCTCTGTCTCTCTCTGTCTCTGTCTCTCTCTCTGTCTCTCTCTCTCTCTCTCTGTGTGTGTGTGAGTGAGTGAGTAAGTGAATAATTTCACCATTTAGAAAGGTTTCCTTTTTCCTGGTTGATTACTTTTATATGAAATTCTCAGAAAGATAAATGAAGGAAATAGAGGAATTATCCTCTATTATATAGATCACCTTCATGTAATTATAGATGTCCTTATAAGACAATCATGTGCATCTCTTATCTACAGAGGTATGCGGTGTGAGACAGATTCAATTAGAAATTATAGCTCTGAAGATGAAGGAAGTGGCCATGGGACAAGTACTGGTGAAAGCCTGCAGAAGTTAGAGAAGGCAAAGAAGTGAATTCACCACTAGAGTCCAGAGAAAGTAACAGTGACTTATCAGCAACTAGATGGTAGTCCGTTATAGTCTATTACTGACTTCTGATCCTTAGAACTGTAAAATACTTTGATGGAAATCTTTTAAGATCTGTGGTAGGTTATTGCATCATGAATAGAAAATAAAAACAGTTGCCTTAGAAAAAAGGATTCACTTTAGAATAACGATTCAACTGTAAAGAATGTGTATCAAAAAGAGTAAAGGAGGATATGGCCACTGGGAGTATCCCTGTGAAAAGTTAAGTATACATTGCTTTCCCCTGAGAATCCTACCTAACATCAGGCTTCCCCCTCTTATATTATAATTCTCTCTGTTTAAACCTATAGCTTTTGATGGTGTTGACACCAAGTAAAATGTGAAAGAAAAGGCAGCAGCAGCTTGCTCTTTTCTGGCTGAAGCGACCCTTATGTTAAGAAGACTGATGATGAGTTGAATGGAGATGTTTTCAAGTGTTTAAGTCATTAATGGGAACTTGCTTCATCAAGGGAACAATACATCATGGGAAAGAATTGGGATTATACATACATACAAGTGAATTTCCATGTGCTTTAATCTGCAAATATTGCCTCACATCTCTTTTTTTTTTTATCCTGAAAGACTGAAAGACAGCATGCTCTCAAGCTAGAACTAGATATTGGGCCATTTTATTATACTCTGCACTAATGTTGATCATAATTGGTGACTGCTGTCACCTTATACTTTAACATGAGATATCTGTAGAATATAATGGCATGTGTTTAAGTGTGAATATATGCATATACAACCTACATACACTCTATGCTTTAAGCCACTTGTCCTTGTTTCTTTACATAGTCATGAATATGTGATTTCCTGAATGAATATGTCCTTTTAGTCTCTCAAACTGAACAACAATGTGTAAGTCAACACTATTCTTCATCTACCAACACCCTCTTTTTTCTTCCTGTGCCCATTCCTTCTGTGAAGGAAAAATAAAAGTATCAATAATAATTTCCCGGACAGTTTTGTTAGTATTCAAATGTTTGAAATGATAACATAGTCAATTACCATAGCAATGACCATGAAAGTGTAAATGTAGTAGTCAAACCTGTTACATCTTGTATAGAAAGGAATATAAACTTGTCTTGTAGTCCTAAATCTGCTTTTGCCAAATACATATTGTCAAATTTCATCATCTTTTTAAAAAAAGAATGGTTATAATAAACTTTTATACCAATAAACTGATTTGTCATTAAACTCAAATGATGATTTTGCTTAGAGAAATAACCCAGGATTGAGATAATATAAGACCTTCTTAATTCTTATTTGGTGTATGATATTACTTGTAGGCTGATATAAGGCTTTGGAATTCTGGAATGAATTTACTTTAAAAGAGCATATGCCATGAAGGTATAATTGTGTTTTGTGGTACCCCAATGGGATCTTATTGTATTTCATGGAGAGTTTTTAATTATATTTAATATTATCTAATTTGTATTCAAATAAAGCTGCAGGTTATTTGCTGAAAGTCAGTTGGAGAAATGCATAATAAAAATATGAATAAGAGTAGTCACATATAAAGTTCTGAAGGTCAGAAATATGAATCATAGAGTGAAACTAAGTCTTAAACATGACTTCAATGGGATCAATTAATGTATATGACTGCTTAAAATTTCTGGACATATTTTTACCTGTTATATACTCAATAAACATATATTGAACAGTTTCTGGAGTCAAGAACTTTGCCAGAAGCTGGGGACACTAAGAAAAGAAAAGAAAAGAAAAGAAAAGAAAAGAAAAGAAAAGAAAAGAAAAGAAAAGAAAAGAAAAGAAAAGAAAAGAAAAGAGCCTTTATTTTTTAAAGCCTTTGCAGTCAGGAAGAATGGGGAAAGTGTTCAAGAAGAAAATGAAGTGATACACGGTGATATGGATGCTTTGATTGCTTGTAATAAGAACTTCAAAATCCTAGGAGGCCTCAGAGAAAAAGTAATTCATTCTTCCAGATGGCAGAATAAGATATATAGAAAACAGTTTTTGCGTTTATATTCTCTTTTCTTCTTCCCTGTGACTTCTGTTCTCATTCTTTGTCCCTGGTCATTTTACACAAATGGGGGCTGCATAAAATGTTACATGAAAGACATATCATGAAATATTAAATGCAGGGTAAATAAGAAATGTTGTTTGCAAAATCACAGGCAAGAAGGTGCTTAAAAAACTTGCTCTCATGACTACAAAGGGGCTACAAATTTGGTTTTGAAAGATCTGATGCCATCTTCGTAAAAGGAAAAATTGTTGGATACCATCATTGAGTCTTGATAAATAAATGCAGACAGATAACACAGGAGAATTGTAAGTGAAGCTAGCTAAAGATTCATTCTGTATCATGGACCTTCAGATGACCAGCAGGATAGGCTGTTTTGTTGGACAAAAATAATTTAGGTTCCACTTCAGTGTTCCCAGGTTCTGTTTGTTGAGAAAGTTTCCTCCTGGACATTTTTCAAGCTTCTTCCTCAGTTCTTGCTCTCTAAATAGCTTGTAATTTCATAAAAGTAGAACCTTGATGTCTATCTTAAGTGTTTCTCAAGTATGCAAAGGGACCTTTGTACTTCTTCTCCAGCTCCAAATTGCAGAGTGAAATCCTAATCAAAATACGAGCAACTGCTTGATCCCAGATCCCTTTTTCCTAACCAAACCAAAACATTAGCTTCAAGTTATTTAACTCAGAAAGGCAAGGTTTTTAGGTTAAACAAAGTTCAGAGCCAGGAGTATAAATTTTTACCTAGCACTTTGTTTTTAGGTGAACCTTCTCTCAAAACCCACCAAGGGACAAATCTGAGCTGGAGTCATTGTCATTGACTCTTCAAACCTTGAGCAGGTGAAGTGTGTGTATCTAACCACATCCGATGTCTTTGATACATGGCCCGGCAGTGGAATTCTAGAATAGACTTATAGGGCCATACACAGGAATTACAGGTGCTTCCAACTGAGTAGTTCTATTTACAAGCACCCATAGAGTATAGAATATCACATACTGTTTATATAATAATATTTCATGCTGAGAATGTAAATTCCATACAAACATAATGATGCTGTATGATGACTTTCAGGCCCCATGTTATTCCTTTTTTTTTTTTTTTCATCATCAAAATATATGCACGTTGTCCTGGCAACATGGGATCAACCAATCAATAAGAACAGAGAGCAAGAATGCACATGTTAGGAGGCTGAAGAGGTGGCTTAGCGGTTTAGAACACTGACAGCTTTTTCAGAGGACCTGGGTTCAATTACTAACACAGGGTAGTTAACAACCATCTATAACTCAAATTCCAGTGGAACAGACACCATCTTATGGCTTCCTTCCTAGGCACACACATGGTACACAGACATACATGTAGGCAAACAAACATTCATGCATATGAAATTAAATCTCTTTAGAAAGAATGAACATGCTGGTATCTAAATGAAATGAGATCAAGGAAAACTCTCTTGGCTAACATACTTTTAAATGGAAACTAAAAAATTAAAAATGGCTTTGAAGAGACAACATGATAGGACATATACGTGTTTAAGCATGGGGCAAACTAAAATATTTAGAACACTGTGGCAGGCAAATGAGTAATGATATGCAAACAGTGTTATAGAATGGCAGCTGAACTAAGAGGAATGTGACTTGGATTATATCATGAGCATGTCTTAAGGTCTCTAGGAAGACGGCTTTATCATTTGGCTTCCAATTTTCTAGCTGATAAAATGAAGCAATTAGATGAGGTGACCTCAGTGGCCTTCCTACACCAAGGCATAGCAGCTCGGTTACTGGTAAGACAACTAGTGTTTTGCCTATTTTTTTGGATTTGGGGGAGTGATGATTCTTTAGAATGTTTTTAGCCAGGTTAGCACTGAAAGAGCTAAGCCCCCTGCCTTGCTCTCCAAAAAAAAAAAAAAAAAAAAAAAAGATAGAACAGACATGTCTGTACTTGGTACAACTAATGAATTAAAACTCAGGAAGGTTGTCCATAGTGGTGCTTGTTTTTGTAGGAAGGAGTCATGATCAGTTTTAATCTGATATTAGAACCTGGGAGAAGTGAGAGAACTCAGGGGGTGGGTTTGTATCTCTCTCCTTCCTTCCTTTCTTCTTTTTTTTCTTCCTTTTTGTTGTTTTAAGTGAGAGGTTGCTTGGTATTGGAAGAGAAGGAGAATACAGGGCAAGGAGGGATGCTTGTAAAGGTCAATATTCAGGAGGAAGGTTGAGAGAGACAGAGAACAGAAGATAAGTACTTGGAGCCTCTGAGGAATGCAGAAGTGCTGAGCTACCATTCAGCTGGATTTTATCAGCACAGCTGCTAGCTGTGAGTTTCCCTCCCAAAGCTCCCTGAAAAAAACATGTCATTTTGACACATGCGATAGGCTTAGCCAAATGGGGATAGAGTTCAAAATCATGACTGCCAGTTAGCTAAATCCCAGCGAAACTCTGATTCTCCCTAAAGAAACATCAACTAAATCAACTCTTTCCTGAGCAGCACTGTGTGATTATTCCTCCACAAATCAGGACAGAACCTCAATTCTCTAGGCCCTCCCTATTTGTCTCGAGGTTTACTAGGGCTCAATGCTTAACACACAAAGACAAAACCAACTCAGGTCTCAAAGCTAAAAACCTTGTCATGTAACCAGCATGACCCAGCTGTTTTTCATTTTTCATTTTCTGGTGGATAGAGGGCAGGCTGAGAGACAGTTAATTAGTGAGCTATCTAGGGGGCGTATCCCCAGCTTATGGAGCTGTGTGCATGTGTTTATGCTGCAGAAATGGGAAGTAATACATATCAGTCACTACACTAGTGGCCAGAGCAAATGTTTACAGAATGAAATATTTATAGAATGAGCATATTTATATTGTAGTTTTTAAGTACAGATAAGACAGGGTGAGAATGAAGGTATTCTTTGCCTTCCTTCTTCCCTTTGTGACATTTCTTCAAGTTGATTCTTCCCTATGTCACTCTTTTGTTTGTTATTTTCTGATTATCTCTTATCAGAATGTGGGTTAAGGGTCTGGAAGATGGCCCAACAATCTGAGTCTGATCCCTAGGATCCACAAGGTGGAAGGAGAGAATCAACTCTCCAAAATTGTACACTGACCTCCAGATAATATGATGTGTTATGCACGCTGCCATACCCACAAAATTAATGAATGTAATTTTTAAAAGTATTTAAAACGTGAGTTAAAAACGGTGAATTAGAATCAATAAAATTAGAATAAGAGAGGAAAAACCCTTCTACTCATTCTTCCAAATTAACCATCAGTCTCCATTTAGACACCTCCACAGTGTGTGTGTGTGTGTGTGTGTATGTGTGTGTGTGTGTGTGTGTGTGTGTGTGTGTGTGTGTGTGTGTGTAAGGATGGGATATTAAGCAACAGAACATTATAAGCTAAGGTTCTACACTGAGAAAATGATTAGTGAGAGATAGATGACTTTGCTCCATTGTGAATGAACATTGCATCAAGTACATCTAAAATCAATTTTAGATGTCACTTATGAATGTGGTTTGGATATTGAATATTGCCCAAAATTCTGTGTCTTAAGTACTTTGTTCTCAGGGTAGCATTAGTGGTAGACAGTGGAACTATTGGCAGACAATACATTTTAGGATATATTCAGAATACTGGATGTGTGCCCTTGGGGACTGTGGGACACTGGTTTTGTTTCCCTTTGATTTCTGCATTTTGCTTCTTGAATAGTATGTTGATTAGTTGATTCTGATATCTGCTCCCTCCATTATTTTCTGTTGATCCAGGGCACAAAGCTGTGGAATCACTGAATCACAAGGCCAGATGTAAATTCATGAGCCAAAATAACCCAAAACCTACAAGCCAAAATTGATTTCCTTAGGTACTTTGTTATAACATTAAAAGCCAAATAATACAGTTAACTGGGTGAGTAGCCTCCATTTCCACATAGAATACTAGAGTATATGTTCCTTTGATGTAATCTTGCTTTTTCAATCCAGGGAAAAACATAAAAGGAAGTGACATGGTGATAGTTTATAAGGCTAGTTTTTAGAAGACAGGAAGGTTTCACTTTCTGTTTTCTGGAACACATATTCTAGTAGGGCATGCCAGGTGCCATAGAGGTGTGACCATGCTGAAGCTGCCATCCTAAACACTAATGTCAACATGAAGAGAGACAGATGCCAACTTTGTGTGTGGTGTTCCTACTGAAGCATAGAGATTTGAGCCAAAATGTCAATCCACAGATAATTATAATCCCAGCTCTTGTTTGACAAGAAAAACATATGTGGGAACCACTCAGCTGAGTTAAGTCAAGTCATGGAATTAGGTTTATTACCTATAAAGCATTCTTTTTATATCACTTCATTTCAGGATGTTTATTATGCAACAGTGCGTAACTGGAAGAGGGAGCAAAACCTACCATTTATTTTACCTCTCCGAATCCTTATTTTCCTCATCTGTAAACTAAAGGTCACAGCAAAGTCCATTTTCAAAGGCTGTTGTGAAGTTTAATGAAGTAAAGTTTGTAAGGCAGTTAGCACCATACCTCAATGGAAAATATATTTAGAGACAACGTCTTCCAACATTTAAAATTAACTGTTACAAAATTCCGAATGTAAGATTTTTAATTAATAAGATACACATTCTGTACTACATTCAGTACAGATTAAGCAGCTTTGTGATTAAATATGCTGACCTTTCCTGTTGTGAATCATATTATTCATATGATTCATCAAGCTAGGTAAAAGAAGGTAAAAAGATGGATATCTCTCAATCAGTCAGGTAAATTTTAGTCACAAGTTGTTTTGAATCTACCATCACTAAGGGATATGTGTGTGTGTGTGTGTGTGTGATTGTGATTTAGGGCTGTTTTAATTCGGAATTGAGAATAAGGAGAGTGGAGGGTTTGGCATTTTTTTCTAAGTATCGTCATCACAGGTATCTACTCTCGATTTTTTTCTCTACACTATGAAAATACAGAAGCTAGATTATAGCAACAATGTATACATCTAAAATGATATTTATGGATTCAGTTTTGGGGAGCATATTTACTAATTGCTTGTAAAGTGTCTCTCTGCAATATATCTTGGAGGTTTTGTTGCTAACATTCTGTCAGCTGTTTGGCAAGTGAGTAGGCAAGAGAAATCAGGCACCCTGTGTCAGCCAAAGAGAATGCTATTTAGCAAGCCATACTGTCTACAAGTCAAGATTCATTTGTTTTTCTCTCCCAGAGAATCTGTCTTACATTTTAATGACTCAGTGGAATCCCAGAGCATTGTAATATCCTATGTAATCAGCCAAAAGACTTGCAAGATCATCAGTTGAAGATGTTAAGGGACTTTGTCACAGTTAATTCACGTTTGCTAAATCCTCAAATTGCTAATTTATCCAGAGGGATTTTTCCTTCCACATTTACATGAGACACATAAAGAAGAAAGTATCTTTTTCAAATCCTTCACAGTTGAGCCCATTTGGTACGATTTCATACACGGAAAGTGCTGAGGGTAAAGCTTGTTGTCTTCCTCAATAGAAATGGATTTAAGTCCTTACTCTTTTTTGAATAAAGAATAGAATTGTACAAAATCTTGTTACTATAAGACATTTTCCTTTGTCTGAACATAACCAGATAGCTGATGGCAAAACTATAGAGCAGTGACAACAGTTATTTAGTTCTGAACAACATGGTTTTGCAAAGTGTGATGGATCCAACACCAGATAGACTGGAGTCACTGTCAATGACTGTGTGTCCCTTTGATAGATGATCCAGATGATGCAGGCATTGCTTAATCTCCACACTACTGAATTCCATTCTTTCCCACACATTCCATTGTTGATAAGGTTATTCTTTTTTATTTTCAAACATAAATAAAAATCAAATAGTTAAAGTATCTTCTTGTCAAAATTTAAGAGCCAGACTGTGTTCTCATTCGTGTATTTTGTAAAGGACCCTTTACATGTTCAGTATGATATAAATTAACTGAGGAAAAAAACAAAGTAAGGAGACTGTGTTAGCTACATGGTAATGTTTGATTTTTATTTTAGAGTCACCAAAAGAATTCTACAGACTACAGGTACTGACTATGTATAAATATTGGTTTCACATCATAAACTGGAAGCTGAATCAAAAAGGAACTGGGGAAGTCACCCCAAATGTATTAGTAATCTAAAATAACACTCAAACATTTTTCTTTCCATTTCTGTGTATTGATTCAGTACTTTTCGCATTCTCATCAATAGTGTTTATATGTTTACTGGTCTCAAATCTACCATTACTGAGAATGTGGAATTTAGATCAATCATGAAACCAGTATACATTGATTGTGTATGATTCAGGTAACAGAAAGATGCTAGAAAGTATGAAAGGAAGAGAGAGAGAGAGAAGAGAGAGAGAGAGAGAGGAGAGAGAGAGAGAGAGAGAGAGAGGAAGAAAGGAAGGGAAACAATCTTTATTTGGAACATTCCTCAATTCAGCTTATATACAGCAGAATCATCATATAAGCACAGTGAAATCATCTAGTATGTGTATATAGACACGAGTATAGATTGATAGCACATTTGTGATTGTACATACCAAGGACAGATACTCGCTCACTCACTGGAAAAAGAAATTCTAGTTGGATGTTACCAAGGAGCACTTCCTGGGCATGAAATAAGAGAACTAGTTGCCCTAACGGAAGGGATTAGGGATGGACCACTGACCACAAGGCTACATGAAAAATATAATGGAATATTAGGGACATGGAATTATTTCAATTAATGCCAGTCCAAATGAAAGAGATTAGTGTTGAGGAACAATTTGCTTTCAAATCTAATTATGTGTTCTTCCAGCTGGCAAGCTCATCAAAATCTAGAAAACAAGTATATTATTTGATAAAACAAGGGACGTAATGTCGTAATGTCCAAGGTCACTGTCTTTGTCTTATAAATTCAAGGGTTGAGAAGCTTTTCCTTATCTCACAAACGTCAATAACACCATTATTTGGAACATTCTTTTCTGCCTTTGATAAAAATCATAGGAATGAAGTACATCTACTACTTCCAGAATCTTTACAACTGAAACTGCTTTCTCACTCTAAGTAAAAATTTCCATCAAAATTATTAATTTTTAGAGAACAGTTCTTGATAATGCTCACTTATCTGAATTCTACTTTCAGTTTATTAAAACATTATTTAATACTTTAAGTGAATTTGGAAATTAGTAAATATACTAATACTGAATGTTTTCACATTCTAACTATACATAAGATACTAGGGAATACTTGTATACATGTAATTTTACTTTTTAAACAATAATAGGTTATATGAAAACTAGCTAAGCATGACGTGTTTGGGCTCAGAAATGTTTTAGAGTTAAGTTTCTATCTTTTAGATTTTGGAAAATTTATCAATGAAAAATGAGGTATCATGAAGGTGGAAAACAAATTCAGATAGGAGCATGCATATAGTCTGTGCAGGTTTTAGTAATTATTTTAGTAATTTTGTTCATTTTCATAAAATGAAAATTTTCAGTTGTGGCATCATGTCAGAACTCAAAACAGTTTGAATTGTGGAGAATTGGGGATTTTAAAGTTAGAGATGCATTTTACATATTAAGTATTATTTGGCTAAGAAATAGGGCCTACTGTTGGAAGAAGTGTATTACTGCAGGATGAGATTTGAGGGTTTATTGCCTTGCCCATTTCCTGTTATCATTCTGCTACCTGTTTAGAGCTTAAGCATGATCAGTCAACTTCCAGCTACTATGACCATGCCATCTCTTCCTTGCAATAGTGGACTCTATCACCCTGGAAACCGTAAGCCAAAGTAAAGACTGTCTTCGTTTTTTGTTTGTTTGTTTGTTTGTTTGTTTTGGGTTTGTTTGTTTGTTTTTGTTTTTTTCTGTTTTTTTGTTTTGTTTTTTTTTTAAGTAGGCATTTAGAAAAGCCTAAAGAGCTAATGGAATTTATTCTTTTGTGAGCTCTTAATATTTGGCAGTGTTAGGATTTGACCCAGGTCTATCCTAAGAGGGAGCATCTAAATAATTAAATATCACATGAACTGCCTTACAGCCTATTACCCTACACTGTTTCCTTTCAATAGCATGTGAAACAGAAGTATGAGATATAACTGATACTCCACCCAAGCCTGAGGAACATCCAATTTCAATTCAAGACATCCAAACATATCTTGGCTTCAGATTTGTCTTTGTTAATGTATTACCTTATAGTAATTCTGGCTATCAGAGTGAATTTTATCACCTTTGATCGCTTCTCTAGCAATTAGACTGGAATGTCTAATAAGAGGGCAAGAGCACCTTACATTTGATTTCTTATGTATGTGTGTGTGTGTGTGTGTGTGTGTGTGTGTATTCAGAACCTAAAGTTCAGTGATTCAGCTTAGACTGGCTGGCTGACCATCCAAATCTGTGGATCTTTCTGTCTTCATTTCCCCAGTACACTCACCTAATGGCAGCACATAGCCTGAAAAACACAATTTTATCACACTGTCCAGAATGATGTACAGCTTAAAATTTACAAATTATTGCTTTGGGAAAATTTCCATTTAATCTTTTTTTATTATAGTTGACCACAAGTTACTGAAACTAGCCCTAGCATGCTGGCTTGGTTTTTTTTTTTTTTTTTTTTTTTTTGTTTGTTTGTTTGTTTGTTGTTTGTTTTGTCTTGTTTTGTTTTGGCAACTTGCTATAAACTAGAGTGTATCTGGGAATATGGAGAATTAATTGAGATCAAATTGACTGGTAGGCAAGTTTCGGAGATGTTTTCTTGATTAAATTGATGTGAAAAGGCCCTGCCTACTGTGCATAGTGCCACCCTTAAGCAGGTAGTTTTGAACTGTATAAAAAGCAAACTCAGCAAGCAAAGAGGAGTAAGCCTGTAAGCAACTTTTTGTCTGTGCCAGTAAGCATACCCCTCCACAGTCTCTGCTTCAGTTCCTGCCTTGATTGAGTTCCTACCTAGGTTTCTTTTAGTGATGGACTGTGATTGGGACATGGGAGACAAAACATAGCAAGTAAATGAACAAAAACCAAACCAGACCAACCAATCAATCAATCAAACAGACAAACAAAAAAACCCTTTCCTTTTCCAAGTCAGATTTGTCAGTGTTTTATCACAGCAGTAAAATGCACATTCACACAGACACTAAAATTATGAATAAAGAATCACTACTGTAACTCACCAGTCTTCAAGAAACTGTTATTTTAAGAAAATATTTAGTGATGTAGAAATATACTGATGTATAGCCACACTGAAACCAGTAAGAAGTTCATTCCTTCCAGTTGGATGTAAAGCTTTAAAATAAATGCTCTATCCATAAAGCTTATGGATACCCAGGAACAAAAGATGCAGATGTAATTCAAACATCAGGTATATTCTAGTAACAAAGTTATGATGTGAATTGAAATCATGTTGGCAGCATTCAACTATACCAAGGGCTCACTGTGTGTGTCTTTGCATAAAGACTGAGGAATGGATATCTGAACTTGCATTTGGAGAGGATTACACAAATAGTGGTAGCAATGATTATTTAGAAACTAAATTCTAAGTATGGAGAGTGTAATGATATTTTATATTCCTTAAGTGTCCTTTGAAAAATTAGAGAATCATGGGAATATGCTGTCTGGCAGCAGTGCCATTGCAAGTGGGTCTAAAACTATATATGAGCTCTTCCTAAGATTCTCCTGTCAGCCTCACAGTGATAACTATAGCCAAATCGTTTTACTAACCCAAATGTCTTATCAATGACACTAATCAAGAATAGAAGGCTATGTACTAGATAGAAAAGTGACTTTTTTCTGGCATACACTTTCACTTGTCATATTATCATAGAATACTTGATTTTTAATCTCAGCAGTTGTAGTTATTACTTACAAAATGTGCTAATATGGAAATATACTTTAAGTTACTTTAAACAAAAAGATGTATATATTTATTTTTATTTTATGGGCACTGCTGTTTTGCCTGCAAGTGTGTTGATGTGATGGTGTTGGATCCCCTGGAACTGGAGTTACAGATAGTTGTGAGCTTTCATGTGGGTGCTAAGAATTGAACCTGGCTCCTCTTGAAGAGCAGCCAGTGATCTTGCTGAGCCATCTTACCAGCCCCTTAAGTTACTTCTTAAGGGCTATTACATAAAACTTCCTGTAAATTTTATTCATTTTGAATTTTTAACTCATAGACTGGATGTTGTACATTTACTGATGTTTGTGTTTGCACATGTGACCACAGACATTGCTGCTAATGGCTCCTGACTGTCCCCTATTTAAGGGGACATACTTTCAAATGACTGACAGCATGGGGGTTACAAATGAGTCCAAAAAGCCTCATACCTCAACATTATGGTTTCAAAATCACACCGAAGCATGTCTTCACCTGAGAATACATTACTTAACTATACATCCCTCCCCTGTCCTTTTTTTCTTCGACCTGTGAGTCTTCCCTCTACTAATTAATACAAAAAGTTCTGCCTCTAGTCATTCTTAGACATGACAATTTTACACATTGCATTGGTCAGTATTTGGAGGAGGAGAAGAACTTAAAGAAAAGAATATGAATTTGATGAATGTAAACACTTGCATGAAAAGGAATCAGAAGGTCAAATTACTAGGCATGTGTTTACTACACACTCCGTTCCAGTATTTGTTAACCAGATAACTTGCTGGGTCTCATCCATCCTCATTGACTTGGACTTTCCAAAGATGGGGACCGGGGAAACTGAACTGGGAAGAACAGATGCCTGCATTGTGGCTTACATTGTCTCTGCTCCACTATTCAATTATGCCTCTGTAGCTGAAAAATAGCCAGGACAATGTGTACACACACGATCATGGCTGTGGTCCAACAATATTGTGTTTACAAAAACGAGTGCCTGCATTTTGCCCTAAGTTTTTAGTTTGCAAAACCTTGAACTGGAGTCCAGGGACTTCAAAGTGGCTTATTGTTCTATAATGATTTGGATACTAGAGTTTTGCATTATCCTTTCTTCAGCAGAATGTTTGAATAATGTAGAAAGGCAAAAGATCTGAGAAGTGGAGACATATTTTCATTTATCTAATCACATTCCCAATCCTTGACTGTCACTGGCTTTGCCATGAGGTAAATTTAAAACCTGCATTTCAGAGAGTAGGTAGTTTCTAGAGGCCAAATGTGCTATTCTTTCATACAGATTCATTATATTATCTAAAGCTGTTCTATCAGGATTAAATTCAACTACAGTAAAAGATAGATGTGGACTATTTAATTATTGTGTGACTGTTACATGTGCATGCATGTGTGTATGCATGTTTGTATGTGTGTGGAGTGTAGATCCCTGGTACTTTATACAGAATATAGAAATTGTAGATTTTGGTAACATATACTCTGAGTAGGTGTCTTAGTCACTGTTCTATTACTGTGAAGAGACACTATCATCAAGGTGAATGGTGTAAGAGAAATCATTTAATAGGGGACTTGCTTACAGTTTCAGAGGTTTAGTACCCTATCACCATGGCAGGCAGTTTAGCAACACTCATGGTGCTGGAGAATTAGCAAAGAACTATATCCTGATCTACAGGCTGGGAGAACAACACTGGTTCTGGTGCGGAATTTGACACCTCAAAATCTATCCATAGTGACACACTTCTTCCAACAAGGCTATACCTCCTAATCCTTCTACACCTCTTCAAATAGTACCATTTCCTGAGACTAAACTTTAAATATATGGGCCTATGGGGGCCTTTCTTATTCAAACCACCATAGTAGGCACGCAGTGACTTATCTTTCTGTCACAATAACAGTGTGCAATTAACCTTTTGAAGAATTATTAATAGTCTTTTCTTTTATTCATTCAGATTATAATACCCTTTTACAAACTATGTGGTATTGTTACTTTGATAGAAAAATTTCAATATTTGGAATAGTTGTAGTACAAAATACCTGCATTTGCATTCAAATGAATTATGTTTAATTATATTCTTGAGTTTTGTCACTACACATTAGAACATAGTGAACAGAATTCTGTTCAATCCAAATAATTCACATTCATCTTTAGGTGACCCTGAGAACAGCATAAAATAAATGTTCCACTCTTCAGCCAGACTATTTACCATTAGGTTGTGACTTCCGCTACTTGCAACATATTTAATTCATGTAAAAAATAATAGTGACAGCTTTCTCATTAAATTGACTTTAGCCTCTGAACTCTGGGCCCACATATGTTTATTCTGAAGATTGCTGCTTGTTGGCAGATTTGTTACCTGCTGCATTGCTCCTCAAAGTCATTTCAACAAGGTCTGGAACTTTTTCAGGTCTGGCTACAGTATATTTTTTGAGAAAAATCACAATTTCAAATTTATCTTGTATTTAGCATTTGTGATATTGAAGAAATGTAATAAATACTTAAGAGAAGATTCGGTTAAATTTCCCGATGGGTTCAGTAGGCTCAATGGTTTATCTGGCTGGAAGCCAGTGTAGATTACTGAAATGATTAAAATCAAACATCTACCGTAAGTAATTTATTATATATATATATTGTATGTATCTTCTTTGAACATCTCTCAGTTAACCAGACTTATTTCTCCTATATGATGCTCCTCTCACTTGGAAGCCTATGTTGAATGGTTGATCTTTTTCCTTAATTATGGACAATTTTGAAGGAATGTTTCATGTCTTTTGGTTCAGCTGAGCATTTTCCGAACCTCTCTATCTGTACAATTCTGTTTGTTGCACTTCTTCATTGGTATCTCTAAGAATATGTCTTCAATACATTTTAAGCCTACACAGTTGTATTTCAAAATCTTTCTCCATGAAATTCAACATATATTTCAAAGCTCAGATGAAAGCTTTCTTAGCCTGAAATTCTCAGCACTATTATCATGCTGCTGTAATTGCACATTTATTTTTATACTCTTGAATAAATGATTTGAGTTGCCTGAGAAATAGACTGGTAATTATCTCTCATATACCACCTACGGCACTCAATACTAGTTTGTTGAGTAAGTTGAATTAAAGACACTTGATATCAGAGATCCTCAGATAGTAGCATCATGTTCCCAATTAGCAGTGTCTGAGATAATGATTTGTTCATATATTTTCATGGAAGGGTGCTCTTTGTCAGAGTATCTGATACTAGTAAATGGCTCTGGAGCATGAATGTAAACAACCACCAACTAACCAACGAACCAGATTTATCCAGTAGTATCCAGAGTAACAGTATTAGAATCACTCTGAGAATTGTTAGAAATGCATATTAATTCAAGGTCAGTGCACCAAGTGAATCAGAAGGCCTAGGATCTAAGGCCAGCTGTGTGTTTCAGTAAATACTCTGTGAGATTCAGATGTGTAGATGAACGCTAGCATTTATTCTAAGAGAATCCTCTAGAGTAGACTTTGATGGCCATA
Source organism: Mastomys natalensis (assembly GCA_021653895.1). Classification (NCBI taxonomy): domain Eukaryota; kingdom Metazoa; phylum Chordata; class Mammalia; order Rodentia; family Muridae; genus Mastomys; species Mastomys natalensis. The sequence continues at coordinate 89,313 of JAJTUV010002857.1, forward strand.
GGTGTAAAGTATAACCCAATATTACTAGCAGTAGGGATCTGCATGGACCTGAAAGCTAGCAACATCTGAATGACTTGCCAATAGTAACTTATAGTGCAGACAATAGAAGACTCTCTAATAGTCAATAAAGATTTTCACACAAATCTTTTAGATTTAATGTACCAACATCTGTGAGGAGAATCAAATCAGATTGGCTGGAAACAGAATAATTTGAAGCCTCTTTTGGCAGATGTCCAGGGAAACAGCAAGACCAGAAATTATGGCAATAATTTTCTACATTAAAAAAAAAAAATGACTAGAGAGCCACAGCTGTATATGTAACCAGAGCTTGAAACTAATTACTGAATACAAGGGTAAGTCCTTATCACAACTGTTAAGGCAAGATGAATTATCAAAATAAGCCTGCAACAGAAGATGAGGACAAGCAACAAGACATGAGTCAATGACAAGCTGTCCATTTCCAGACATACAGCTTTTCATATTCTTCCTGGTGCTAAACACAAATAATCTTAGAATGTGAAATCACTGAATTCAAAATGTTTTTAATAGCTTAAGCAATTAAGAATAGAGAGGAAAAATCAGAAAGCCCAGAAGATCTTGGTCTATCTTCATCCAAACCATTATATTAAAGTGTTATATAAAATGTGCTAGAGCAGATAGCTATATAGCAAACTGTAGGAAACATGCCACCACAAATGGACTCTTCTAGCTTTGTTATGGGATCTCCAAACTACTTTTCTGTAATTTGGGTCCAAAGTGATAAACTGTTACAATAAAAGAATTTGCTGTTCAGTTTATATTAAAATGAGATTGAATTGGCTGTGATGTCTAACTCCCTAAACTTCCATAAGCTTGTATGGCTTGACAAGTCTTTTGAATAAAACAGGAGGACAGGAGGTTAAGAAGCAATTTGTAAAAATGTGCATTCCTGATTGTCATTCTCCCAGACATCAGAAGAAAAGAATATAATACGTAATACCTAGGAAAACAATGAGAGAATGTTTTGGAACTACAATGCAGATTCTGTCCTCAATGGAGTCCCTATTATATATTAAATAAAAATAATCATTAAAAATAAATAAAAATAAAAGCAGGCATAGCTGATTAGGCAGCAGTGGCAGACATATAGATGCTGCTATCTGGCACTCTACTGTCTCAGCATATATTTACTAACTGGCCTGTAATTACTTTTTTGGAACATTACCCAACACTGTTTTAGAGTAAGAGAGGATTCATTCTCTGTGAGACAAAATAAATAGGCCTTGTTTCTGGCAAGCAGCTACACCCAGCTTTATTATTTGAAATTATAAATGAAAACATTGAAAAACATATCTCAATATTATTTTTCAACACAAGAGTTTCAAAACTATTTTAATAGTTCCCTGGGGCTATTCACCTCATAAGTTAACCACTAAATCATGTGACTACTAGAAATTATGGGATCTGCATCTTTTATTTCCAGTATTGTGCTTTGACCAGGAATAGCTTTCCAAATTATATCCGAAGAAATCCTGTCTAAGCTCTTGTTCACTCAGCAGTATACTCCAGTGGTTTGACTCGAACATGAATTATAGCTACCTGGAAGCTTGAAGAAAGTAAATCTCATGTCCCCTCACCTCACAAAGTTTCTGGTTCAACACTTCTGTAGTGAGCCCTGGAAATGACTTTGCATCTCTTATCCTAACTCCAGTTCTTTTCTTCTATTCAGCGATCACTTCATCAGATTATTTTACCCACCCTATATTAGAAATTTAAAAAAATGGATCCAACTACTGAATTCATTTTAAAAAATGTAATAGAATCTTGCTTTTCTTGTCTGTATTTTCTGGTTACTTATCCTACTTCATAGAGATGTATAGATGTGTATGTATCTAAAAGTATATCATACATATAGTAATTTCTACAACTTTGCTATGAAGTTTGTATATATGGTATGCATAATAATGCTGTGACAAAGTTCATTACTTGGTAGGAAAATCTATGAAGTTTTTTTTTAAGAAAACGTATCTATGAGAGTAGATAAATGGCTCAGCATTCAAGAAACACTTTGTGCACTTCAGTTCTCAGCACCCATGTCCACTGGCTCACAACTGTGTATATATGTCACTCAAAAGGATCCAATGGTCTTTTTTGGACTCTTGTGGGCACCTACATACACCCAGTGACTTTATAAATAAGCAAGCACTCACTCAGACATAAATAAAGATAAAAATTAATAAGTTTATATGAATTAAACTATAAGAAAGATTTATATATTTTACACTTGTTTTTCTGTGTATGTGTGTGAGTGTGTGTGTGTGTGTGTGTGTGAGAGAGAGAGAGAGAGAGAGGAAGGAAGGAAGGAGTGCCACAGCTTGAAGTGGAGGTCAGAGAACAACTTGCTCTAGTTTATTTCTCCTTCTACCACATGGATTCCCAGAATCAAATTTTGGTTGTCAGCCTCAATGGCAAACACCTTTATCCACAGGATGCAAGAAAGATTTTTCATGTAGATTAAAATTAGAATGACATACTACTAAGGACTAGAGATAATTATGAACAAATAAACCTCAATAATTAGGACACTGTAATTTTTTTTAAAAATACTGTTAGATAGAATCATCTAGTTCAGTCTTCTCAGACCACAAGTTCCTTTACTAATCACAGTAGAATATTCTCATGTTTAAATAACTTGAGTGCCTATAATTAGTCTTGTTTGAAATAGAACTTGCCTATTAAGAGTCCCCCTCCCCTATGAAGTGTATTAGACTTCATTTGTTTCCATATGACAACCACTTAAGTGTTGGACTTCATTTTATCCATTGTACTACCTTTCTGTTATCAGTGTTTATCCTTGACTCTTTTCATAATATGGTTGTCATTTCTTTCATCAACCTACAAGCTTATATTAGAATACAGTTGGATCATGAATATCCCTCTTTAAAAAGTGATTCTCATATTTTAACACAATAGACTGATAGAATCTACAAAAAAGCCCTGCTTTTAAATAAAAACATCTTTTATTCATATAGCCTAAGCATCCATTAAATAATAACCCAATGTATCACATGTATATGACTATTGGCAACTAATTCATCACAATAACAACATAATTATTTGCTTTTATAGAATAGAACTTTATAAAAAGCCATGAGTAGAACTTTAGATTTGTACCTAATAATTATCTCCTTTAGTGGTAATAAGTCTGTATTTTAATTTATTAAAATATTTTTATCTGTTCTCTAGAGTAAAGAATTTTTTGCCCTACTTCAAAAGTACTTATTACTTAATATGCTGGCTAGGTATATATAATGTCATCTCTTAAGAGTTGTATTCTCTTTATAAACTGTTTTCTAAAATTTTATATTCATGTCACTGTCATTTATATTTTTACATTTATTCAAGCGAATATTTTCTTATCTCAACTTAGTTTTCAGATAAAAACTGATGAAAACGTAGCAGAGAAGGTAATGTTTATTACTTATTTGGCAAGCTGTGAATATTACATATCTTTGAAAGTGATTTAAGTGATCAACATAAGAATCCAAAATGAAAACAAAGATTACATTTTATGTTACTTGTTAATAACATCAACAAATAAAACTTTAAAAGGAAATTTGCTCATACAAGTTGTAATAATAAAAAGTTATATTCAATTAGTAGTCTCAAGAATGACTACATATATATATATATATATATATATGGTATGGCTGTGTATGGTGACACATGCCTTAAATCCCAGCACTTAAGAGGGAGAGGCAAACAAAGCTCCTATGTTCAAGCCCAACTTGGTTTACATAGTGACTTCTAGGCCAGCCAGAGTATGAGACCCTGTTTCTAAATGAAGAAGAAAAAGAAAAAAAGAATGAAAAGAAAAATCAGGAGGCCAGAAAGATAGGTTAGTGGTTTAAGGCTCTGGCTGTCCTTTCAGAGGATTCAAGATTTTTTTTCCCAGCACCCACACAGCAGCCCACAACTGATGGTAACTCTAGTTCCAAGAGATCTCATGCCCTGTGATGGCCTTCATGATCACGTCAGACACATGCTACACACAAAAATATACAGAGAAATACATATATAACATAAAATTTTTAAAAAATCTTTAAAACTTTTTATACAGTGTATTTTGATCATATTCTTTTCTTTCTCCAACTTCTCATGGATTTTCACCACTTCCTTACACATCTATTTTCATGTCTTCTAAAAAAATTAAAATCATACAAACTAAATATAAATAAATAAATAAAATCAATCACATAAAAGTACCAAAACAAAACAAAGAAAATGCACAAAGCAAACATTTGTTTCTCTAGATACTGCAGATACATATAAGCAAGAAACACACACACACACACACACACACATACACGTTTAAATCAAGTAGCAGGCTTCTAAAATCCTTTATTGAATTTCAGTTTTTTGCTAAAACAAAATAATCATCTCAAACTTGATTCAATATTATCAACATAGTATATGATACAACAAATAATTGTTGAAATGCTATTTTATATCCCTCATTAATTCAAGGCAACAGCAGATAAATGAAAAGCCATGGTTGACTAAGCCTTGTAGAAATAATTAAACCTAACAATAGTTTTCCTAATGTTGAAAAATAGCAATTACTTTTAAATAATTATAAGATCTTAACTTTTACACTGGAAAAAGAAGAAGTATAATTAAGTAGAATCTCAAAGAATCCCCAAATTTCATTAAGCACCTACCTCAGGTTAAAAATAACTCACCCTCCCTGAAAAATCTTATCATTTATGTAATTATTTCATAATTATTTCAACATAGCCTAAAACCAATTGTGAAGAGTAGTGATGGAAGAATTATTTCTAATTTATACAATAGGAAACTTGAATCCAATAAACTGAATAAAAGCACATCTAAACATTTTTGAAAATATAAAAGACAGCTAGAAAGGCTTAAATAATACATGTATTCACACATACATCTACACGTAGGATGACAAGACTAAGATTTGTAAAAGCGCACTGATCCTCTAAATAAATCTTTAAATTCAATTATACAGAAATTAACTTCAATATGTTTCCATCCAGAATTGTTGAACTGTTCCTAATATTCAAATTTAACATCAAGGATTAAGATTAGATCATAATGCTATGAAGACTAAAAAGACAAAGATTTACTATAAATTTCACTATAAATTTGATAAGGCTAGTGTGTTATGCATATAGCTCTGTAGAAAGATCAATGAAATGTAATTATCAACCCAGGATAAGGCCCACACTTATATCTAATTTTAAATGAGGAAACCATAAATAAAGGATAAGACAGATAATTTGCCAAATAGTTCTGAGCCAATCAGCAAAGCATACGAACTCCCACTTTCTGTTGGTAGGAGTGCAAACCAGTGTAGGCACTATGGAATCACTGTGGACAATTATCAAAAAGTAAAAACAAATCTATATGATTCATGTATACCATATGCCCTATGGACTCAACTTAATACCCTACTCCAAACACTTGCTCACCCATGTTCATTGCTGCTCTATAATAGATAGGAAATGAAAAGAACCTGGGTACCCAGCAATGAAAAATTGATAAGGAAAATGTGGCTCATACATGCTGTGGTAGCCCTGGTGCTGTTTGTATTCTGATGCTAATTCAGCTTCTCTTAGAGAAGCTGCCTGAAGTGAGAAGTGAATCATATACTCAGGACTTAATGTGGCCCTTCTAATGAATAAAGAAATCAAAGATTGGGTGCGTAGAAGGGACTTCCAGGTTGGAGACAGGAAGGGTAGAGGAAGGAGAAAGACACGGACTCTTGAACGGGACAGCAGGAAGATAAGATGTAGCTACAAATGACCCCCAATTTTAGATGGCAAATCCACTAGGAAGATTTAGATTTAATATGGCTTACAGGTTAGGATTCTAGTTGTTGCGCCCAGCAATTAAGTTACCATTGGTTCTGAATTAAGTTTGTGTGGTGTTTTCCTTCTTGTGGCAGCTCAACAGGGTTCCAGAAAGGTATGGTGGCAAAGTGTGGATTTGGAAGAAGTGCATCCTAAAAGGTCATGGAAATTTTGAGGTGTGGGGTTGGCATGGTAGTGACATGCCTGTGGGAACTTAGTGAACTGGGTGGAGAGATTTTGGAGTTCTGAGTCAGAGAGTCTCCACGAAGTGAAAACAGGATGGCCATGCCCACTAGTGCCTGGCTGGCCAGCCTATCAGAGCTTGCCAGCGTAGTGTGAGTTGCCCTTTTTAAGTATTTCCCACAACATATATATATATACTATGGAATGCTATTCAGCTGTAAAGAAAACTAAAATGAAGAACTTTGCAGGTCAATGGATGGATGCAGTTGTGCATTTTCTGTATGCTCATGTTTTTCCTCCCAGTTTACTTGCAAAAATGTACTCTGAGACTGAAATATATTTACAAACACCCAGGTCCTATTTTTTGGCTATTTTCCAACTATCTCATAAATTAATTATCTCATTACTCTATTCTAAGTTCTGCCACATGGCTGGTTACCTGGTCCTCAGTATTTTTTTGCTGCTGACTCCATCAACATTCTGGGCCAATCTCCTGCCTGTCTCCATCACATCATCCCTCTCTTTGCCTCTCTGCTGGATGTCTCACCTTCTCATTTTCTGCCTAAGCTCAATGGCCAATCAGGTGAATGCTTTTACATGGTATACAAGAGATTATTTCTATATTCCCCCTTTTTAGTCCAACAAGAGGGTCTTTTTCTTATAAAAATAAACTGTATGCCATAATAATCATGAAAACTATCCGGTAAGATTTACATTCATAATGTTCAGTCCATATGTTTTGACAATTTTCGAGAATGTATTCTATTATTTATCCTATCTTGGTGAGTTCAGAGTTCTGTATCTTAATCAATTTCTATGATAACTTGCATTACCAACCTAAAATATCTTCTTAGACTCAAGAACATTTTAAAAACAATCCTGAACTATTTAGGTTTAATTGTGAGACTATAACTATCTAGTCTTCAATTTCATCAGAGACCTGAGAAGGAATAAATATTACCTAAATATGTAGGACATGTAGGCAAGCAGCTTCCAAAACTAGAGAAATGGCAGATAAAGTTGGATGCCTGGGCAATTCCCCAAAATTCCTTTATAATTTTGGAGCATCAATCTTCAGCGTTCTGGCCCAGTATGACTAACAGACTTTTCTGTGAAGCAGGAATTATGAAGGACTTGTTTACTCTTTCCTTGCAAGGTTTGCCAGTCAATTTCCCTTCATCCTGTTTGTCCATTTTGGACAGCATTCTGTTTTCAGTTGCAGCAAGGACAGTTTCTTGTTCAGTGGCAGCTTGCCACATTTAAAACAAACTCCATAAGGAGATTATTCAATGCTTATCATCTTCTTTGTGTAGAAAGGGAATGCTGCCAGGAGCTGACATATCTCAGTACTAAAAAACTCTTTTAATAAAACATCTTTAAATGTCATATCTTGTAGATCTCTGATATTTTTGAAGATCACCTATCCATCTATAGCATATGTGAATTGTCTGTTTCTAGCTATTCACTATCTGACTATATTAGGTGACTAAATACAACTTATTTTGTAAATAACTAAACTAGTACTTACAAGACCATGCGTTCAATTGACTATTAACTTGATTATTTATCATAAACAGTTTGTAGTAGCAGCTTTTAAAAGAACTGGAACTTAATATTGCATTTTAAGAATCACCTAAGTACAGTATCTCATATAAAAGTTGAAAACATGTCTATATAGTATGCTATAGCAAAATATAACTGCAAATTTGCATCAATATACAAAGATCTATATCTATGTAACAAAATATAAGCTCAGTTTTGTATAATTATATAAAGGTCTATATCAGTACAAGATTTTTGGCTTCTCAATACATTTTGGTCTAAAATTAGATTCAATAATCAGCATTTATTCTATTATTTCTATATTTCCCCCCCCCCTTTCATCCTTTCCTCCCCTTTCCCCTTAATACTAGATAGGGGAGAAATAAAGACATTGGGAAAAAAAGAAGGAGGCTAAAATAATACTAAAGATGTTTGAAAAAACCATAAGATTGTCATACTATTAGCTATTTACTTACAAACTCCTATAATACACATAATTCTATATATATGTATACATATATAGTTCTAATAAACTTTTGTCATTTAGACTGGCAATATTCCCTATAAGAACCAAAGACTGATTAACAACAACAAACAAACAAACCAGAACCAAAACCAATTCCAGACATAAGAATTCATCTTTTGATTTGTCTTCCAGGGCTACCCAAGAGACTCCCAAAACATACAGCCTACTGCTATTGTCCTTAGTTGTTTCCAGAGGTAGAAGGTAAATCCCCACTGCTGAAGATGTCATACACTTCATAAACAGGGACCAGAGATCACTAATAAAGGTCAGATCTGAAAGCATCCTTCCTGAGAACTAGCTTTCATGGTAGTAAAATTCAGCTTGGAAGCTTCCAAAGGAGAGAGGCAACCAACACTCCTACCCAACTATGATGCCTATGAACTGCATTAACAACCAGCGTGGCTTCAGGGTTCAGTAGTGGCATGCATACCTTGGGGGTACCCAACTGGTCTCTCTATTAGATTTGAGATATGCTCAACAAGAGAGAATCTATGCCTGATTCTGGAAACATAGCCAACTATTCAGTGCTAGTGAAATCTAAACATTGGAGGAGAATCTGCAACTACTACTTTACTAACATAGCATGATCCCTAACAACAATATTAACATTTGTCCTTATATTCACAGGTAAGTGTAGTCCTCACCCCTCATCAAGGAAACTTATCTTTGCAACAGACAGAAATCATTACAGAAAACCACAACTAATCAAAATGCAGAGTATTGGAGCCCAGTCCCACATTAACGTGGGCAGAAACATTCTAAGAGCCAGAGGAACATGGAGTTCCCTGGGAGACTGTGTCTCATAAGAAAGTGTTGGCAGTTGATCTTGTGCTCTGTGAATTCATATGCTGATTTCTGTGCCCTAAAATCTAGTTACAGTCCAGACAGAGTCATGAACATTGAAGAATTTGCTGTGGTATAAAGAATGCTTCCCAATTATCTCTGATTGGCTAGTAGAAAAACTGAACAGTGAAAGGCTGAGGAGAGGAGATAGAAAGACTTCCTGTCACAGCCAGGGGCCCTGGGGAGAAGAGCCAGTTAGAGGGAGTATATCTTGAGGCAGGTGAGGGTGCAGGAGAAGAAAAGTCATGAGATATAGGAAGAGGAAGAGGAAGAGAAGGAAAAGGAGGAGGAAGAGGAGAAGGAGAAGGAAGAGGAAGAGGAGGAGGACAAGGACGACGATGAAGACGAGGACAAGCACAAGGAGGAGGGTTGTCTTGAGTTCAGGCATAAGGAGGAATTGCCAAGGGAGTTCACCTTGAGAACACACATGGAGCAGAGCAAGCCAGGACTATTCAAACTGCAAGTAACATGGGGCCTGTGACTGGGATGTAGATAGCTTACAACCTGCCCAGTCATAATGCCTAAAGCTTGCTAATAAATTTAATAGGTCTCTGTCTCAATTATTTGGGAATTAGAAAAAATGCCAATTTTAAGTTTCATCCTATAGGAATGTTAGAAGCTACACCTATAAAGTCTTACCAACCAAAATGACTGTCTTAATCATTAGCTGAACATGCACAACCACAATAGATATACCAAAGTGTATAAGGAAAAGCCCACAAAGACGTGATCCTATGCAAAGGAACTACAGGCAACAAAAGAATTCTGAGAGTGGGAGAAATAGTCTTCCCCAAGGAAGAGCACACCAATTGGTTACCAATGGTCAGCCCTGAAAAAATGCATAAAAGTAACCTTATACAGTCTGAGCAGGTTATACTTAAGAATATATATGTATATACATATATGCATGAAATTAATGAAGAAAAGGCTACAAATTTGAAAAAAAGCAGGGGACAGTGAGTAGGAGGTTTGTTGGGAGGAAAGAAAAAGGAGAAATGTTTTAATTATAATATAATATAAAAAATTAAAGATGTGAGAAAACTCTCTTCTTTCAGATTAGACAAAAATAAACCTCTGGAAAAGGCTTAATGTAGAAGAAAATAATCTCATTTTAAAACATATATTAGTATATTTATGTCTGCATGAAAGGATGGATTTTTTCAAGTAATACAAATCAGGAATGAAAAAGTCAGTTGAATTCTATTATAATAACATTAACACTAAAAAAAAACCAACCAACCAAACAAGCAAACAAAAAACCCGATTCTATTGAAAAAGCGAAGGGTAGAATAAGGTATATATTCATGTAGTGCAACAGCCAGCAAAGTCAGCAAATATATATTCCTAGTTTCAGTTCAACTTCACTCAGAGTTATGTTTTTTACTATCTGTAAAAATCCAGGCAAGTAAGAAAGAGTAAAGATGAACTAGAAATGGTAATGAAGAAGAAGATTAAAAAAAAAGAAAAAAGACAGAGATGGTATGGTGGTTTAAGAACTGTGTGTTTAAAATATTCTAAAATGCATTGACTATTGTGATAGAACAACTTCATAATTAATAATTTAGTATCCTTTCTAATTAAAGTAAAACTTTATTCATTTGGCATAGTTCATTAAATGTTTGTGACTAAATCTGCAATTATTCTCCATAGATATATTTCAGAATAAGGTGTATTATCTAATAGGGGTCCACAGACTTATTTTTTTTTTTTTTTTTTTTAGTATTTTAGGTGAATACTTCTTAAATGGTGATTTTTATATAAACAAATATTTGTGAACATATCCTTTCCCTACAAATACATTATGTGAGTGTTATTTTATTTTTTACCATAAACTTGTTTAAAAATGTAATAATGTTAATCTGACAAGAAGTAAAAATGCAATTCAATAAAATATAACTTTCTCAATTAAATGTTTTTTAATTTTTTTTTTTTTTAGTATTTTAAGATTGTAACTTTTCAGGATACCTATATTAAGACAAAAGAAAACCAGGAGATTAATAATATTAAGTAAAGTACTTAGTATCTCAAGAAGGAACTGAAGCAAGTAAGTTTAAAAATAAAGTTTTAGACTGAAATTTAAGTTAGCAATTTTAACACAATTTGCGTTAAAAATAAGTATATTGTGATGTAAAATAGTCATTTGGTTACACATAAGCACTACTATTTTCTACATTTTCTGGATAAGTGTCAGAGCAAAATTTTATGTTGGATGTAATTTGATACTATAATTTTAATAGAGTCTATGATACAAAACAATGAAAATTATGTGATATGCATTTTATATTCAACAAGAAAAAGAAAGAAGTCTTTGTATTAAGAAAATTATACTTGCTTGGCTTTATTTTCTTGATTTTCTTTTTGATTAAACAATTGAAAGGAGTTTCTTCTCTTCTTGCAATGAAGAAACAAGGACATCAGTAATCAATTAGATGAGAAGATCTCATAGAGAAAGAGTAAGTAGGAGGAAGGAGCTTGTTTCATACTTGTGTGATAGCAAGACATAAATTCTTCAGTTTTTTCAACCATATTTTATATTTTCAAAAATCAACTTATAAATCTAAGATTAACTCTAAAGATTATTCTTTTCTGAACTTTTGAGTGAAGTCATTCTTTCAATTTAGACTGCTGCACACATTTCTACTAGTAAGGAATCTGTTTAAAGCTATTTTAAAAAATCAATAACATTTAGTCTACTCAAAAAGGTCAGACTAATCAAACATAAGAAAAAAATCTTGATTAGGGAGTTAGTCACTTTTTGCTGAGAACAGAAAGTTAAGAACTAATTTGCTATGACAAGATTGAGGGACTCAAAATTCATTATTTCTGGCTGTAGTTTCTAAAAGGAATAGAATCTTTGAAATTAAACCTTAAATATTAAAAATAAACCTGAGAAGTCTTTATAATAATATTATTTAAATTCAAAAACATCCCCTATCTTATCTATAAAGCAAAATAATTCAACAAATGATTATCTTATAAAAAGAAAAAGGTTCAGATGTAAAATAACTGCACAGTAGACTGACATGTAAGAAGATACTTAAACCCACATGGCATCATTTTGTGAGCCATGCAATATTACTTATCATTAAGACAATCATTTCTATGATAAGGGAACTCAATGCTGAGAATAATAAAGTAAATTAGATGGAAAACAAGTTGGAAAGCCAATTGAAAAATTATTAAATCAAAGTAAAAAATGTTCTGCAACTGAAAACTCTGCTTGCCTAAGGGAAGAAAGACTAGATATATAGCTGGACTTCAAAAGGAAAATTTTCACTATATATCACTTTATAAGATTTGAATTATGTCCCATGCAAAATCCTTATCAATTAAAATATTTATTTTAAAAAGCCAAATCAATATACAAATATATCAATGCTATGATTCAATATATACACAAATATTTGCCTTTACTTCCAAAACTTAAAACTGTTATTCTACTTTATGACAGTCACTTTTATTTATCAAGGTAAGAATAAAGGACAAGAGACTGATAGCCCAATATAGAGAAAGTGTTTCTGTGACCTGTTCAGCCACTAATGGAAAATCTGTATCATATCTCCCTCCTGCAAAGCCTGAAGAACCATGATGGAGGAAGGATTGGAAAAATTATAAGAGCCAGAGTTGTAGGAGAACCAATAAAAAAAGTGTGTCTTCTGGATATGGCAAGATTGCTGCACTCAGGAACTCACAGCATTTTGGAGCTACCCAAGCTAGTGAACATTTCGGTTTGCTGTATGGAGAAGATCCCAACCTTAGCAGAATAGCTATTAATAGTTGATTGCTTTGGAGTGCAGGAGATTCAATTTTCTTTAAGGGGTTACCACTGATTAGTCAGTTATACTCCAGTGGATGGCACTATACCTGGGCAGCACAAATTGGAATCAGTAGGCTATAAAAATAAATAAAAACACAAAGTTGTAGGATATTGGAGAATTAGAACCATAATAGTAAGACTTTCAACTCATAACATATTTTCTTCCTCATCCATGTTTATTTGGGCACTTTGCTAGGCACTATGGGAGCCCTGTGAACAATACAAACATACCTCTTTGTAATTCTGAAATTTCAATCAGGTGAGGAAGATAGATATCCAATGCATAATTGTAGACCCACATGAGATTGTAATTATAATGAAGAGGAACAGAACATTCTAGACACAGGAAAAAACATGTCTGAACACTTTACTTGAGGAAAGTAGAATTGTGGTAAACCATGAATGGAGCATAGTAAAACTGAAGGAAAGTAGACAAAGTAGAGATTAGAGGAGATAAGTTATACAAGACTTTATGCTAGGTGTCAAGAATTTAAACTTTTAGCCAGGTATGGTGGTGTATGCCTTTAATCCTAGTGCTTGGGAAGCAGAGGCACAAGGATCTCTTTGAGGCTGAGGTGAGGCCAGCTTGGTATATAGGCAGTTTTAGGCTAGCCAGGTCTACATAGTGAGACCCTATCTCAAAAAACAAAGTTTTTGGTGTTCTGTTCCAATTGCAATGGAAAGCCATGGAAAAGGCTTTCAAAGGATGATGCCATGGAGCTTATTAAATGTTATAAAGGTCATTGTGGCTGTTCACGGCAAAATTAATTAGAGAGGGCAAGTGTGGATGTGTAAGAACAATTAAAAACCAACTTCAACATTCCTAATGAAATGCTGACGATAGCTAATGTGTTCATTACAGCTGTGAAGGAGAGCAGTAAGCAAGTTTGGAATATATTGAGGAAGTACTGCCAATAGAACTTAGCAATTCATTAGATGTAATGGGTCTAATGTGCATCCTTTTCTATTGCTTTCAGAATTGATAATTATAGGGAGGACTTGAAAGTCCCTTTATTTAACCATCTAGATTATATACAAAACATTAAGCCAACTGTGTGTGTGTGTGTGTGTGTGTGTGTGTGTGTGTGTGTGTGTGTGTGTGTGAGGGGGGGGCAAAGTCTTCTATTATCTAAGGACTACTTTTAAAGAGAAAATTAAAATAATAATAGGCAAATGTGAATGCCTTGTTCTTTTGTTCTTATTTATATAGATAAATGTACATCAGGAAATACACTACAGATAATTAAAACTTTGACACTGAATTTATTTTTTTAAATAAATAATCATGCTATATTATAGCTTGGGGACCAGTTGGAACTGGTTACTCTGTACTTTACAGACAGGGCTAACACTTTACCATTGTGCCCTGGCAAATGTTTATCCTTTTCCCTTGAGAGCCTCTGCTTTGGCTGTACAATGATAGATAGACAGAAGCAGGTCGTTAAATATTTTGGTTTTTTGTTACTGTGTGACAAAAACCTATAACACAACTTAAGACAGCAGAAATTTTAGAACAAGGTTTTATTAGCAACACTTTTAAAGTCATCAGGAATCTACAGCTGAAGCATCTATAATATGAAATAATTCAACCTTCATTTTATACTTTAATCTCAATTTTTTTTTGATAATTCAGGTCCTATATACAAGTTAGTGAACTTCAAGTAAGCATGAAAGTATTATCACCCCTTTCTCCATGTTGAATATAAAAGGTCATTGCTATTATTCTATCTTCAAAATTTAGAGGGGTCAGGGTACAGAAAGAGGAAGCCATGATATAAAAAAATTCTTGAAGAGATAATCTGTTGCTTCTACTTCAAAGGGATCCATTCTAAGGTGAGTGGTATCAGTTTTAGAACACCAGAGTTGACATTTCAATCTTTGTGTGAAACGGTCACTTCCCTTCTAGATAAGCCAACTTCTGTATATCATCACCTTTCTCCTTATGTACATTTGCTGGTGAACTTGGCTTTATACTACCTATCAGACCAATTTCACTCTGTAATTATGGATGACAGATGAACACTTTCTAAACCATAGGTCTGGACATGGCTTTAGACAGAAGATACTTCCTTGGTAATTTATTTATTTTAAGATCTTGGATTCAGGATAAGGAGGCATAATACAGTGCTAAAATTGTGCTAGTTGCTGTATGACTGTACTTCAGTTTTTTCCTGAGATTTTACTAGATTTCTAGAGGCAAGGGTTTCTCAGTCTTAGTGGTGAGATAATTTTTGCCTTGTAGGGGACATTGGAAAATGCCAAAGGATTATCTTTGATTGGCACAACTAGAGGAGTAACCCAGCCAATCAGCAGCCAGAGGCAGGGAAGCTGAGTATCATTGTATGATGCAACCTCTTACAATCAAACATCATTTAGGCCAAAATGTCAATCTTTAAAACATTATCATCTAAGATCTCTCTTGGCTTTTTTTTTGTTTGTTTGTTTGTTTTTGTTTTTTTTTTTTTTGTTTTTTCGAGACAGGGTTTCTCTGTGTAGCCCTGGCTGTCCTGGAACTCACTCTGTAGACCAGGCTGGCCTCGAACTCAGAAATCCGCCTGCCTCTGCCTCTGCCTCCCAAGTGCTGGGATTAAAGGCGTGCGCCACCACCGCCCGGCTCTCTTGGCTTTAAAACTTTAATAATCCTCCAAGGAAGACTCCCAACAAGTTATTCAAGGTACTACAAGATATTCTGAAATTTGCTAAAATAAAATTTATTTGTATTATAAACATAAATATCATCACCTACTATGAAATTTTCTTTGAAAACAATTACTATGATTATTTAGCAATTACAGGGAAGTCCTATCATATTGGCCTAAAAGCATTTCTGTGGGGCTTTATTTAAGTTCTAAATGATAAAGGTTAGCCTAGCTCCCTGTGGACAATGCCTCTGGGCAGGTAGTACTGGTTTGCATAACAAAAAGGAGCTGAATACAAGCCTAGGGGTAAGTCAGTAAGCATAGTTCTTTCCTGTCTTGCCTCCAGATTCAGGCCTTGAGTATCTGCCTCAATTTCCCTTGTAAGCTACAAAGTACAACAAACCCTTTGCTATCCAAGATGCTTTTTCTCATGGCACTTATCACAGCAATAGGAAGCAAATACTGTAAGTCAAACTTCTCAGCGTTGTCTCCTAGGCACAAATAACTGTAACATTAGGAAACCTCTCCATGACTCAAGCGTCTTTTCTTTAAAATGTAATTGATAACCAACTTTGTGTTTTAAATGGATAATTTTTTAAACAAAGTTCTTAGTATGGTGTCTGACACATAAGCAGCACTAAGTCAATATTAGTTATTGCCATAGTTAGACTTAAGGGTGAATTTTCATTAATTTTTTTCCACAGGATTTATTTACTCTAGCCATTTCGATTTATTGCTGTTCGTAGGTTTTTGCTGATACCACTTTTTGTTATGGCATACAATCTTCCACCTGAATAAATTATGTTCACCTTTGAGTCTCAAAGTCAATGGTCCCTGAAGGAGGCCTGTCCATTCCTGAGACACAGATATAAGCATTCCATACACTGAGTCTCTGAAGACATCTATTCATAGCATACTTTAAAAATATCTAACCAACCTACCTGTCATAGCCTGAAGGTTGGTTCGATCCAAATTTCTATTTTGAACTCTCAATGGCAAACTCTATAGTCTAAGGAGGTGGGTCTTTGGGAAGTGATTGGGTCATGTAGGCAAAGCTGTCATGAAAGGTAATATTGTCTACATAAAAGAGTCTCAGAAAAGATCTTCCTCTTCTGTATAAGGCCATAAAAAGAAAGGGCAGCTTCTGCATCAGGAAGTGGGCTGTTGCTACATTGCTAGATTGACCAATGCCTTAATCTAGCACTTACCAACTATTAGAACTACAAGAAATAAACTATTGCTATTTCCATGTCACACTGCTTGACAGACTAGAAAACCATCACACTATTTTATCATTTATATGTCCATAAACACATGCACAAATGGACACACAATTAGGCTCAAATGTCATCTGTGCATATGTCACTTGCACATTGAGCCCTCTATAAATCTGTAAACCACACCCAAACTATGATATGAACTCTCTTACTCCAGTAACAAAGGATAACATTGAATTTGCAAGCTGAAATTAAATCTTTATAAATGGATGCGAATTTGAAGACAAGAAAAGTCTCTTGTTTGACAGAATAAAATGATTGATGAAAAGCAGTTCTCAGCAAGATCTATTTATAACCAGTTCCAGGGTACTCTTGTTTCAAGTGTATAGAAAATGCCTGGATTCCAAAGAATTAACACAATACATTCTATTTTCATTCTGATATTTATAATATATTAAAAATTTAAACAAAAGGAACAGCTGTTTATAACATCTGATGTATAAGTTTTCTTGCAATGAAGACATCTTAGATGGTGGATTTTACATATGAATAGTATTGTCAAATCTTATATTATATTAATGTTTAGTCTCATACTAGGCAGTTAAGCTAAAATGGTAAGAAAATTGATAGTTAAATAAGAGTACTCAACAGTAATTCCTATATAATAAGCATGGTTGACTTCATCCACAACATTACAAAATAAAAGAAAACAAGTTATTAGTATACTTCCATTTATAGGTATTAAAAACATGATCATTAATAAGATTTATGAATAGGCTACAATTATTCAGGGGGAAATTAAAAATTACTGTCACTCACTGTACTAGTTATTTTTCTGTGGCTATTATAAAAAACTATGACCTAAGGCAAATTAAGGAAAAAAATAATTAATTTTAGCCTATTGGTTCAGAAGTTGAGTCCCCTAATGGTAGAGAAAGCATGGCAATAGGCGACAGAAGTAAAGAGAAATGCAAAGAGAAAACAGAAAGTGAAATATGAGTGAGTCAAGACTATAAACTATCAAAGCCCTGGGATACACTTCTTCCAGCTAGGATGCAGCATTTATTCAAACACTGCTTTCCATACTTGAGCCTAATGGTGGAACTTCTCATTAAATACACCACCCACACATTATCCATAGCACATCAAAAATAGCAGACATGACAAGATACAATTTAATTTACAATGGTATCAGATTAACTAATAGAGTGTTATAATTGTTGCTTAAATTCCATGAAGATGTGACAGTTTAGTTTTCTTCTACCATTTTATAAATGTTAGGAACCAGTTTCTAATATCAAAAACAGATTATGTACCTAAGGTAGACTTAACAGAAATATAAGGCTCTTTCTCTTCCAAAGATAAATGGATTTAGAAATGAAAGATAATTAGTCATAAATTCATAAATCTACATGGAAAACAAGGCAGGAAAAACAAAACAGAATTATATAAGCTATGGAGTCCTATGTTTAAATAGTATTAATTATAAAACATTTTATTTTAGCATAGAATAAACAAAAGATACTATATTTACAGTTTTTTTTCTAGAACCAGATTATTATCAGTAACTCTTGTCCTTTATTTCAATTGCTCTCTGATACTAATTTAGAACAACATAGTGAGTTTTAAAAGAAATATAAAATTGAGTTAATTACATTTAAATGGCTTGCATTGTTTGTGAGAAAAACTCTAAAACTTCCTTTTAAATCATCTCTTTAATAAATATTATATTAAATTTGTTACAAATACTAAACTAGTATTGTTATTTTTTTTTAAAGATCCTTTGGCAGTTGGGGAGAGGGCTCAGTGGATAGGAATGTTTGTTGCATAAGAGTGAGGCCATGTGTTAGAATTCGTAGCACAGGAAAATTTCAGTCATGAATTCATGCAATTGCAATCACAGTTTTGGTTGGAGACAAGACAGAAAGGTTTCTGGGGCTTGCTGTTCATTTAGTCTAGCAGACGAACAAGAGTTTCACTTAAAGGCCATATGTCAAGGTATTAAGGTGGGGAATAGTATAAGACAAATGATAATGATGAACTTTTCTGACTTCTGCACCTATACATCATAAATACACATACACACACACACACACAACATGGCAAGTTGGTGACCTCATGGTTATTTACTGCCTTTCCTATTTACTCAAATATTTCAACTGATTCATAAACCCTAAATGTCTTGGAATTACTGATATTCAACATAACTTACTTTTATGAAGATAGCCCACATTATTCTTCAATTTCTAAGCACAATGAGCAACCAGGATTCAAAAGTCTCACACTATGGACAAATACAATGTCCTTTTGTTTCAAATCACATTTCATTATATGGCTACTTGATGACCAAAACAGCAAGTTGAAATGCACTTAAATGAGCTGGAAAACAGAAGTTCCTCACTCAGGAGTCAACATAGTATGGTAAGACAGACAATGAAGGAAGAAAACAAAACAAACATCCTAAAATTTGCAAGCAAATCCCAAGTACTTTATATAAATATTTACAGTTCCAAATAATCACCAAGTATAAGTCTATTTTCAAGAAATGAGTGTAAAATGTTTAGTTCAGTTAACTTTTACTATTTTTTTTTGCATAATATAAATTGTTCCAAAATTTGGTTATATTACTTGTACTTACTAAACAGTACCTTCTTTTCCTGGGAAGACTGAAAAGAAAACTAAACAGAAAATAAAAGGCATAGTCCCTTGTAGTAGATTAATGTAGTAAGATATATTAATGAATGGGTTTGTTTGTATGTAAACTCATCTGTGAAATTTCTAATAAAATTGTAATATTATGTCTTCAAATAAATAAAATAAATTAAAACATTTGGAAGTTTGAAAGATTATGAAATGAAATGATATGGTTATACTCTCGCAAGACTCTTAAATGGTTTTGTTCTTAGGGCATAATAGTAAATGTTTTAAACATTAACTATGGGAGAGTAAAAACAAGATAATCTCAAAACACTGTAATCTATGGTAGTTTGAATAAGAATGACCCCATAGGCTCATATATTTGACTACTTGTTCTATAGTTGGGAAGATTACGATGCATTCCTTTGTTGGAGGATGTATATATCTATGAATGGGCTTTGCGATTTCAAAAGTCCATGCCATTCCCTCCCTCTCCCTCTCCCTCTCCCTCTTCCCCTCTCCTCTCTGTCTGCCTCATACTTGTAGACCAGAATGTAAGTGCTCAGCTACTGATTTAGTGCTGTATCTGCCTGATTGCTGTCATGCTCCCTCCCATGATGGTCACAGAATCATGAGTCCCCAAAGTAAATACTTCTTTTATAAAAGTTGCCTTAGTTATGGTGTCTATTCATGGAAATAGAAAAGTACTTAAGATATAACCCAAACCTCATCAATAACCTAGTAAAGATAATACATCATTTGATTATTTAGGGAGGAATATAACACATATCTTTACTTAATGAAGAAAATAAAAACACTCAAAAATTTGTACGCTCTATCTTGCTTAATTGTTCCAATAAGATTTGAGAAAGGAAAATAAATAAAATAATTTTATAAATTAATAAATAAAATAAAATAAAGAAAATAATTTTTCTTTATCACAAATTAATATCTGATTTCCTGCATTACCTCTTTAAAGGTATCATTAAAACACACACACACACACACACACACACACACACACACACACACACACACACACGTAAAATGTCCAAGAAGCTATGCTCATGTTTCAGTTGTGAGAGATTCTACAGCATTGTAATCTGGTTGAACTCAACATATGTCTCACAAATACTGCTCCCCTTTTATGATGGTCTTCTTATTGTCACCTTCTTCCCAGTCAGTCATTGTTTCTGAAAGCTTATTGACACAATATAGCCCTTTCCAAATCTTACTTCTTACCTAGAAAATGAGCTTTCCAATTAGTTGTCTGCTTGCTGATTCTGTTTTCTTCTACTTTGCTGTACTGTCTTAAGTAAGATTGCCTTATTAGCTTGGTTATGCTTCTTTCCTCTTTGTTTTAAAGATAAGTGGGCATATATGTAAAAGTGTATACATGAATAATTTGGCTTCCTAAATTTTTATAATAGTATTCCTTTTCATCAATTAACTTTGTTTCACTTTTGCTTTAGCTGGATTTAAAACTACCCCATATCCAAAGCCAACATACTTTCCCCATCTTGGACATGTCCTAATGATGACTTGGCAGTAGTCCTTTCTCCTTCATCCATGACTAGTGTTTGGTGTCACATTTCTCTGCCATCATGGTGATAAACTCTCATCATTCTGGAACTGTAAATCCCAAATTAGCTCTTCTTTCTATAGGTTACACTGGTCATGTGGATTTATTATAGCAATAAAATGTTACTAATATACCAAGTATGCTGGCCTGTCTGTAATTCCAGTGCTCTAAGAGATTTAACAAGGATCCATGAAGTTGGCTGGCTAGCTAGGCCAGCTAAATCAGTGAGATCCAGGTTCAGGGAGACAACCTGACTTAGGAAATAAAGTGGACAGAGATCTAGCAAGACTAAACACCAACCTCTGTTGTTGGTATATACAAAATGCACCAACAGACAGACAGACAGACAGACACTGGCATGCATATTTGAGCTCAAATATTTGAACATGCACTTGTTCATGTGTGAGTGTCTATGTGTAAATTTTCTGTTCTTAGATGATAAAAATACTCAAAATGTCAGAGATCATTGATTCTCAACCTCCCTTAGAGATCTAATAAATTAAAATTTGGGAGTTGGTAAAGAGATATAGAGAACAAGGAAACTAGGTGTATTCCTTTTTATCAAAACTCTCTTGCAATTTATTATGATATGTCCTAGTATTTGGAGACAAATGTCTTTCTGCCACTAACAAGCATGCCACTGACAAGTTCATTCAGTTACAGGTGTCACCACTTCCAATGGCTTGTGTTTCCCTACCACACTACGAAGGCTCCCTTTATTTGGAGAAAAAAATAGTGAAGTTAATTTACAGTAATTAAACAAATACATGTGCTAATTCAAAAGTTGACTATCAAATAGAATAGAAAATTGTATTCTGTACTCAAGGACTAGTTTGATTATTATTCTAATGAATTTTGTGAATTATAGTCTAATCTAAGAAACTATTCTTTTTTTTTTTTTTCAATTTTTTTTATTGCAAATTTTTTTTTACATTTCAGATGTTCTCTCCTTACCCCATTTCCCTCCCTCCCTCCCAGGAACTCACTATCCCTTCCCCCCTCCTCCTGCCTCCACGTTGGTGTACCCCAACCCACCCTCCCCCATACCTCATCTCCCCACCCTCGAATATCCCCCCCCCCCACGACGTCCAGCCTTCATGGGACCAAGGATCTCTTCTCCCACTTATATATAGCTCCCTTGCATATATAACTGGAGCCATGGGTCCCTCCCTAAGCGCTCCCAGGCTGGTGGTTTAGACCCTGGGGGCTCTGGTTGGTTGGGATTGTTGCTTTCCTCATGGTGTCGTGAATCCTCTCAACTCCTTCAGTCTTCACTCTATTTTCTCCATTGGGAACCCCATGATCAGTTTAATGGTTAGCTGTGAGCATCTGCCTCTGAGTATGTTAGACTCTTGTAGACTTCTAAGGAGACAGCTATATCAGGCTCCTGTCAGCATGTACATCCTGACATCCACATCAACCTCTGCCTTTGGTGATTGCACATGGGATGGATATCCAGGTGGAATGGTCTGTAGACGGCCCCTTCTTCAGTTTCTGTCCTGCACTGTGTCTCCATATTTGCTCCCTTGAGTATTTTGTTACTCCTTCTAAGAAGGACTGAAGCCCCTCCCACTTGATCATCATTCTTCATGAGCTTTATGTGGTTTGTGACTTGAATCTTGGGTATTTCAGGCTTCTGGGCTAAAATCCAATAATCAGTGAGTGAATACCATGTATGTTCTTTTGTGATTGGGTTACTTCACTCAGGATGATATTTTCTAGTTCCATCCATTTATATAAGAATTTATCAAATTCATTGTTTTTAATAGCTGAGTAATATTCCATTGTGTAAATGTACCACATTTTTTGTATCCATTCCTCTGTTGAAGGGCATCTGGGTTCTTTCCAGTTTCTGGCTATTATAAATAAAGCTACTATGAACATAGTGGAGCATATGTCCTTGTTATGTGTTAGAGCATCTTCTGGATATATACCCAGGAGTCTTACGGAGCATAATGATGCCAGTTTCCATGTTTATTTCAATATTATATTACTGTGCATGAATACAAATATTTTGAAACTATTGGTTATTGACATTTAGTCTGTAAATATGAGTCATTCTTTTTACTTTTTTTATGTTTCTGGTTATAGAACCTAGGGCCCAACACATGTCAATAAACCACTCTCCTACTAAGCTACATCCTCTGGTCCTGCTTTGGTCCTCCTTTCTACAATTGAATCTAGTAAATGTCAGAACATAGGAAACGTTGCAAATTACTTTCTTAGGTTAATGCAGCATGCAAAACAAAGCACTTCTATTTCTATGTAAAGCTTATCAAGTTTTTCACCATGAAAGTATATTTACAAGACATGGATAAGGCATACTCTAAATGTCATGAAATATCATGAGTCCAATTTAACTTATCAGTTAACACTAATTTTGATGAAATTGTCACAGGTTTTCTAAATGGATAATTTACTAATTTCTACAGAGTTTTTAAGTTTAGATGCTCAAACAATCATTAGCTGGCTTTAAATTACTTATCTATATATAGTCAGATAATTATATTCGGAAAGAAAATGTGCATCCTAAATTAACAAAGGCCATCTTTGTGTGTAGGGAATTAATAGTCACAGTAAATTGACAAGTCAATTATTAGTTTTATTTTGTCTATTTTAATCAGGGAAATGAGAGCACTTGCTTTGTGCTTGCTGTTTAAGAAGGGATTATAACTAGCTGCTTTTTAAGGAGTAAAAACTCTGATGAGCTGACTCTTCTATCAGCTTTTCTCACATTAACTTTTGCAGCTCAAAAGACATTCTGTTCATGAACATTCTAAGTACTTCCATTTTCCTAAGTGTCTTGAAAAGAAATTTCATGCCTCAAGATCAGTGTAAGAAGAAAAGTGTCTGTTAAAATGTACTTGAGAGATCAGACATACAAAAAATTGGAATAAGAAACTAGGAGGCAATGATGAACAGAAGTAGATCCAAGAGACATGTAACTGAATAGGAGGAGCAGGAGAATAAAAAAAAAAAAAACATCTGAGAAACTGTTGATCTAAATGTTTTATCCCTTTATCATTTTCCCTTTAAAACCTAGTCACCAAAGTGGAATATTAGGAGGTAGAGCCATTTGAATGTGATAAAGTCACAAAGGTCCCACATTTGCAAATAAGTATGATTTCCTTTTAATCAAGGTCCCAGGGTACTGCAGTTAGTTTATAACACATGAGGACACAGGCAGAAGACTATATCACACAGTGAAGCAGGTTGCTCTTACTATGCCTGAAATCTACTAGTGCCTTGATTTTAGGCTAATACTCAGAATTATGAAAATAAATTTCTATTGTTTATGAATTACCTTATACAAAGTATCTGTCTTAACAACTCAAACCGGTTAAGATAGAAATGTTTTAAGGTCAAGCTAGTGTTCAACTGAATAATTTATAGATATGTTATTTGATGAGCAACATAATATGTTAACAATGGAATAAAATAAGATTCAAAATTATTAAGACTAGTTTTTTGTTTTTGTTTTTGTTTTTTTCTATTACATTTCAGCCTTAGATTTCAGAAGATGGCTCACAATTGGCACTCAACATCCAAAGTAAGAAGAAAAC
Organism: Mastomys natalensis; assembly: GCA_021653895.1. Lineage (NCBI taxonomy): Eukaryota > Metazoa > Chordata > Mammalia > Rodentia > Muridae > Mastomys > Mastomys natalensis. Next base: position 113,720 of record JAJTUV010002857.1, read on the forward strand.
AACAACAAATACTTTCTTGTCTAGAAACATCCCAATAACTGGGGCACATAAATTTTGGACACAATTTGTAAAATGCAGACATTACAGACACTGCAGGTTGTTGAAAAGACAAAATTACACAACACATAAAATGTCTTGCAAATATAAGGATTTTCAGAGTCAATGAGAAATTAGGGTCACTACTCAAGAAAAACTATGTCCACAGATCCTGATTAAAGGACTCATTTAAATGATAGCTGGCATTCAATCAGGGCTGAAACTGTAAAGAACAAAAAGTCATCGTTTCTTCTTAAGGAATATGGAGTACACAATCAGCTGAGATGATTATGTAAATCACTGTGAGGATGTATCTACCCATTTATATCTTAATTTACGTTTTTACACTCTTAGGATTTAAAACTAGAACCTTGCACATGCTAAACCACAAACTCAGCTTTTTATTTTATCAATCTCTCTCTCTCTCTCTCTCTCTCTCTCTCTCTCTCTCTCTCTCTTTCTCTCTCTCTCTCTGATATCTAATACCTGAGAAACATGTGAATGCCCAGTCCAAATCATCTATCATTCACTGAGGTCTAATACATACATACACACACACACACACACACACACACACACACACACACACACACACACCACACTTACCACTTACTCTTTTCACTACTTGTACACTACAGAATAATGGAGTAAAGCACAATAAAACTTCTAGTATTTGTTTTATTGCCATGAATGATTGAAGATTCTCCTTCATGGTTGAGGGAGATGGATAGAGAAAAGCTCAGGAGTCTAGCTAGAGAAGCCTGGCAATAAATCAAGTTCAGATTGAACAGAGGAGGAAAGATCAGCTGGATATTGAAGGTCACAATAGAGCAGTAGGTTGACTTTAGGGGCTAACAGAATAGTTGCATTTCACAGTTCAGTTAAGAAACTGGTCAAGGGTTGAAAGTTAACTGGCACCTTGAGTTTAGGGGCAGAGATCTAAAGTTTAGCTTAGTAGACATTACAGTTTTAGTGCCCTAAATGATAAATTGTTTTGCTGGTCCCATTTGCTACTTTGCTACTGTGTGTCTACCTTGTGCAAGAACTGGTTAAAACTGGATAGATAAAGAAATAAGGAGACATCAGACAGACAGACACACAGATAATCAAAACCCAGTGACACAGTATTATAATCCCTGCTAACCTAGTCTGGCAGAAGAATCATAGAGTTAAGGGCAACCTAGGCTATAAGGTGAATTCCAATTTATCCTGAGTAATTTAGTGAGACTTGGGTGGGGTGCCAGGACAGCAGAACAGCCAGGACTACAGAAGAGAGAGAGAGAGAGAGAGAGAGAGAGAGAGAGAGAGAGAGAGAGAGAGAGAGAGAGAGAGAGAGAAGAAGGAGAGGGACAATAATGAGAGGGGGTTGTGTGTGGTGGTGTCTACTAGGGCTTAGTGGTGTGGTGATGGTGTTTAATTCTGCCTAGTGGGAATGTAACCAGAAGAAAAGGCATCATAGAGGTGATATTGAGGTGTGAGCTAAAATGTGTGTAGACAAGAATAAGGAAGGCAGACAAATATGATTTAGATCACCGACAGTACATGCCAATTTATAGATTGGTGAAGGTCATGGTAAGGCTGATAATGGTCAATCAATAACGTGACCTTAACAGGAGTGTGAATGAAACTATAAAGATAAAACATATGGTCTGATCATGGAAGCTCTTACTTTTATCTTGTAGATAGCTGGTAGGTACTCACTGTTCATAGCAGAGGTTTTAGTATTACTGCAATTTATAAAGAGAACTTTCTTATTAAATCAAACTTCAAATCTCACAAATTAACTCTTGTATTTTTGCTAAAAACCTCCAAGCTTACTATAAAGGATTTTTAATTTCTGTTGACTCAGCCCTTCCTCCTGATTCCCATAATAAGAATGATGATCATCTTAAGTTCATGAAATCCACTACATGCAGGCTGTAATTGATAAGGGAAAGTTAATCATTGTTTATTATCTTGGTACACCATTACAAGTAAATGAGGTAATGCCATTTCTCAAGTAAAGGGATTCAGGAGCAAAATATATCTAGGGTTAAATTTTGTAGAGGAAAGGTAAGTAAAAAGCAGGTCTGATGGTGCAAGCCTGTAATCTTAACCAGTTTGTAGGCTGAGGCAAGAAGACTACAAGTTCAACACCTGCCTGAGTTACAAAGTTCAAAGACACATTCACTAAATTAATGAGATTGTGTGTCTCACAGACAATTGGTTTAATTCTGGATATGTACTTTTAAAATTAAGTGTAAAACTGTCTTTTGGAATAGTTAACAGATGCTTCTACTTTTCTTTTTTTAACAAGTGTGTGACAATAACATAATCATAAATCCATCTCTGCTGCTAGATTCCTAAGGAAATTTTGACCAGTGGATTTTACCACCATAGTTCATATGTCATCTGATGGAAGGTTTTTGTCTTCATGATTATCTTCATTTCTTCCCCAAGCTTTGGTTCTGAGAAGATAGATCTTATTGCACTAGTTTGTCCATACACGATGTGAATAGGTTTGTACTATGCTCTAATCTAAAGTGGCAGGATGGTAGATTCATATTTTATGATAGCCTTTATGAGTATTATTAATGGTTTACATTCTTTTAAAGATAGATCCACAAAGAAGCTATATTTTCTTATATAAACACTGGATTTTCCAATCACAGGATCAGGCACTCAGTCCACTTGATTAAAACTACAAATATGTATGCATTATTTGGCTTATATCTTATTAAAGTAAATTTTAAGTCTCTTATGTAGAACATATATGCATATATATATTATTCTATCAAATTAAAATGAATTTATTTTTATATATAAATGGTATATATGAATGTATATAATATGTAAAATTATATAAAAATACATATAAATTATACACATTTATCCTACATAAGGAACTTAAATTTACTCTAATATAAATTCATATATATATATATATATATATATATATATATATATTCCTAAATCATTTAAATCCCCATCTTTCATCACAGTTTTATACCTGACCTCATTTTATTCATTTATATAAAATTAACTCTGATTTATGCTCTGCCACTCCCATACAGACAATGTACTTTCCTCCAAAAATTATAGTTAACAACTGAGAATGTGTCTGATTTGTAACTGACATTAAGTTTAGGGTTAACAAATGGAATACTTACTACATTGGACAGAGAAATGTGAGGAGTGTCGGTCTGGATCTGAGTCACATGTACCAAAATGGATGGGATGTAGCAGTTTGGGAGATATCTATCAATAAACTTCATGCTTTGGCAGCATGAGTTCAATTCCCAGAATATACACTTTAAAATGAGCATGTCAGTGTTTCCATGTAATTTCAGTTCTGGGAGGCATAGGCAAGGCAGTGATTTGCGCATCAGAGGTCAGCCAGTCAACCCTACTTGGTTAACTCCAAGCTAGTGATACATCATGTCTCAGATAAATGGTGGCTGGGATTTAATAACACCTGAAGTTGTGCTCTGGCTTCTACCCTTAAACATGTATGTACATGCATATCCTCATAAAAAAGGAGGAAATGTCAGAGTTTGTTGGTGGGAGAAATAAAAAGGGGTTGTAGTCAAAGAAAGAAAACACACTCAAAATGCATCAAATGCCTAGTTCTGAACTCCTCAAATTATGGAAGATACATAATAAAGATTATATCTAAATTAATCGATACCGAATGTGAAAAAATAAAGAGACCCTATTGTATCTTACCTCACATTTTTCCTGATATAAGCCCTATTCTCCCACATCTATATACTTGCACAAAAATGTAGGCATATAGTATTTATTGAATCTAGATCTTACTTCAGATGCTATAGCAATTTGCCAAAAAATTTTATCTATGACTCAATCTAGGGCAATCAGGATTTTCCTCTGGGAATTCAATCTTGAGTTAGACTTCCAAATTCATGTTTCTGCCTATTATAAAGTTAGCTGACGTAGTCTCTCTTCACATCGGCTTACCTCTCTGAACAATAACAGTCCACCTTTATAAAAATGATATTCTCCAGAAAGGAAAGGCCATGATAGCCCTGCTTTCATTTTCATTGTGGTTAGAAACCCTCATGCTTTTCAAATGATTTGTCACTTATGACCATGACAATGACTATAAAGTATCCGATCTTGTCACACTTCAAATTTAACCTGTCTGGTGGAGTTGAGAATAATCCTCCTGTAGCCTCTTCTCTGACATATACCAAGTTGCAAAGTCAAAGTTTACACACCCAACTACTTTTTTTTTTGGTTTTTTCGAGCCAGGGTTTCTCTGTGTGGCCCTGACTGTCTGTCCTGGAACTCACTCTGTAGACCAGGCTGGCCTCGAACTCAGAAATCCGCCTGCCTCTGCCTCCCAAGTGCTGGGATTAAAGGTAGTGTGCCACTACCGCCCAGCTGACCCAACTACTTTTAGAAGATCTAAATAAATTCAATGAGAGATCACAGTGTCTACTTTCAATATAATGAAGTAAAAAACAATCCATTGAAGAAGGTAGAAGGAATCACTTATTCCTGGTCCATCTCAAAGCAGCCAGCCTTGAACTCCAGTGTGGAAAAAAATGAAGGGAATTAAGCTCCCTAGGCTTTTTATCTGAAATCTAATACCAAGCCTATCTCAGGAAACCCTAATACTAAACGAAAGGAAAGGAAAAGGAAGAGAAGGGAAAGGAAAGAAGCAGAAGGGAGGGCAGAGCAGTAGAAGAGAATGGAAGGGAAGGTGGGAAGGTTGGAGATAGAGGAGAACTGAGAAGAGGAGAAGACAAAAGACAAAGGCATAGCTAACTACCGAAACTCAGCCAAGAAACAAATTTCTTTTTTTTTTTTTTTTTTTTTTTTACTTTTTTGTTTTTTTTTTTTTGTTTTTTTTTTTTGTTTTTGTTTTTTTTTTTTTTTAATTTTTATTTTCAGCAAATCAAAAAAAAATTAAATTAAAAAGCATTCAAACAGAATAAAATGAAAATAAACAAACAAGCAAAATACCAAGGGTCAGATATACTTATACAAGAATTCTATAGGGCCTTCAAACAAGCAACACTTTTTGAGTTATGTTTAAAAAAATTCAGAACCACAATAAGCTCCTTCACAAAGCAAATAATATTGAAATAGTGAAATCAAGTGTAGACCCAACACAAATATATAAATTATAGTCCAATATCCCTCATGAATATACATACAAAAATTCTCATTGAAGTAGTTGCAAACTGAATACAAGAGATATAAAAAAAATAATATTCCATGAATAACTGAACAACTGTTTTTTTTTTTTTTTTTTTGAAGACCGTACTCCATATACAGGCTGCATGTTTTGGGATAGCCCCCACTCCAGATGATTGAGACCTACATGAAAACCAAGCTGCACATTTAAAACATATGTGCAGGGAGGCCTAGGTTCAGCCCATGGAGGTAGATCTGTGTAGACTAGGTATGCTCCACGGTTGGTGATTCAGTCTCTGAGAGCTCCAAGGGTTCAGGTTGGTTTACTCTGTTGATCTTCCTGTGCAGTTCCTATCTCCTTAGGGCCCTCAATCCTTCCACCTATTCTTCTTTAAGAGTCCTCAAGCTCCATCCACTGTTTGGCTCTGGATATCTGTATCTGTCTGAGTCAGCTGCTGGTTAGAGCCTCTCAGAGGACAGCTTGCCGGTCTGTTCTCAGGCTGGAGGTTTAGCTCCTGGGAGCTCTGGTTGAGTCTTTTGATACTCGTTCTAAAAAGGACAAAAACACCCTCACTTTGGTCTTCCTCTTCTTCTTGAGTTTCATGAGGTTTATGCGTTGCATCTTAGGTATTGTGTGTTTTGGGGCTAATATCCGCTTATCAGTGAGTGCATACCATGTGTGTTCTTTTGTGATTGGGTCATCTCACTCAGGATGATATTTTCTAGCTCCATCCATTTGTCTAAGAATTTCATGAGCTCATTATGGCTAATATCCAAGGTATACAAAGAACTGAAGAAACTAGATTCCAGACCTTCAAATAACCCTATTAAAAAATGGGGTAGAGAGTTGAACAAAGAACTCTCAACTGAGGAAACTCGAATGATTGAGAAACATCTAAAGAAGTGCTCAGCATCCCTAGTCATCAGGGAAATGCAAATGAAAACAACACTGAGATTCCACCTCACACCAGTCAGATTGGCTAAAATCCAAAACACAGGTGACAGCAGATGTTGGCGAGGATGTGGAGAAAGAGGAACACTCCTCCATTGTTTGGTGGGATTGCAAGCTGGTACAACCACTATGGAAAGCAGTCTGGCGATACCTCAGAAAATTGAACATGGTGTTACCTGAGGACCCAGCTATACCCCTCCTGGGTATATACCCAGAAGATATTTCAACATGCAACAGGGCCACATGCTCCACTATGTTTATAGCGGCCTTATTTATAATAGCCAGAAGCTGGAAGAACCCAGATGTCCTTCAACAGAAGAATGGATACAGAAAATGTGGTACATTTACACAATGGAGTACTACTCAGCCATTAAAAATAATGAGCTCATGAAATTCTTAGACAAATTTCTAAATTAGCTTTTTCTGTAAAATAGCTATTTTTCGGCATAAATAAACTCTCGTTTCTCGTCTCTCTAGGTTTTTGATAATTTGACTTACTCCTTTACTCCATTTTGTATACTAAAGTGCAACTGAAAGAAAGAAAACCCTCCTCCATTTCCTCTAAAACCACAGCAGCAAGAATCACTTTTGATTGTACATGTCTTTCATACTTAGTCAATGTTGTTATCTATGACACAACTTCGCTGCAAGCTGAAATGTCACTGATACTTCTAATCAAACTATCACTTGTTTGATCTTTCAACATATATAAGGCTTTCCATTCCACTCTCTAGCTGAAAGTCTTAAAAAATCCCTTTGGATTGAAAAATATTATTCTTAGGAAAGAAAGTCTTTGTAATTACAAATAGCCATGCATAAAATAATATCTTCATACATATCTCTTTAATAATTTGTTGCAGATAATTCTGAAATAATATTAATACTACTTACAAACAGGTGTGAGTAATAATTAGAGTATCTAGGAATAATAAGAATTTTAGCTCAAATAACTTTGGTCAAATTAATACATTTTCCAGGAAGCATTTCAGGAAATCAACTAATTAAAAAGGCATAAATTTGCCAAGATAATGCCATTCTCATCCGAGAATGCACGTTCATCAGGACATTTTATTTTCTTTTAGGAAGAGAAAAGAAAACACTTTCTGAATTTCTCCTAAGCTATTTTGCAAGACAGTTTTTTAACTGAATATTTATAGCAATAATGACAGTTTTGTCTAGGACTGCAAGTACTCTACTTTTGTGTTGGCTTGATGTGCTCAATTCCATTTTTTTCATCTTTTCCTGGAGAACAATATGCATCATTTCCTTGGCTAGGCAGTGGTGGCACATGCCTTTAATCCAGAACTTGGGAGGGAAAGGCATGTAGATCTCTGAGTTCAACTTGGTCTACAGAGTGAGTTCCAGGACAGCTAGGACTAAACAAAGAAACCCTGTCTGTCTCAAAAAGCCAAATACACATACACACACACATGTTGTTTATATACACATATATAATGTATATGCCATATATTATACATACATGTACATGTTTATAGTATGTATGTTATTTATTATACATATACAATATATATACATACAAACCACACACACACACACACACACACACACACAGACACACACTTCCCCTTAATATCTTCCTATTAAAAAACTTGCTATCTTTCTGTAAATATTTAAATTTTAATAGGGAAGTCCTAGGAAGGCCTTTTGTTTTGCTTCTGTTAAATTAGAAACTCATTGTCTGTGAGTTTGACAAGGTAATTGGTCAGAAGAGGGATGGGGGTGGGATAACTGATTCCTTTAGAGGCCTAAACAACTTCACTGCTTTTTCTTCTTCCCAACTGGAGGTGGAGTTACATTCTGTTTTATCTCAAAACAGGTGAATTCTGAAAAACAAAACTCTACTAGGCTTTTAACTATTTTTGTTTTTCAATTTTGTTAAAAAAAAAACTTTTTGAGACTATGTTTTTATTTACTTTCTTACATTTATTTATTTTATTTTTATGTGCATTGATATTTTACCTGCATGTATGTCTGTGTGAGAGTGTCAGATCCTCTGGAACTGGAGTTACAAACAGTTGTGAGCTGCCATGTTGGTGCTGGGAATTGTACATGATATCCTGGGAGAGCAGCCAGTGCTCTTTAACTCTCAGTATCTGTCAGCTCCTCAGTTTCTTATTATAGATTTTAAATTGCTGTAGGGTTTAGGTTTTAAAACTTCATGGTTACTCTACATATAAAAACATGTGGTGTATTTAGGAGCCTATGTTTAAAAGTATTTTGTGAAAGTTTTGTTCATGAAGCTATAAGTTAAAAACATGATACATAAAATTTTGTCTTCAAAGAAAATGAGGTAATTGCCACAATGGTATAATGAAAAGAGACAAATAAATTTGTAAAAAGTAAAAATACAAATTTTCCATTTAATAAAGTGTAATACATTGGGTGAATATGTGCAAGTGTTATTGTTTGCATATGTAGAAATCTCCCAATGAAATCCTTAACTTTGGATGGCTAATAACAATAATATGCTAATTAAAAGTAATCAGAACTTTCATCTATGAGACTATAAATGATAAACTGCATCATGTACAGTCTTTCTGTTGGTTTTCATTTCAAAAAAAAAAATGGAAGAAAGTAATGGAGCAGGATGGCCTTCAAAACATATAACTCATTAAAACATTGCATTTTGACCTGATTAAACGTGAGATGTTGTCATTATTTCTATAGTTACTCTACAATACTAATTTTCAATTAATTAGATTAGAAGAAAATGCCATTGGTTATGAAACTAATGAATCAAATTTACTACTCTCTATTAGGAGGAAGAACGTTTTCATATTTTTCTACTGACAGACTAAAGGGAATTACTGGTGATGATGAGTGGATGGCCCTTTGTCCAGGACAATGGCACTTGAAGTTTCAAATCAATGAACCCCATCTTATGATAGTGTAAAATCTGCATTACCACAGAGAGAAGCAATGAGCATGATGATTCACTTACAAAAGGGTTCTCATATAAAATCATTCACCATAGAGTATCTTTAAATAGCATATTTCCCTTGTGAATATAAATCTTTCAGTGATCATTAGCTGCTTAAAAGAGACTGGGGGACAGAGACTCTTAAAACTGACATGTTAAGCCACTACTAATTAGAAATCAATCAAAAATGAACAGAGCACTTCTTTGAAATGATGATGATTCAATTTACCCACAGATCAGTAGGAGCATACTTAGTTGGTAGAGTGAGGTTTCACTGGAATGCTAAGTGTTTTAACATTATACCATAAAATACTGGTATCTTCTTTCATAATCACATTCATGCACAAGTTATTCTTTCATGGAGAGTCTGCATATAATTTAGGAGTTCTCATTTATTTAGCCAAAATTCAAGAGGAGATTTATAGATGAACATCTTTTGTTATATTCAAACTCTAAATGATGTGAGTCTTTTTATAGTCTCCCTTTTAATGGACATCAGACACATGGGGCATGCTCTTGTTCTGAAACCTCTTTCAATATTTTATGCTAAATATCCTTTGATGGGTTTATTTCTCATAAATTGGCATTTACTTTGCAAATTCAGGAGCAGTTCTTATTAACACAAGATACTCACTATTTTTTTTTTTTGTTCTAGCAAACTTCAATAATTAGTATGTGATTCAGAAAGCTTCCTGATAGTGGTGCTTCTCACAGGAAAACAGTGGTTTTTTCTTTTATTTTCAATCAAATGGATGTGACTAGCACAAAAACCATTCATGAGAAGCTTGACAGGAAGAATGGTTTGATGCTTTGTTTTGTAAAATTAGTCTCTGTGTTTCTTACGAAATACACTTGAATTTCATTCTTTTAGAATCATAATTTTACACATACTTCACTTCTTTTTGTTGCTCATATATAAACATTTTGTGGCACAGTGTCTAATAAACTTTTGTTTAAAAGTATGACTAGGGAACATGTTATTCTTTAATAACTAAGTACCTACTATATAGCAATATATATTTTGACAGGTATTATGATTAAGAAATATAAAACCAAAGTTAAATCTATAGGCATATATAAATATAAAGATTTATATCCATGTGTTTTGTTAAGGGGAATATTTTCCAAAATACTATCCATCCTACAATTTATCTCATATATGCTGCCATAGTATTACATTCTGGGAAGTAGAAGCATGAACAAACACTAGTATTCAAAGGATACATCAAAAATCTATTTATTGCATGAGAATATTTCTACTCTTAAAAGTCAACATTTATTAATATATACCAGGAGATAGACTAATCCTTTCTTGCACTATCTAGATACATTCCCACTATGATTATAAAGACGTGCTATTATTATAGTACCTATATTTTTAAATTTTTATTTATTTATTGAAATAACCATACATGTATACAATTTACCTTGGTCATATCCCCCTCTCACTCACTCCACTAAATCCTCCCAGGATCCTCCCCAGCTCACTATAGGCAGTGACACCAGTGGGCTGATAGTTCTAAGGGCTATCAGCAAAGCAGGTTGAACAAGCCATGAGTAGCAAGCTATGAGAAACAAGCCAAGAAGCATCACCATTGCTTCATAACTTCTGTATCAGTTCCTGCCTCCAGGTTCTTACACCGAATTTCTGTTATGATTTCTCTCAGTGATGGAGTGTGACATGAGACTTAGGAGAATAAATTAACCTTTTACTTCCCATGAAGATTTAGGTCATGGTGTTTATCACAACAGTGGAAGTCATAACTAAGATGAGGATAAGGACTAGATTGTCAGGCATTGCTGTTGTATACCTGATCATGTGGTTTTGGGCTGATGGTGGTAGACTTTGGACTTTAGCCAGTGAGTTATTCTATGGGAGCTTGGAAGATAAGGCTGTTGAGAGTAATGCAGATGATGGAAGCCTGACTTGTGAAGTTTTCAGTGGAAGTAAAGACTATGAAGTCCATTAGATATTTTGAATGAATAATCTGTGGTTCTGGTCAGTTGAAGCTATGATTAAGAGGAAACAAAAGTCACTAAAGTGAAAATGTTGCTCTTATGTCTAACAAACTTTATTTAAGAAAGTACAGTTATGCTAATGTTCATGTCTTTGTTAAGTGGGAAAAATACTCATTTTTACAAAAAATGGAAAATTTGGATGTTATTGTTTTTCCTGTATAGAAAGAAAAGCAAATACCCAGCCAGTGTTCCTAGCTATGGGAAGGAAAGTCATACTGGTGTCACAATATACTCTAGTAATATGTTATTAAAAAAAAAAAAACCCAGTATACTAAGCCACTTTCAAATCTGCATACCAAATGCAATACCTAAGCGACTTTTTCACTGAGGTACTGATATTAAATTTCCCAACTTCAGAAATGAAAGAATAGTTTTTCCAGTTAATTACAGTAAAGTAGTAACCATTAAAAAATGGATGCTTTGTTTCAAGAGAATAATAGCTTTGAATACAGGCATAAGAAACCTATAAAATCAAACTATTTTTCACTCTATAAGATAATTTTCTATAGTGTTTTTATTTTAATTAAAACTAAACTATGTATTTTAATAAATATATTTTATATGCAATATGTATTTTACAACATATAAATCATACCAATAAAACGTATTTCAATAATTATATTAACAATCTAGTACACTGATATATGATTTTCATGACAAGAAATTTTTCCTATAAAATTATGGACTGGGATATGTTTAATATATTTTAGCTACTTTCCTTGAATTTCTCTAAATTTAAAATTTTGCACACTATAATACAGTTAAACTAAGAAAGTAGTACCCATTTGTAGTAGTGTGCAAACTTTATGTGCATATATGTGTGTGTTTGTGTGTCCATTTACCAAGAATTTTGTAAAAATTTAAGCTTTTTATTTCAATTGTTTTCTTTTAGGTATTAACATCTAGAAAATCCTTGTTATATACTCAAAAGCAAAAATATTTGCTTTTGAACACAGTTAATGTATAAGAATAAGTTATTAAAGATAATTTAGAGCACCTCTGAGGAAGTTCTGTAGCTCAAACTCCTCATCACATTGTCTTGTCGGAATATTGGCGATGGAGGCCCTTTGTAGTAGTCACACTTAAGTTGTAAATAAAATGTGGCACACTATGTCAAAAGCAAGTTGGATTTCTACTCACTGAATCTCTGGTAACAATAGCATATGTTATACTTTACTCTCAGAGCTTCAGAGAAAGGGTTATTGGCTGTACAGGCAGAACACTGAGTAACAGAGCTCAAGCTCAGCAAGTGAAGTGTACCTGTTGATTCCTTGGACTGGAACAGCCTGAGTTGGGTTTACTTCCTGGATTGACCTTCCTAATTCTATAGTGTGTCCTCTAGGCCTTTTGCCCGTCCCTCCAAAATATCTCTGTCCATATGTTTACTGATGTCTATGTGATTTAAAAGAGACAATGATCTTTTTTAACATTTAGAAATAGCATGCAGATGCAAATTGAAGTAGAATTCCAGGCTAGCATCACATATTTATTGCAATCCAAATCTATCGCTGCAACTTCAGTTACCAACGCAGACGCCCAGAGAACCCTAAACCACAAGATGGCAAAAAAAACAAAAGCAGCCGATTCATCAGCTGAGAATTTGTCCACTCCGGAGGCTGAGCAGGGCCGGGCTGAGTAAATGCCGGCTTACCATCTCTACCATCACCGGTTTGGTCATCCAACAAGAAGAAATGAATATGAAATTCCAGCAATAAGAAATGAACAAAGATTGGAGCTGAAGACCTTAAGTGCTTGCCTTTTGCCCATTATGCAGATAACATTAGAACTATCTGCATTATCTATGCAGCAAGAGGTTTTTATTATTTTTAACTAAATATGTCTCTTTTTGTAATGACAAACTTTTTTTTTTTAAGAAAAAAAAAGCCTGATTTTTCTCAATACACTTTTAATTGTTTTTATATTGTTTCATATATGGTCAGGTTGAGAATTTTAAGAACATCATTTCTAATTTGAAATAAAGTTTACAACTTGATTTTTTCAGAAAACTTCAACAAACTGCAAGCACCTGTTCATAAAGGTCTTTAAAAAAAACCTACCTTTTGCATATTTTATATGAATTTATTTAACATTTTGATACTTTTATTCCTAAGTATTTTGGGTTTTAGTGCCATTTGTTTCCTGCAGTGAAACAGTTTAAATGATCAGTACCAGATATTTCTTATTTGAGAAGATGAAGAAATTAGAGCAGGACACAGAGGACCTTGGAAAGGAAAGGTAGGCATGAGAAGTGAATGTGGAAATGAGAGGAAAATCTATGAATAAAATAGCTGTATGCCTTCTTCTTCTTACTGTGTGTTCGTGTCCGTGTGTGTGAGAGTGGGTGAGTGGAGTTTCTTTGTTGTAGGCAGCCGTGTTTAAGATAGCACCTGGGACAGTTGCAAAGTCGTTTGACTAGCACCTGACAATGTAAGCAGCTGGCTTCCAGCGTGGCCAGCTCAGCTAAACTGGTAAACAAGTCCTTTGTGCATGCTTTGGCCTGGTGCCCCTCCCGAGTGGGCTTATGCTAATGAGGTATTGGCAGCTTAACCTATCCTGAGAGAACATGTCACCCAGCCTGCCTTGGGAAGATATATAAGTAGCGAATTTCTGCTGCTGAGGGCCCCCGGCTATAAGTCCCCATCCCGTCCTGGTCCCGACCCTGTCCATAAGTCAAGAGTCGTTCCTGCAATAAAGCTGGCTGAGAAGGATCCGACCATGTAGTGTCTTACTTGCTGGTCAAGGCGGACGCGACACTTTGTGGTGTAAACACACAAATATGAGCAATTGCTAGTGCAAATGTGACTTTGTGTCAAGGATGTCAAGTACCCTGCTTTATCACTCTTCAAGTTGTTCTACTGAGACAGGATCTCTCAATGAACCTGACCTGAGCTGTCTTTTAGCAAGGCCTAGTGGCCCCAACCCCCTGCCCCCAAGTCTCTATCTCCTACCCACTGCACAGTTGTTACACATACCTGCTGCTTCTGTGGGTGCTGAGGATTTCAACTCATATGCTTATGATTGCCCAACAGGTTCTGTTCCACACAGAGCTACCTCCCTAGCCCATCTTTATTATTAAGCTTATTATTTCTTGTCAGGAAAACTTCAACATTTATAGTTACCAGAGTTGATTGGGTATATATTGGCTTCATCCAGAACATTAAAATTACATGATCAAACACGTAGCTGCACAGCTTTGTATATTGTGTATTTGAAATGTTTTCTCATAGCACAGCCAACAGTTTTGTTATGAGCTTTTAATCCACTGACCTGAGAAAAGGCCGTATTTCAATTTACAGTTTGAGACTGAACCTTGAACTCATGGCCAATTATATTCTCTTTGGAGATGTATGAACAAAAAAGAGAAGAGAGAGAGAGAGGAGAAAAGAGAGAGAGAGAGAGAGAGAGAGAGAGAGAGAGAAGGAAGGAGGGAAGGAGAGGGGAGGGAGGGAAGAAAGGAGTGGGAGGGAAGGAGGGAGGAGAGAGGGAGGAGAGAGAGAGAGAGAGAGAGAGAGAGAGAGAGAGAGAGAGAGAGAGAGAAAAAGTAGTGGGAGGGAAGGAGAGAGGGAGAGAGGGGGGAGGGAAGGAGGGAGGAAGGGAGGGAGGGAGGGTTCATCACTGGTACAGGTTACTTAGCTCCTAATACCACTCAATGATGCTTCGCTGAGACCCTGTTCTCAGGATCTGAATGGCATATATTCAGACTGTTGGGATTGATAACTTTTCTTAATGAAGAATGGGCAAAATTAAAATCTTTACTCAAATGATAAGTCAAAGTAGAAATTGTAAAAGCTGGTATTCTTAGCTGTCTAGGATCCTTCATTAATACTTTTCAAGTTCACTCTTTTTTTTTTCTTCCAGACAGAGGTTTACTAAGTAGCCAAAGATGATATAGGCAGTACTAGGTAACCCAGGCACACCTGGAACCCACACTCCTTTTACATCCACCTTCAGAATGCTAAGATTTGAGGCATTTGATGACACCCATATCCCTTTTGGATAAGTTATTCAACCATTAGCAGTACTAGGAAGATAGTTCTTTCAAATAAACTGTTACTCAAGAGCCAAGGATTCTCTTTGTTTCTCCATTTAGTGAATGATTTATGTACTGAAAACAGGAATCAGAAAATATTACAAAATATTGAATAAAATAATCAAAATTTTATATTGAGGTCTTTAGTTCAATTAGTAGTTAAAAAAAAACCTCACGTTTCTTTGATTAGTGTCAATAAAGGAGTTAGTACTTTGTTAAAAGGTATTTCCATGTTTCTTCAAATGAATGCATAGAAAACCATTCCACGTTACATAAGACCTTTCCACCTCTGTTTGATGTGGTTAGTTAGTCTTTATGAGTTCATTTAAGAAAAAGCAATATTAAAAACAGCTTAAAATTATTGTGAAAGGTAAGAGGTAAAGACCAATTTGACTCATTCCAAATTATGGATAATGAAAAAAAGAAACCCAATAGACAAGCACCAATCATAATTTTTTAAATGATGCTGTCTAGCAAATACATGCAATTAGAGACATATAAATTTCATTTTGCTATATTTACTACAACTAACTTGTAATATCAGTCCTCTTTCTTTTTATTCCAAGAATTTTATATAACTATTGAGAAACACTCATTTCTAGCTGTGATTCTAAGATTCATTAAGCATGATCACTCATGAGAATTTCATATTTTAAGATGTATTTCTAGCAATAAATTATAATAAACTAAATACATAATAACCTGAACAAATTGTTAGATACAAATTTAGTTTGTTTGCTTTAGTTATGACATGATGTTAATGCTATATATAGTCTTCCATCTCAAAATAATCATATTACTTGTATGTACATAACACGAGTCCAGAAGACTCAGATTTGCTAACAAAGGAGGATATTTACTTTCTTACCTATACAGGTATGTACCCTGTATATGTTTATACTTTATGTTACTAAGCATAATCATTTCTACTATTAGAAAGTCAATGGTTCCCAAACCATCATTGTATCTTTGTGTAGCATAAAGTGTGGTTGTTACTAGTAAAGGTCATCACAGTTTTTAATCTTTGTTTAGAAAACTGAATCATACTTTTTTCTAAATTTAAACGTAAGAATTAATAGCTACATATAAAACAGAATCTTTTTAGTTGTAAAAATTAAGTGCATTTTCATTTTTGAATGATTAATGTAAAGAGTTCCTTAACAGAATGAATGTATTTTGAAGTATGTGTTTGAAAATCTTTTCACTTAATCACTGAAAGCAAATACATTTCTTAAGAACTTTGTTCTATGCCTGTCATCTAATTACCTCTCTATCTTCATAGAACATTTGAAATAAATTTAAAATGTAAGAAAATATACTGTATATATTTTGATTAAGAGGAGATTGATATAACTGTATTTATCCAAATTAGAAAAAAATCTTATACTTCTACTAATATAAACATATTAAGATTCCAATGAATATAGAGTATATACTCATTAATATTTATAGCAAATGTGTTCATGATCTTATGTCCAAATCTACTAGTTTCTTTATCAAAGGAGGCTTGCTCACATTTTGGTTATGTATTATGAAAAGTATAATTAGCATAATATGACTTTCAGTTTGGTATATTCACTACATCAAACTATTATAAGATTATTTCTTTTTTATTCAAGGTTTTTTAAGTTTACCCAATTCCTTAGAAATACGTGTTTGCAGAACTTGTCACAAGGTATATATAAACATTACCACTCACAAGAATTCAGCAGTATATTTTTAAAATATCAAATACTCTACCACAGAGGTAAATATCTTACTTAGATTAAATTTGTAACATTTTTTTTGATAATAGTGACATATTTTGATAAACTTGCACCGTTTTCTCAATTTCCAAAATTGTATTTTAATGTTTTGGTGAGTATTTTATATCAAACAATTTCATACTATTTTAAAACCAATTCAGACATTATAGTTTGAGGCTATAATATGCCATAATAATATTAAAATCTTAAGCTTATCTCCTTACCAACAATTGTTAAATATTATATGCATCATTTGGTTCCAAAGAATGTATTGTAGGGAACAATGTTTGCAGTTTACAGTATAACTTGCCTATCATTTAGGGTTATTTAGCTATAGAAATATAATGGAGAAAGTCTCATTAAATAGAATTGAAAAATTACTCACCTAGTTGAGTCTCCTGAATTGTCAGTTTACTTTCCATGGGATACAACAGCTTAGGTGGCTTATCAGTCAGAGGAGCTGAAAAACAACAAAAATAATAATAAAAAGACTTACAGTTAAGATGCATGAATGAAAGAAAAAACACAGTTAACTTTCCCAAATATTTTTCAAAGTAGTGAGTTTTATCTTCTATGTAGCAACTTCAAGCAAATTGAAATATATTACATTTTACAAAATTAAACCATACTACATCCAGATAGGTACTCACATGACACTGTGAGTTACAGAATCAGGATCAGTCAGCCTGTTAGAACTTATGACCAGAGTTCCTAAATTTGTACTTTGATTTTTGTTTGGAAGGAGTGCTTTATACATTATACTTTGTTAAAGATAAATGAAATATATGAAAAATGTACTATCTTTTTGGGATTGAATGTTCTAATTTTTGTTAATTTCATTCCTATTTTCATATGTCAATTACTTTGCTTCAAAATATATAATTTAGTAATGATTTTATTTTTTTTTGTTTGGTATTTCGAGACAGGGTTTCTCTGTGTAGCCCTGGCTGTCCTGGAACTCACTCTGTAGACCAGGCTGGCCTCGAACTCAGAAATCTGCCTGCCTCTGCCTCCCAAGTGCTGGGATTAAAGGCATTGGCCACCACCGCCCAGCTAGTAATGATTTTATATATGCATGTTCTCTACATGAAGAGGCAATGTAGCATTAAATTTGTGTAAGTACAAAAATGCCCTTCCATTCAAAGCAAATAATTTTATGTCATATTTTCCTCTTAGACTAAACCCTTTACTATTATTTGCTGTTACATTTTGTGGCATTTGTTGCTAATTTACATGCTATACTTTCTTTGAATTTAAGGTTCTACATATTTCATTTCTGTGCTCCTGTCAAATTCAATTATCAGCCAATAAATCAAAGACTTTGCTGTGAAAGTACTATGGGGAGATGTTTCCCACTATATACTTCATTTCTAGCTAAACTAGATTCTCTGGACTATAAATATATTGTCAGTTCTTCATGAAGCCTTCCTCCCTACCTTCTGATTGAATTGTCCAAGTCCCTTGAAACCTGTCACTGCCACTTCTACTCTGTAGCTAGTACAGAAATGATCAGTTAAGGGTTGTTGAGCTAAATGTTTTTGCTTCAAGAACTTTTTTCCTTCTTAGCCAGGAACACATGCCAGCCTGGTTGATAACTGGAAGGCTGATCTAGATAGAACAGCTAGGACTTGGCTACCTGTACTTATTACCAGATGATTTAAGAATCCAGGCTGCTGTAGCAGCTTGCCTCCATGTCTCTTTAACAGAAAACAGTTACTGCAATTGAATGTTACATACCAACTCAGAAAACAGAGATGTTTTCAGAGTTTTTATTCGGGAAAACAACTTCACACACATGATTTTGATTCCTTTTATTCATAAATAATTGAGCATAGTATTTATTCATTCTTATTAGTATTTAGGTTCTGGAAATAAAGAAAACTTGAAAAATAGAATGAAGTAAATCACTTGAAAATTCCCAAAGATAAGATATTCTGTGGTAAATTTTAAATGCTTTTATTCCATGCCTAAAATTATCATAACATATTTCTCTTACTGCCTAATTACTCAGTTTATTCACTCAGTGTTAGAAAAATATGTCAATGAACTAATCACATTTCATAGATTCTTCTATCGAATGATTACAGTGAATTTAAAATAAAGAAATAACTGTGTAATATATATGTGGTCCAGAAAATAAAATATGGTAGCTATTCTATTGGTTTTGAATGAGTGAACTTATTAAGTATTAGTAGGCCAAAGTAAGAAGAATAGAAGAAATAGGTAGATAAAGATAGAGTTATTTGTTCTTTTACTTGAAAGTCTCACCTGAGAGGAATCTGCTCTATAGAAGACTCTCTGTGTTGGGAACTCCAGCTAAGTATATTAATGGGGCTTCATCACTTAGTTCTGTAGTGTGTTTTGAGAACCCAAGTTGATGTTTCACTATCTATCTAATATGTATTTTATTTTTTTTTAATTATGTGAGGGGTTCTACACATGAGTACAGGTGTCCAAGGAGGCTAGAGGCCTCCTGTAACAAAAAGGATAATATTGTCAAATAGGGGACATGCAAATATCTATCAAAAATCCACTTAAGAAGTCCCTCATAAGGCAGCTACTTGGAGTTCCCAAGAGAATCCTGGGCAGAGCAGAATGCTCCCTCATCTGAGATTTCTGAGTAAAAGAAGACAGATAAAGATGACCTTATCTATTTGGTGTTCACAAAGTCCAACTGGGAAGCTGAAGCAAGATGAAGTTCCCAATAGAACTTTCTCTCCATGGCTGAGTTCTCCAATGCAGAACACCCATGGCTGAACTTCTGGGTTTTCTTTCTCACTAGAGGTAATTTTATATGATGGAATAACATAGTAACATCTGTTGAAATTTGTTTACCTTCTAGGTATTCTCTAGGACACTTACTTTACTTGTGCAGGCTGTTTTAACTCTATGTTGTTAGGTTGGGGGTGTGGAGCCAGCACAAGCCTAGAAAAGGGGTCATGGAGGACACTTTGAGATAAACATGTTTGGGGTCTATGTGGGAGAAAAGCAACCCTGCTGTCAGAGACAGCTTTTTAGTGATCTTCAGCACCATATGACGATTTACCCAAATAAGTACATTCCATATAAATATTAAAATGGTTTGTTCAGTTAGTTCACTCCATTAATATGTTTCATGACTATGTAGTTAGCAGTAGATAATTTGACAGTTTGCTTGAAAAGCAGTGGAGAAAAATGTTCCTTGTACAAACACATCCCACACTAGTCTGCAATCAGATGGGGAGATCTGAAGAGAAAGAAAATAAAATCCATATGTATCACATGTGCTCAGAAATAGAAAGCTGTTTTGCGGTTCTCTACCTTAGCCTGCCTGCCTCTTGGGCATAATGTTACAACCTTGACTTTTCATATTTTGGCGTGTGAAAAAGTCCAACTTGACAGAAACTCTCAAACTTAACTCAGAATCATAAGTTCCAAGAACCAGAGAATTCTGTTTGTTAAGTATTTGTACTGTTAAAGCAAATCTAACTCCATTGATTTGCCTAGCAAATCTTTTACAAAGCAGGCATTTTGTATTGCAATTTTTTTTCATGTAGTCACTATCACTCCTAGGTTAGTTTTTACTTATCAATAATTTACTCTTGTTTTTTTTTTTCTATACTGCTTTAGTTACATTAATTTTACAAAGTAATATATCTGGCTGTAATACTTTCAGTCCTCACCCCTTGTACCTTCCCGTTCCCTAAAGAGTTGCCTTATACTTTCTGGCAATGTTGTCCAGTTTCTTTTTGTTTGTTTGATAGGATACATGTGATATTCCCTGTAGCTGGATAATCTCACCTAATATTATATTTTCTAGATCTATGTATATTCTTGAAAGTGATATTATTTTATGTTTTTATACATTGTGCTTCTATAATATTTTCTTTAAAGATTTTTCTATTAATGAGCACCAAGGCCTATTTTATATTGTACATATTGAAAATAATAATTCCATAATAAAAATAAGATAAGTATATGTCACACCTGATGTAGCTGAACCAAATGGCAGCTGTATTTTCAGTTCTTTAAACAACCTCCAAATTGTTATTTTATAGTGTCTATACTAATTTATGCTCTTATCAACAGAGTATAAAGGCTTATCTTATCCATAGTCTGGTGAGAATATGTTTCTTTTTTATTCATAGCCATTCTCTCATTCCAAGATTTTGACCTAGAAAATGTGTGTGTGTGTGTGTGTGTGTGTGTGTGTGTGTGTGTGTGTGTGTAATTAGTAACCTGCCAAGGACTCTGATTGTTTGGAATTTTAGAGAATTCACTGTAAGTCACATTGATCTGTATTTTACTAATAAAACAACTTGGGACTAATTGAATTCTTGTGTTCTGAAGGCCAAGAATCTGAGGTGCAAAGAGGCCCAATGCTTTGACAATGAAAACAAAACAATTTCAAACTAGAATTTCAGCAGATCCTTTCCTCTCAACACTTTTTTATGTGCCCTTTGAAAAGTCTGTCAGGCAGGCTCCCCTCAAGGTGTGTACAATCTGCTAAACAGGGAAAACTTGCAATTAAATCATCACAACACAGAGCAGAGAACTGTTGCAGTGCAATCTGTTATAATCTAAAATTGTCACATTTTGGTCTTATGATGGATACCAGTTTCAAACATTCCTCTTCTGATTTACCTTTCTTGGGTAAAAGTGAATCAAAGTTTCCAGATAGCACAACAGTTGAGCAGCTGATCTGACCCCGTAGTAAAATGACTGTGATTAGGAGGTGGTCACTAAGGTTAGGATGTATCTCAGTTTCCCAGTATTTCGAGTCTTACAAAATTCATTTTCACAAATGAAGAACATTCACCGAATAGCACATTATTTGAATGTTTCTGGCACATTATGATGCTTAATGAATATCAGCTTAATTGAATTTAATTGACAAATGACAGAAGTGGGGAAATGG
Source organism: Mastomys natalensis (assembly GCA_021653895.1). Classification (NCBI taxonomy): domain Eukaryota; kingdom Metazoa; phylum Chordata; class Mammalia; order Rodentia; family Muridae; genus Mastomys; species Mastomys natalensis. The sequence continues at coordinate 135,482 of JAJTUV010002857.1, forward strand.
CAGGAGTTCTAATGACCAGCAAAAATAAACTCCTAGACAAGCATTTATGCTCTGTATTTGCAAAGGTAGAATTTGATCTAGCTCTGAAAACAATTACTCACAAGGAAAAACAGAAGTCATTTTTTACTGTCAAGAAAATAACATATCTGGGGGACACTTTTCTTTTCTGTACATATATAAAAACATGTAAAACTCACTCAGGAACTGAAGTCACAGGAAAACAAGACCATATCCAACAGTAGTGATATGAAACACAATATGATTTTAAATCATAATCATATTTTATCTACCCACAGCACAATTATAGTGGAACTGTTTCTTTCATGAGATATTCATTATATAGAACTTTGTATCCTCCAACAAAATTATTTTCAGGCATTCATTTTATTCTTTAGACTATTGTATCAAGTACATTAAAGCCAATATAGTCATTAAAATGATAATAGACCTTTTGTACTACTATCTTAGTTAACACAATTGTTTTGTAAAAAAAATAAAATTTGAAGTAATTCCATTTGCTTGCTGAACATCAGTTAGAGAAACATTAGAAGTCAATGACTTAAAAATGTGTACAGAATTAGTTGCTTATCTGTGTTACTATTCCTTTATTCAGAGTTTTTCTTGTTCTTTTTTTTTTTTTTTTTCAGGAATATGGTTTATCTGTGTAACAGTCCTGGCTCTCTTGAAACTCGATTCATAGATCAGACTGGGATTAAAGGATTGGCCCACCATGCTCAGCAACTCAGGACATCCTAAATGGTGAAGTGAAAACATGAATCCTTTCTCCTTACATATAGAAGCCAAAAAACTAGAGTAACATGTCCAGGATTCTTGGTTCTTTCTGAGGTTCTTACAGAAGATGGAAATGCAAACTATCTAGCAAAAACACCCCTTTCTCTGTGTAACAATTGCCTCTATAGTCCCTAAAATATTACCAAGCATGCTTAATGATTCTTGTATCCTACACTAATCCTACCAGAAAATAATCCTAAATAACTTGTATTTTACTTAGTTCCTTTTCCACTTTGTTACCTAGAAGTGTTTCGGTAGAGTAGGGAAGATCATATACTTAATAATTCCTAGTTCTGTTTATTACTTTGATAAGTTGGATAAATTGACATATTGTGGACTCAGTCATCTTATATGTGAAATGTGACATGAATAAACTTCCCACATTGGTTCATATGAAAATACAATAAGATAATACATTAAATAACTATGTAGCTATGTAGAATAGATGCAAAATAAAAACGTTGTAAGGGTACTTATCAATATTTGAAATAATAACACTGAGTATTATATTACTTGTGAAATGATAAGTTAATATTTAAGGGTACAAAGTGCTTTAGACTCTGAATTTAAAATTATTCATACTTCATACAGTATTTTGCAGGACAGGGTAAATTATTTATCTTTAAGAATTGAATCAACACCACTTCCTCCATCCTGGGACCATTAATTGGGTTATTTTTGCTGATTTCTTTGGTCCCTGGGCCTTAAATAGACTGACTAACTTTGTGATACAACAGATAGATAATTTGGTAGCAAAACCTATTTGGATACATCAGCATAAGTTAGCTATGGAGGACCACGAGACTCAAGATGAGGTTGTTACTCTATCCAGGGTGTTCCCAAAACCCATCTCCACCCAACCTAAAAGAGGGGACTTCCACCCCTAGACCAAGCAAAGAGGGACCACCCAGAATCCCCTCTGACTGGTGATCTGAATTCTTGCTTAGGCTTCGAGGCTAAACACTGCAAGGGAATATAAATAAAAGTTAAAAATATCTCTCTGGGTTCCCTGAGGGACAAGCCTGACTGCATAGGGGTTGATGTCAAAAGTGTCCCCTCTCCAGGAAAAAGACATTGGGATGGGTATGGCCCTCATGCCTCACTGGACAACGACAGGAGGACCTGAGCCATTACAAGGTCCCCTTCAATTATTGGAGGTCAGGCCTCTATCCCTGCCTTCGCAAGAATAGAATCACCAAGGCCCTCTTATACTTAGAGAAGGGAGGAGATGTCAGAGGCAGTCCTGCTTATACACTGAAGGCCTAAAATCAGCCATAGGCCTAAAATCAGCAATAGGCCTGACATACATGCATGCTAACACAAAGTCTTGGGTCTCTGTGGAAAAACACTGAAAACAGATGGCTATAAGCTATTGTAAACAGGCAGCTTCTGTGGAAACTTACCAGCCCAAGTAGTCATAGGTCTTATAAATAGGCAGCCTCGGTGAACAGTACCAACTTAGATAAGGACAAGTGAATCATAGGCAGAGTCATAGTGACCTGTCCCCTGAACCTACACCCACCCAGCTGATACCCTGTTCTGAAAGGTATCTGTACTCCCCCTGTACACCTATGCTCTGGTGCCATTCCCTTCCCCACATCCTGCCTTTTTGTATTTATAACCCCTGTGTGAATAAGTAAATTATAGTGTGATTTAAATAATTAAATAAATTTTAAAAAGTATTGAATCTATAAGCAAATTCTAGATAGCATTAAATATGTCTCACAATGTACTGTGATTATAAAGTGACTGAATTTTTAAGTATTAACTTCAAATTTGGAGTTTCTACAACCCATGTATTCATATCCATAATTCAATTTGATGAGTATTTCTATTAATTGATTAAAATAATAAGTACTAAATTAGAAATAAAAGAAATGAGGGGCGATGGTTTCAGTTGGTAAAGTGCTAGCTGCACAAGTATAAGCACCCTAGTTTGGATCACAAGCACCGGTATAAAAAGCTGGGGGCAAAAGAATTTGCTTGCCAAGCCAGTGATGGGAAGGCAGGGACAGAAAGATCCCTGGCGCTTATTTTACAACCAAAACAATGATGAAGTGAGCTCCAGGTCCAATAAGAGACCTGCCTAAAAAATAATAAGGTATAAAGTGAACAAGGAAGTTATTCAATCTTCGCCTCTGGCCTCTACGTGCACATCTACTGGCATGTTCATGTGCACACACATACACACAAAGAAATAAAGAGTTAGGTTTAGAGTTATCCACAAGGATGCTTATAAATGAGAATATATTTCTGACACTGTGTGTTAAGTCTGGAATTTGGGTTATTTCTCTATAAATTCACTTTAGGTTCATTATCTAAATCTGGTAACAAAATTATTCTTGGATAGTTAAGTACACTTGAGACAATTATACTGACACCATTTTACAGTTGTTCAATTTTGAATGAAATATTTTAAACCTAAAGTAATTGACAAATAGCTGTTTTACTTTTCCTAGAAAATAAGGAAATTTGTGTCATCCATAGAGTTTGAAGTCTTAATGAATCAGGTAGGATTTCAGCTCTGTTTTCTTCAGCCTGGATTACTTAAATGATCATTTCTAATGATGGAACACAGATTGCAGGGGCCATATATAGTGTCATGGCCAATGGAAAAGAAATTGATGGACAGAAGTGGACATCAACATATTACATGGGGAATCCATGTAGGAGAGAAACTGTTTTGTCATTTACCTCTAATATTCTGAATTTGGTGTAATCTCCCCTTTTTGTTACAACTGATAATGATGGTGACTCACAGTAGCTATGGAGCCTCAGAAGCCTTAAGGATAAAAGAATAGGAAAGCTACTGAATACAAAAGTCCAGGGAGAGCAGAGTACACAAACAAGAACACATATATAATAATATTGTTTTAAGAGACATGACAAATGACATTATTAATGTATTTACCCAAAACATATGTGCTAAAGAAAACCAAGAAATCAAACTGACTAGACTGGATTCTAATTATTACACTGAGTTTGATAAGTTTGCTTACAATGAAACTAAAGCAGCATGCATTCACTCAATCAGTAAGTCTTTCTTAAGCATCTATTCTTTATTTAAAACTGTTCTAGTTACTAGCACAGAGACAGACAAGATTTCTGCTTTCAGGGAGCAACTCTTTGTAAAAACAAAAGGTATAAATAAACACCAATGCATATCCATTGCAATGCAGATGATAAGAAGTATCATAAAAACGATTCACGTAAAAAGAAAGTAACACTGATACTATTTTAGGCAACTGTCAGAAAAGAGTGTTCTGAATGAAGATTATTTGAGAGAGAGGTCTGGGAAAGGAAGGGATGAACTTCGTGAAGATTTGGAGGAGTAAGTTAAGACTAACACAGGTATCCTCATGTTATATTTGATGAATCTTAAAGAAGGTTATCATAATCATATTCAGATTTTAAACATTATAGTCATGAACAAATAAAGGCAAATTTTGAAAAATAAAACAAAAAAGGATTTGGTTTTTATTCTAAACATTGTAGGAATAGTTTTGATGGTTTTGTGAAAGTGGGTGACGATGTTAGCATTGAAGTACCAAAGCTCTCAGGAATCTTGATGGTTTAGTCTCACAGGATTGAGGTCAATGAAAATCAGAGCACCAAATGGGTTGTCAGGCAGTCAGTCAAGCAGCAGGATATATAAGCAGTTCACAAGGGCCATGGAAGTGGTGGAAGAAATGGAAAGGTGTTTATTCCCCTTTAAGTACTTATTTGGTAGATCTCAATAGACAATTTTCAGATAGATAAAATATGGAATGCAAATGGATGTTCATGAATCAACAAAGATTCTCCAGTTATGTATGAGCTTGAGCAAATATATGGCTACTATGTCATCTAATGATATAAAACATGTACTAAAGTTAAAAACATATACTAAAGTTATGTTTATGGGAATAGATATCAAAGGATACTTCTGTGTCTAGGGGTATATGTATACATGCTGTGTCTATAGCATGCCTATGCTCATGGAGGCCAGAGAAGTGTTGGGTGTCCTCTTATGTCACTCACTTCTTGTTCCCTTTGAGACAGGGTGTCTTCATGAATCTGGAGCTCTAGTGTTTTAGTTTTTTCTGTGATTCTGGCAGCCAACATATCTCAGCATTCTTCCTTTCTCTGTCCCTCTCAGTGCTGGAATTATGGTACATGTGGGACCACACCCAGCTTTTATGTGGGTGCTGGGATCTGAACTCCGTTTCCTACTCTTGCACAGCACTGGGCCATGTGTTTCCCATGTTGAAAAAATAAGTTGTTAACAAAGAGCTCAGTCACCTTATCTATGAAAACCAATTTCATTATTTATTTATCATTATTTTCTATTTCAAAAATGAGTTACATATGGGTAAGTTGTTGTGGTCCCTAAAAACTGAGAAATTGATCTTTTCAGTTTCTTATTCCAGGCTAATTTCACACACACACACACACACACACACACACACACACACACACACACATATATATATGTCCAGCTTCTATTGTGTATGTCCCTGCTAGACTCACCTAGATGCATGGCAAACCTCAGAGTTCATTAAAATGCCTGCTAAATCCCAATTTTGGCCAATGAGAAAAAAATGAGAGAGAGACAGAGAGAGAGAGAGAGAGAGAGAGAGAGAGAGAGAGAGAGAGAGAGAGAGAACATGGAGGTTAAGTAGCAGACATCATGGGTAAATGTGGAGTAAATAAATTGTTTCAATGTTTTAAATTTCATTCTTAAACCTCTTAAAAATTTCAGTGGAGATTTTGCATGAATGCAATTTGGATGAATTCTAACTGATTGCATATCTGATTTTAAGCATTTAAAGTAAATTGATGTGTGTACTCAAAGATAAAGTTAAAAATGTTAAGAAAAAGAAAACAATGCATGGTTATTTAGTGAAATTATGATAAACTCTAGGAAAGGATGCTGATTGATATTACAGCTATAATCAAGAAGGTGAGCATGCCAATTACTGTTTTCACTTCTGTTGACAGGAAAAAATTAAACAAAAACAATAAAAGCAAATCCTGATGTTTACTAATTAGATTTCTGGCACAATGATTAATTCCAAGAAATTTTACATCCTCCAAGGGAAAGCACTTACTGTAGCAATGGGAAAGTATGAAAAATTATTGTACTATATTATTTTTCTATTAGGATATAAATGGCTTTCATGAAAAAAATAATGAACTTAAAGTTTTTATGAAATGTTATTGAAAGTGAATTGTAGATCAGATGAATGGCATCATGTTACCAATAAGAATCAATACATTAAAAATTATTTGCTTTTCATGGGATGTCATAAAACATTACAGTTCCATAGCATAACAATACAATTCAGTGATGTTCCAGATTATACCGAGTTGGTTTATTTATAGTTATATTTCTGCAGAAGATTGTTACATTTCTTGAATTTTTTACTCATAACATAAAGTCCCGTATTACTACTAACTTGCATGGCCCTATGTTTTCAAGTTAGGGTTGTCATGAGTAGTAGGAAGTGGTTTTTGGTTTTTGACAAAGAATGCTGCTAAATATCTTAGAACATCTAGGAACTCCTCCAGGTATGTGTGTGTGTATATATATATATATATATATATATATATATATATATATATCTTCAAATGTTTGATACTTTTAAGATTAAAACTAATATGTGATGGCCCTCAGAGGGCCAGCAGAAAGAATGGAAACATGCAACTTCAGGAGGTAGGGGATTGGGGGGACCCTCTAGAATGCATCAGAGACCTGGGAGGTGAGAGACTCCCAGGACTCAAAGAGAAGGACCTTGGATGAAATTCCTGACAGTAGGTAGAGGGACTTTTAGAGCCCGCCTCCAGCAGAAAGACAGGGCATCAAATGAGGGAGGGGGTTGCCACTTCACAGTCAAAAACTCTGACTCATAATTGTTTCTGTCTGAAAGAACTGCAGGGATGGAAATGGAGAGGAGCCTGAGGAAAAAAAGGTCCAGTGACAGGCCAAAGTCGGATCTAGCTCAAGGGGAAGTCCCAAGGCCTGACACTATTACTGAAGCTATGGAACTCTCACAAAAATAGATGTATCTTGACTGCCTTCTGAAAGACCCAAGAAGTAGCTGAAAGAGTCAGATGGAGATATTTGCACCCAACCAATGGACAGAAGTTGCTCAACACTGTAGTTGAATTAGAGGAAAGCTGGAAGAAACTGAGGAGGTGAGAGACACTGTAGGAGGACCAGCAGTCTCAATTAACCTGGACCCATGAGATCTTTCAAACACTGGAACACCAACCAGGCAGCATATACCAGCTGATATGATGTCCCCAACACATATACAGTAGAGGACTCCCATGTCTGGGTTCACTCAGAGAAGATGCACCTAACCCTGAAGAGACTGGAGGCCTCAGGGAGTTTAGAGTACTGGTGGGGTGGGGGTTGGGGGTGGGGACATACTATTGGAAATGGTTGGGAAGGTATGGGATGTGGAACAGAGAGTGGACAGGAAGAGGGATAAAGTCTAGAGTTATACATAAATAAATGAATAAATAAATAAATAAATAAATAAATAATGTGATAACTATGTAATAAAAGTGGTGTTATTACCTATATTTCAAGCCCAAATTATACAAAGATTATGATTATCTAGTAGACAGAAATCTACTGACAACACAAGGCATCTGAACCTTTAAGCCTGGGCTATCAGAGTAGGCAATAGTCAGTAGTCATCTCTGAAAGCCTTCATAGGCTCAGCATGCTGAAAGGTAAAGATTGGTAGTATGCAGTAGATACATGAAAAACAAAAGTAGGATGAATTAGTTAATAAGTCAAATAAAGAGTAATCTACTATCCTATCTTTACGCCCCATAAAAGCAGTAACCACTGCAAAGCTCTCTTCCCCACACCAACTAAACTAAATCAAGATGTTCTTACTTAAGTCAGCAAAAGAAGCCTTCAAATACAGAGTAATACTGTGTTCCAAAACTTCAGAAATAACTGTTATAATTACTTTTATTGACTAAGTTATTTATTTGCTTTATCATCCTAATTCCAGTGTTCCCCTCTCCTCTCCTCCCAGTTCTTCCCTTTCTCCCTAGAAAAGGGGAGGCCTCCCATAGATGTCAACCAGGTTTAGCATATCAAGTTGCAGCAAGACTGACTAGGTCATTTCTCCTATTGAGACTGGACAAGGCAGCTCAGTTAGGGGAAAGAGATCCAAAAGCAGGGAGCAAAGTCAGAGTCAGACTCGTCCTGCTGTTAGGTGTTCCACATTAATACAAAGCTGTAAATCTGCTACAAATATGTAGGGAGTTTAAATACAGCCTCTGACTGTTCTCTGTTTGGGAGTTCAATCTCTGTGATCCCCCAAGTTAGTGGGCCCAGGTTAATTGACTCTGTAGCTTTTCTTGTGTTGACTTTGACCCCTCTGATTCTCTTAATCCTTCCTTCCAATTACTGTAATAATAAGAATAAGAATAAAAACATTTTACCTGTTGAAATACTATAAAATTGTTAAAGAGAAAATTATTGTTAAAATTATACTTTATTAGAGAAGCTATTTGCAAAGAACAAATTTATTTACAAAAAGCATTTAGCTTAAATTAATGAATTAATGATTGACAATATATATTTAATGGATATGGCTAGGGATTATCTCAAAGTAGGACATGTGCCACCTCAATGTATGATTATATACAGATATGTTGTCCTTTGCTTAATTTTATTGACAAAAAATTAATTAAACTTGTGTTGGCTGGAGCTTTCAGCATAAATTCAATCCTTATAAGACATTAAAATATAAATGTAAGATTGGAAATACACATATACATACAAAAATACCACACCATGTTTTATGGTCTGGAGTTACATTATTTTATCTGACTAACAGTTTTCTATGAAGGGACATACTTTTTAACGATATGTTTTTTATTGGATATATTATTTATTTACATTTCAGATGCCATATCGGTTCCCCATTTCCCCTCCCTAGAAACCCCCTAACCCATACCCCCTCCTCCTTTTTGATTTCATACCATTTTAATTATTTGCAAGTATTAAGGTCAGTTCTAAGTTGAGGAACTAGCAATACAGTAGATGCAAATAGTCAAGGAACAAGCACGACAATAAACACACATAGGAAAAGAGCAAGCAGGGTATTAAACCCAATTACTTGAACACTCCCATGATCACTGTTTCTAAAGACTTATCAGGATGATTAAAGTATCTGACCTTACTTCCCTGTCCTAGCCCAAAGTCATTTTCATGTCTGAAGCCTACTTACTTGTTCTAGCCTAAAATTTAGATTCCTTCCTGAAATTACTTCTTAATTCTAGCCTAATGTCAGCTTCCTGTCTGAAGCCCACTCCTTGTTCTTGGCCAATGTCATATTCCTGCCAAGCAGCCCATTTCCTTGTCCTTGGCCCATGCCAGATTCTTGCCAAGCAGCCCCAAAAGCTCTCTGCCTCTCCCCCTTTTTTATAAACAAGACTGAACCTGTCTTAGGTCATTCTGCCAAGAATGTCTTCCTTACATGTCATGAAATATGCATTATCAAAAGCAATGTAGGTTGGTAAGGCTATGTGCAGAATCTTACCTGTCCTTGGGTTGCCAGACTGTTAATTTAATAACTCTGTCTGGGTCTCCATTTTCAGTTTCAAGCCATGTATTTTGGTTGCCAACATGTTGATGTTGTTAAAGACAAGCTTTAACATGATGGGCAGGAATAAAAGTATTCCCAGGATAAAGGGGACAAAGTTATATATGCCATTCTTGAGTATCATAGAATCTTGGTATTCTGAAAAGCTTGCAAGTACTAGAAGAAGTGAATCAGGCTTTAAGCAGAAACAAGATGGTAGTGGGCTTGATTATTGCTGTTATAACAGCTTTAATTACATTAATTGCTAACACCACTGCCACTGTGCCACTGCTTCTGCAATTGCTTTGACACAGGAAGTTAAGACAGCTATTTTTTTAATCATTTAGCAATATATATATATAAAGGGACATACTAAGAAACTTTTCCAAGAATATTCAAAAATAGTCATTGAGAATAAAAGTCAGAATACCCAAGATACAGTCCATAAAACTCAAAAAGGTCAGCAAACTGAAGGGCCCAAGTGAGGACACCTCAGTCCCACTTGGGAGGGAGAAAAAAAAGCAATCATAAGTGGTGAGGGAGGGACCTGGGAAGAAAAGTGGACTGGGGTGGGGAGTGGGGGGGTTAGAGGGAACCTGATCTGGTATTGGGTGAAGGAAAAGGACTGAAGCCCTGAGGGCCAGCAGGAAGAATGGAAACAGACAATCTAGGGACGTAGGAGGTTGGGGGGCCTCCAGAATTGCACCAGAGACCTGAGAGGTGAGAGACTCTCAGGACCCAATGGGAGGGATCTCAGATGAAATGTCTGACAGTAGGGAGAGGGATCTTATAGAACCCACCTTCAGCAGGAAGGCAGGGCATCAAGGGGGTTGCCATCCCACAGTCAAAAACTCTGACTCATAATTGTTTCTGTCTGAAAGAACTACAGGGATAGAAATGAAGAGGTTCCTGAGGAAAAGAAGGTCCAGCGACAGGCCCAAAGTGGTATCCAGCTCAAGGGAAGTCCAAGGCCTGACAATATTACTGAGAATATGGAGCGTTCACAGAAAGGGACCTATCATGACTGCCCTCCAAAAGACCCAACAAGCAGCTGAAAGAATTAGATGAAGATATTTACACCCAACCAATGGACAGAAACTGCAGAACCCTGTGGTTGAATAAGGGAAAGGCTGGAAGAAGCTGAAGAGGAGGACGACTGTGTAGGAGGACCAACAGTCTCGATTAACCTGGACCCCTGAGATCTCTCAAACATTGGACCGCAAACCGAGCAGCATATACAAGCTGATATGAGGCCCCAACACATATACAGCAGAGGACTGTTCACTCAGAGAAGATGCACCTAATCCTCAAGAGACTGGAGGCCCCAGGGAGTTTAGAGAACTGGTGGGGTGGGGGCATCCTCATGGAGACAGGGTGTGGGGAGGATGTATGGAATATGGAAAAGTTGCAGGGTGGATGGGGGATAAAATCTAGTGTTATGTGGGGTGCTGGGCTGTGAGAAGCAGCTGGGTGCCTGGTTGAGCATGGGTCTTGAACCCTGGACCTTTATCCGACAGCAGATGCTCAGCTCTGCTCCCAGGCCATAGTTCTTTTCATTTAGCTTCAGCCTTCCACAGCTCCTCCCACAGAGAGGTCTATGGTCATTGGTCACATAGGAATAGTGCCTCAGGCTCCCACATGTAGATGAGGCATCCCCAAACTCTCAGACCAAGCCAATAGGTGTTACCTGCTGCTAAACCTTAACCCACCCCAAACTGTTATATATTAGCCCAACTCAGAAGTAAAGCACATGCAAGAATCATCCAGTTGTCCTGAGAGATTTTGTCGTGGACCCTCTCCTCTTTACCAGCTAGCTGGTGCCTCACCGGGCATCTCACCAGCTCAGCAAGAGCCGTAACACTGGGAAAGAGATCAGCTCTTTTCCCTGCTAGCTATCCAGCACCTCCTGGCTCATCAAAGAGCTGTAACACTAGAGCTGTAACACTTCAGAAGACGCCAGCTCTCCCTAAATGCCTTCAGGATCCTCTCCTCTCTGCTGAGCTGTGGAGGCGTGGTCGGAAGCAGCAGCAGAGGCAGCAGTGGAATCTCCCTGCTTGCATTGCATCCCAGACCTGACCACCAGCAGGCAGAGGCGGCAGCTGTTTGCATCCTGTCCTCAGCCAAGCTGGAGATTCTCACGGGACTCCCTCCAGAGCAGGTCACCACAGTGTTAAAAGTAATAAATAAATAAAAGACAAAAAGTCCCATCATAATAGCTGAGTAGTAAAATTAATGGACTTCATGTTGAAGGCTTTTGAAAATTAAGGTCGAAGACTAAAGCAAAAATACAAAATAAGTTCTATACATTGCCTGCTCCTTATCACACAGGCTGCTAAGTCAGGAACTGATTTAGTCACCCCCATTTAGTTATATATATACAATCAATGACAAAATGTTTGAACCGGTGTGTCTCTGAGATCTCTTTAAAATGTTTGTTCCATTTTAATTTTACTTTAGCAAATATTTATCTCTTATTTTTTAAAATTAATTTTGGGAATAAAATACTATTGAATTCATGGTCCTCCTGAAAAAAAAAAGATTAAAGAATAAAAATACTTTTTTTGAAATACTTTTTGAAATAAAAAATTTTTTTGAAATACTTTTAACCAAAAGAAATAGTTTGCACACACATTTTTACACTATGGAAGTTAATATAGAAATCCTGTAGAGCTTCAGTATACAGGTCATTATCCTCTTAAGTTTCCTCATTTTGAGACTCAACTATGTGGTATGTTTAGCAATATACAGAAATTTAGTGTGGCAGATAAGCTTTAATATTACTACAAGTTTTCCATTAAAATAATTATGCAAATATAAAAAATTGTTCTACTTTCTTGAAAATATTAAGATGCAAGATTTTGTCTATTTTCATTCATATTAATTAGAATATATACATTCTAATATCTATATATTCTAATTAATATATATACGCAAACAGACACACAGACAGACAGACAGGGTTTCTCTGTATAGCTCTGGGTCTCCTGGAACTCACTTTGTAGGACAGGCTGGTCTCCAACTCACAGAGATCTACCTGCCTCCGCCTTCCAAGTGCTTGGATTAAATGGATATATAACCACCACCCCAGAATATTTTTTTTAAATAGCTTATTTCCTATTTATTGGATGAATATTTTGGCTTGCATGTGTCTTTTTGGTATGTGTGCATGTGTTTTCTGTGGAAGTCAGAGGCGGGTATCAGATCCTCTGGAATGTCAGTTTCAGACTACTGTGAGGCACTCTTCGGGTACTGGGTATCAAAACCAGGTCTTCTTTAAGAGCAGAGCCATTTCTCCAGCCTTCTAATCAGAGTAGTTTAGTGACTGTAGAACTTGAGCATGACATATAATTTGAACTTTACATTATAGTGGGTCCTCTTTGAAAGGTAAGTATTCTAGAAACATTGCTCTAAGAGAATGAAACTTGATAACCTTGCTTTCTACTGATATTCAACATTAAATATAGGCCAAATTTTTAAAAATAGGTTTGTAATAGTTACATAGTAATATTACAAACATCCTGTGAACAATATCACAGGGCAACTAAATTCCTATAAAAGTAACTTTTTTTATAAATATAAAAATAAATTTAAACAAAGTATCCTACCACTGCACATTATTTTTATGAATTTAGTGAGTCATCTGTTTCTTTAGGGACAATGTTAGTTTATTTGTAAAATATTGACAAATAATATTTGGACTTCCTTTAAGTTTTAACCTCTTATAATAAGATTGGACTAGGAGATTCAACAGTTATTTGTGATAGCATATGAACCTGTGGAGTTTTCTCAATCCACCATATACTTCTTAATATAATTGACAAAGAAGTGCTTTTCTACTTGTATAAAAATATACCATAAGATAGTGTTTTATTAAAGGTTTCCAAGTTCTAATAAGATGCCATCTTAGATTTTGCCTCTGGTAGCTCTGGTGACAAGAGCAAAACAATACAGACTAGCCAGCCAATAATGGTAGTAACAGTTACTGATACTCCCTAGATGGCACATGAGAATCTTACCTGGGATTCCAACTATCTATTACTCCCTCCCCTAGGAGCAAGTTGTCTTGGGAGATGTCAGATTATGTGAGAAGAAAAGGTTAAATGAAAGTAGGGCTTATGATTTAGTTTCCATGAAATCATTAACCATGATGAAATGGGCATAGACTGTTTTGGAGTTACCCACTCTACTGTAAGTAACCCCTTGTCCATGCTTTGTAAGAGTGCTAAATAAGCTATTGGTACTACCAAATTGACTTTTGATAAGATCTTACTTAAGTCTGTTTTTGTTATCCATCTTGGGTGAACATACAGTCCTTTGAGTCTATTTAGGAAAAGATAAATATTGTGATTAGTCAGTGTCATAGTCTGAGTTACTATGTACTGTATTAAGCAGTAGCTTTTCAGCTGTGGCTCTCCCAGAGAAACTAGGTTAATAACCAACTATGTTTTTATGATGGAGTATGTTTTGCACTCCTGGGTAAACAGACAAAGAGCACCATCTCTCTATCACCACACATAAATCACAAACTAATAAATGACATTCCTTGGAGTAAAAAGAGTTCCATCCTATAATGTTATACTCTACAGTATAAATAAAGACTGGAGAGATACATGAGTGTATTAAAATCATATTGGGAAACACTGCCCCCAAACTTATCAAACACAACAAACTAAAAAAGGTATAATTTTATTATCCAGACCCCATAAAGTGGCAGGCACCTAAAATTACAATGACACAACTCAATCACTAATTTTTCACCTGATATCCAGAGTGTACATGTGAGTATGTATGTATGTATGCATGGTATGAAAGACAAGGAGATGTCTCTGGGGCTTCAGCTTGACTGGATGCCTGGGTGTTGACCTAGCTTACTCCTTTACCTGTTCACCCAACTAGACTTGTTCTTCTTGCCTCAACCTGCTTCTGCCTTTTTCCTAGAAGCTACTCTCAATTCTGCATCTTATCTCTCAACTCTTACTCTTCCATGACCTCAGCATTAGCTTCTTCCATGATGATATTTTTTATTTTATCAATATAGACTATATATACATTTTTACCAACTTGGTTTTGAAATCTCTTAAATTCTATTATAACATCTTTAACAAGTATTCATTCACTAAACCACACAAATATGTATATGTGCACACCCAAAACATATACATATACTATGCACTGTATAATATGAAAGTTAATATTAGTAATTAAGATTGGAATATCAAACAATCTGCATTAACCTCAGCCAGATGCCAGACTGACAATTTGCTACAATTAAAATCACTACAACTTGTGAAATTTTGTTATTTAATTAAATCTGACATTGTAAAAAATATACAAATATATCCATTGTTTCTTTTTTCTTTTTTATTGAATATTTTATTTACATTTCAGATGTCATTCCCTTTCCCCATTTCCCCTCCCTAGAACCCCCCTATCCCATACCCCCTCATCCTTTTTGATTTTTATACCATTTTAATTATAATCAAGAATTAAGGTCAGTTCTAGGTTGAGGAACTAGCAATACAATAGATGCAAATAATCAAGGGACAAGCAAGATAATAAACATGAATAGTCAAAGAACAAGCAAGGCAATAAACAAAATTCCATGAACACTACTGTGATCACTGTTTCTAAGGGCTTATCAGGATGACCAAAACATCTGAGCCTAATTCCCTGTCCTACCCCAAAGTCATTTTCATGTCTGTAACCTACTTCCTTGTTCTAGCCTAAGATTTAGATTCCTGCCTGAAATTACTTATTTGTTCTACTCTAATATTTAGATTCCTGCCTGAAATTACTTCTTTGTTATAGCCTAATTTTTAGAATCCTCCTTGAAATTACTTCTTTGTTCTAGCCTAATGTCAGATTCCTGCCTGAAGTCCACTTCCTTGTCCTTGGCCAATGTCATATTCCTTTTTTACTTCATAAAAAAGACTGAGCCTGTCTTAGGTCATTCTGCCAAGAATGCCTTCCTTACCTGTCTTGGAATATGCATTATCAAAAGCAATGCACTTCTGTCTTAGGTTGGTAAGGCTCTGTGCATAATCTTATCTGTCCTTGGGTTGCCAGGCTGCTAATTTAATAACTCTGTCTGAGGCTCCATTTTCAGTTTCAAGCCATGTATTTTGGCTACCAATATGTTGATGTTGTTAAAGACAAGCTTTAACATGATGGGCAGGAATAAAAGTATTCCTAGGACAAAAAGGGCTAGCATAATCAAGCTATATATGCCATTCTTGAAACTTGACCAAAATAGAAATATTGTTTCTTGTTTTCCTGAAAATCAACATAACAAGTAAGACAGAAGATGACAACATACAGGAGTTAAGACTTGAAAACTAGTAGTTTAAGCAAGGAAACTCCAAAGTTATCTCAAGTGCCCAAAAGGTTGATGATTTCTATACCCCTTCATTAGACCTCTTTATTGCCTTTGTATTCCATAGGAAGAAAAAAGACTCTAAGATTAAGAATCCTTGAATTCTATTCTTAGCTTTCTCTCTTTATACTTGGTTTAGGCAAGTTTATTCACCTGTCATAACTCTAGATTCCTTATTTGAAAGAGAATGTAAAATATATCTCTTGAAAGTAATATGTTGAAGGCTTGTCCTGATATTTGAGTGAGATTCCAAGGAACAGAAAGTGGTCTTATGCCTAGCCAGCAGAATGTGCTCCAAAAGTACAGGAATGTATTAATATTAGTGTCTGGGATTTTAATTTCTTCAGAATCCAAGCTAAATTATCTTGAGAAAAAAGGTAGAGAATGTAATTATAGAAAAAAAAGGAACAACATAATAAATAAATGAGCTGAACAGAGGCCATGTGCAAAGGTTAATGAGGCAATGGTACACACTTGATCAGAGTCATCTTGAGAAATATGAGTGAATAGACATCACCACAAACACTTTATTAAGAGAATTAACAGACATAAGAATCATGAGGTAGAGGCCAAATACTTATTTTCTCTTAGGATTAATTTATGCATGAGCAATAGCTTGTCTAACATGCTTTTTCTCCTTGTAAGGTGACATTAGGTTGCAAATTTTGACTCACAAATCTTTAGACTACATAATGCTCTTACTTGGATTAAATGATGCTTCAAAAACAATGGCTGCAAGCAAAAGATAATTCCATAAAGACTAACCTAGCATGACAGCATTACTAAACACAGAACACTGGCTTCCTCACAGATTGTCAGATCCTGGAAGACAGAGATGCAGGCAGCAAACAATACATAGTCTATGGGACCCAAAGGGAAATTACTAGATGGCTCCAGGCTCTATTAGAGGAACAATACAGGTGCCAGATTAATGTGTACTCAATAAAGAAAAGCCTGCAGGTGGGACTTTGAAGTCACTTCCAGGCCACAGCACTACTGTTTGCCATATCATCAAACAAAAAGAAGACAACAGAAGGGCAAGTGAACACAGCTAGAGTCAGTCGGCTTGTATCCAACAATGGCAGCCACATTAGAAAATGAGGTTTCCTTTGATGATTTTATTCTCAAGTTTGTGTCCTATCAATTTAATTTAATTCCTGCCTGCTGGTCCCATTATTGGTTGTTAACACCTCAAATTAATATTTCCTGAGCTTGAGAAGTTGCTAAATTGTGCTTATTTTAAACCTTTGGTTTCTGGTAGGTTATATAGCTTGCTACTAGGCTCAGCAAAACTAACTACAATGAAAAGCTCAGTAAACACGTATTTGCAGTGGATACATTCTTGAAAAGGACATCTAGAATATTCCCATGTTTACAGATTGAGTTCTATTTAGCTGTACTTGACCAGAGTTATTGTTAATATTTGCCATGGTACATACTATAAATTACTATACTATAGGACACCTTGAGTTGAACAGTCTTGTGGTGAGAGGTGATTAGCTTCAGACCTCTGGCTATACTTAAGGTCTTAGAGAAAATAATCATCTTAACATATTTAAATTTTGGAGGAAGTACAATTTTGTGCTGATACATGTCAGACAGGAAACTGTGTCTTTGTCGATATCTAATTCAGTGACATCATCAAAGTGTACCAGCTTGTCCTCCTGAAAAATCAGTTGTCAATCATATTTGTATTTCTAATTTAAATGACAGATAATTTAACATAAAATAGAATTAGAAAAGGCAAAAAACTCAAAGTAATAGACGTTATGAAGTAAGTAGCAGAGGAAAAGCTCTTTCAGAGCGTTATAACAAACACTAATATTTGATTCTGTGGTTGCTATTTTGAAAATATCGGAAAACTCATTGGCAACATTAGAAAAAGAAGACAACTCAGGCTGGTTATAGTAGCTTATGCCTTTAATCTTCCCAATGGGAGGCAGAAGTAGGTGAATGTCTATGGGTTTAGGTTAGCCTGGTCTACTTATCACATTTCTGGCCATCCAAGGCTCTATAATAAGATCCTTTCTGAAAGGGAAAAATAATTTCACCCTTGAAAACTAATTGAACAATAATGTGAATGTTGGAAATATTGGACCAAAGAAGAGTAAGTTGTCTCACTTTTCTTTGAAATAAATAACTAGACAGAGCAGAATAGGAAAGGGGAATTGTTTGTTGGGCGGCCATCCAAAGAATGAAAAGTATGGTAAGACCTACTTTTCAGTTTCAGGAATCATGACTACTCAAGTTAGAGATAAAGAAATAGACTATATTAAGGGTGGATTTTCAGTGACTTTTCCATCAAAGAACTAAAGATATTGCAGAGGTATCATGAAAATAGAAAAAAATATCCAGCTATCATCCTAAGCACTATTTTAGAGTTGATGAAAAGAAGAATCAGGTACATGTTTATACTTTCTACAAATGCTTATTGGGGACTTCCATGCACAGTGCCCTGTTCTCAGTACTGGAGAACTGGTAGCAACCAGAAGAAAGTGTGCCAGCAGAAGTAATAATGAGAGCAGTGGACACGAACTAAGGAAAGAACAAGGAAGACAAAGTTAGAAACATTTCAAAGACATGGATTGCTTATGGCTTTCTAGGTTTGGTGTGGACTTTGCCATTGAAAATCTCTAATTACTTATGCACAGATAACAATGTGATATAATCTATGCTAGGGTTTACTGTGGGTTTGATGCTACAATTGCTGAAACAGAGTATAGTGAAAGTATAGTACGGAGATAAAAGAAGCAAGTTGTCATATTAGGAGACATGAGTTGAGACATAATTGGCATTTGGATAGGTTTCAGGTGGCAGCACAGAAAAGCAACTAGGTAGTAAATGTGTTTTCAAGGTAATGTGCTTGAAATGTGAGCTACAAGGTAAAGTAGGATACCTATAAAGCTTGGGCTAGATCCATCACAGTACATAAGTTGCCATTTACTGTGATGGCAAGATGGCTAGATTGACAATCAGAGGGTCATATGGATGGGAAGATGAGGAGTTTGGTTTTATTCATGTTAAACTGGATATATCTCGGAGACAGTAAAACAGAGCTTTTTAGTAAGCAGCTGGATATGAATCTCGGATGTAGCAATGACATCAGGACCAGAGATATAAATTTGGGAGTCATCAGCATTGCAGAGAATATTTAAAGCCACAGACTGGATGAGATCACTGAGGAGTGCGGGCTCCAGTCTGGGCTTGAACTTCCCTACTCAAATGCTGACAAAGCCACAAACAAACCAGAGAGAAAAAGCAGCCATTATTACTCAGCTGCCACAATGCAATGCCAGGCAGCTGTGATGCCCCTGTGTAAACACCCAAAGTAGTTAGTACTTATCATTTTATGTGTATGTATGTATATGTATATATATATATACACATATACATATACATATATAATATATATATATATATTTATATGTGTGTGTGTGTGTGTGTGTGTGTGTGTGTGTGTGTGTATGAGAATCAATCATTCTGATAAGAGTTGAAATGCACAGCAAGGCAACACTCCACATGAGTAAAAATATTGCCTGTGCCTGTGTTATCTGGTAGAATAATGCCAACCTTCATCACACCAGCTGTACCCATACTGATGTCTCATCAGCTTCATTTCTCTTCCTTGAATAGCTAGACTGGAGGTCAAAGAGAGAAAATGCAGCAGGGGCTGAGCAGGATCTCCAAAAACATTCTGCTACCTGAACGTCTAGCAGTGTGTTCATGCAAGTCCACAAAATAACAAACACAGGTAATGTGCGTTTTGTTTCTAAACCCTGGCCACCTTTGAGGCAAAACTTGTAATTTTGGAATAAAGTACTTAAATGTTAGCTTGTTGAATTTCTTTTAACAGGCAGCTTTGACAACAAGAACAAGTAGCTAAACTGTCAGGTTAAGCTATGATGGGGCTAATGTGAATGAAAGAAACTTGTTTTATTTCTCTGCTCATCTACAAGCACATGTGACCTGCTTCATGCTGCCAAATTGACAAGTGTTCCCCCAATGTTGTTCTGCTTTTTATAACTACAAAAGCCTCAGAACCGTGTAGGCATTGTACTACAAGTGAGAGTAGATAATAGCTTTTTTTTTTTCTTTAAGAAGCCATGAATGTCAGGGCTATCATCAGCACTTCTGTTGTTTGAAAGTATATATTATTATTAAATGCCAAGACATCTTATCGTATCTAATAGTGAAAATCATCACAGTGTGACTAGTCCACCAACAAAATACACTGAGTCTAACAAGAGAGCTCAGTGGTTAAAGAGTGTCACTCAAATTTGAGGACATGAATTTGATGCCTAGAACCCAGGAGGAGAGAGAAAATCACCTTCAGAAAGTAAGTTTTTCTCTGACTTTCAAATGCATGCTGAGGCATAAACAGATACACACACATACACACACACACACACACACACACACCATGTACAAGGAGACACATGCACATGCATGCCTGTAACAATATTTTTAAAAAGAAAAGAAAAAAAATACATTTTATTATCTGAAATGTTGAATAGCAATCTTGGCAGCTTAGCATGTCTGTCCAAAGTCTGAAAAAGCAGAAAATACTGCAAACAAGTAAAATCATTTTTAAAGATGGAAAACTATTATAAAGAACTTCATTTTATTTTCCTTAGTTAAACTTGCCTTTTCATATAGGTAGCAGATAAAAGAGACATTTGCTGTTTTCAAAAAGTAGCCATAAAACTCCAATTTGGCATCTTGTGTCAGTATGAACAGGTAGATTTGATGTCCCTTTGACTAACAATAAAATATAAAATATAAGATAGCATATTAAATTCATACTGGGGCCAAACAAACTCACACATGTGCCTATGTAGCCACCATATGAATTCGTCAAAGGACTAATTTGAGCATTGTTCAACTGAAAAAAAAAAAAAACCCTGATAGGTACAAAAATAATGCATATGTTTTATTAATGAGAGTAGAAAACTAAAGCCATGAAACAAGATATAATAATAAAAAAGCAACCTCTAAACAAATGACATATTGTCTTCAAGCTTTGCTTAATAAGCAAACTCTAATTGAGTAGAAGGTAATGGAAATTCTGCTATGGATCCACTAGATATTCAAAAAATGTTAATTGCTGCTGACAGGCAGAAGTTAACATTACTAGAGTGGCAAATAAAGCCAACAGGACACAACAGAGTTACAGAAAAGTGCCACAGCTCATTCACCAGTCTAGAACTCAGCATTACTACAATGAATAAATATTTATGAGTGTATAAATTGAAAGAGGGCCTTTTGACCAGCAAGCTAGACTAGATTTGGTTTGCTAATTAGAGTCTGGAACATCTTCAATGAACAAAGCCTATGGAAACATAAAGCACTGCATTTCATTTTTATTAAAGTTGCATTCCAAAAGCATAGAATATTTAAATTTAAGTTTTTCTCTAAATTTGTCTTAAAACAAGCAAGTTTGTATTATTTATTTTTTCTTGCTGTGATAAAATATCACAACCAAAGGCAACTTTGGAAGTGCTATGTGGAAGGCCCATAATGGCAGGGAACTCAAGATAACAGGCAGCCAGAGCAGAAAGCTGAGAAATCCTAAGTCAACCACATAAAAGAAGCAGAGAAAACCAACTGGAAGTTGGGCAAGTCTATACTGCCAAAGACCCAACCTTAATGATCCATTTCCACCATCAAGGATCCAATCCTTAAGAGTTCCATTATCCTCCTCAAAGCAGGTCCACTAACTGTGGACCCTGGTTTAAATGCATGAGCCTATGGGGGAACATTTCCCATTCAAACCACCACACAAATGTTTTTTTGTGTAAAAACCATTCTTTTGAGTTGAGCTCTATAAAATCATATTGTGTGTTTACTATGCACTAGATATCTGGTCTGGATTTAATAATAAGGGAATATGAGACTTTTTCCAATGAGGTTTTTTCAAAACTCCAACAGAATAGATAACTTTTAAAGCAGTGGAACAATGGAAGAGGAATATGGAAAAGACACAAGGCAGATTTTGGGCATGCATAGTAATTTCGGTTACATTTCAAGAAATAAAAATCATCCAGTGTAAAAAGATAATATTTAAAATACCCATGTATTCCCCCAAATTTAGATATGCCAACTTAAAAGTTGGTCATATTTCTTTAGAACTATTTTTTTTAAAGAAGTAAAACATTACTACGATAACAAGTCTTCTTAACCTACATTCAGATCTTCCATTCCAAATTGACAATATTATATAGTAATTTCTGTCAAAGTATCAGGTGGAAATGAAATTTTCCATTCTGATGTTTATCTCCCAAATAGGTGTATGATTTTAATTAAATACATTTACTGTATAACAGTTCAAAATTATAATGTGGTTTAATTTTTAGTTTGCTGTATTTATGACTGCTTTTGTTGTCTATGATATTGCATTTTAAATTTGGTGTTTGGAAGACTAGTACATGATAATGAGTATGGAGAAAGGGCTTATTTCATGATTTTTAAAGACTTTGAAGGGCCTTGGTTTTCTAAGACATTCTTCTGATTATTGTATCATTTTCACTCATTTCTTCACTGAAAATTATTTTATTCATTCAGTTTTCTATGTTCTTTATTAGTATTTATTTATTAGTATTATATTCCTTGTTTTCCATTTTGTCTTTAATTACTTTAAAAAATTCATATAGTATCAGATTCTTACTGCTTTTTTTGTCAGTTTACTTAACAAAGATAACTGGGACATTGTCTGAAAATGAACTTCAATAGATTTGACTTTACTCTTACTTATAAACTGACTGTTAATCTAAGAGGATATAGAATTGTAAGTAGAAAATAATACATTTCCTTCATAAATTGATATTTGACAATTCTAATGTGTTGGATTTGATGATATCAAAAGGTATTCTGACTTACATCACATTTGCATTTTCAGTTTAGAAAGCTTTTAGAGTCTTTATCCTCACTCTAAAATTTCTGGAAAATATGACTCAATATGTGTTACCATAATTTAATTTGCTGATCAGTTTTTGAATCCTGAAATAGAGAAAACTCCACTTACCAATTAAGGACAATTGTTTATTTGAAAAATTTTCATCTACATATTTCACCTCTTTAAAATTCCTTTTAACTAGACATCCTGTATTGATTTTCCTTTAAAACAAATTCTAATCTCTTTGATAATTTGTTTTTGCATTTGTGAGATTTGTGGTATGTTATTTGTCTTTCTCCTTCCTTCCTTCCTTCCTTCCTTCCTTCCTTCCTTCCTTCCTTCCTTCCTTCCTTCCTGTACTCGCTTCCTCCCTCCCTCTTGCCCAACCCCCACCCCCCTCTCTTGTTCTCCCTCTCTTTCTTTCATCTTTTGAGATAGAGTTTCTTTGGGTAGCCTTGGCTGTCCTGGAACTCAATCTATAGACTGGGCTTGCCTATTTATTTTCCTATCTTTTAGCTATCCATCTGTGCTCCCTTTTTGGTAGTGCTGTTAATATATTTTCTCTCTTCTATAGTATAGAGTGATGATACTACCTAATATATATTATAATATTTGTATCATATTATGTATATAATATTGCTGTGTCCTTATTACTATGACTCATGTTGACCTTGAAAAATGAGCCTGTAGTGAATTTAATGGTACACAACCAAATTTAAGTATGTTATCTGGGAATCTGCAACTGTGGCTATATAAGGAACAAAAGCTCTGTTATCAATATAATTAAGTTAACCCAAAAGAAACTCAGCTGTCCATATGGGCCTAGTTTAACAGTTAGTATTGTGATCAAAGACAGAAGAGAAGAAACAAAGGAATAAATTCTGTGAAGAAGGAAGCAGAAACTGGAATGATATGTTTGTTAGTTTATGAACACCAAGACAACTGAGAGACACCAGAAGATTTTATCAGAGGCGGGGCATCAAACAGATCTATTCACAGCCTTTATAATAAAGAAACCTATAAAACATGAATTTCAGATTTCTTGCCTTCATCTCTGCCAGAGAAGAAATTGCAGTTATTTCATGGCATCCGAATTGTCCTGATTTGTTGCAACAACAATAGGAATATAACACTAACAAAAATTACATGAGTTCAGTTTTATTATATTTAACCTCAAAACATTCCAAACATTGAGCATAAACTAATAAGTAAAACAGTTAAAATACAGTATTATTATATTAACAATCCTAGAATCATTTCCAATGGCTCTTTTCGATTATTTCTCCTAAGTAAGGATAAATTCTAATTTGATTTCTAATAATACTGATAATTTTTACTTTTTTCACATTAAGATTAAGGAAACTTATAGTTTTATCTGGTATAATTTGCATTAATACTATATTTATGAGATTCAATTAATACTATTAATGACCATAATAAGAGGTCACTCAATTTTGGATGTTGTTATTCTGACCATACTACTTATCCTTTTTAGTACTGATTGATCTTTAGGATTTTTCAGTTTGTGTATGACAAATTGTGTGCATTTCTATAAATATTCTTAGAAGCATCTATCTGTTTCTCTTGAGATAAATCAGGAAAAAATGATGATGGTGTATTTCATTTTACATTGAAACATAGTTTTAAGAAATTATTCCCTCATGTATAATTCCATTTTCAGTGCATGAGAATTCATGAAGGTTTAGAAATCTGCTGGTGCTATCTTATGAAATGGCCATTGTATAGCAACCAACTATTATAGAAAAGATTGACAGCCATGAATAATCCTCAGCATCTTGTATTTCCATTAATATCCCTTATCAGTAAAGAATTTGGAAAAGGCTGTAAAATGGTCTAACCTTTATCTCCACCTAAAACTCTCACTGACTAAAGGTTAAAGTAAGCAGTGATGTCCAAAATATTACTAACCTAAAAATAATTTCTATTATAATTCATCTGAACCTCAGTGTTCATTAGGGTAGTCATATTTTTATGGCTATATAACATAAAGAAATGCTTTTATGTTCTAAACTAAATAAATAAAGCCCTGTATTCCATCTTCAAAGACACTGAAAAAATTTACAGCCAAGAGTACATATGTCTTATCCTTAATATTTGGAGAAATTTTATAAAATTGAGGCACCAGTATGAGTGTATGAGACTTAAGAGAAGAATCTTAGAACTAGTATAAATACATAACTAGTCAAAGTACAGTTAGAAAGGGCTTATTTTTTCTGTCACATTATTAACACTTGAGTTTTGGCTGACAACAGTTGGAGTTTCTTGAAAAATCAAGGGCAGGACTGTCTGTCTGACCCTTAAAAGTTATTTTTGTTCCTTTTTTGTATGTTTTAGTTTTCTATTGAATATTGCTTAAATTGAGTTTTTAGGTTTTATATAATTTAATTAGGTATAATCACATTGAACTATTTTAAAATGAATATCACTGATGTATGTCATATCTTTTCAAGTAGATAAAAAGATACTGAAGACAAATCTAACATTCACATGCATTAGCTCCAAGGCAATTGCAAGAAGTAGTTGTTTAGATAAAGGTCACAATTTAATGTTTCCACTTACTTACATTATATTTCTGCCACTATGTAGTCACTAAAAAATGGGAGCAGTTTTTTGATAGGTGATTCAACTATTAAACAAATCCAATGTATTCTTAACATTTTTAAAGTCAAAATTCAAATTGTTTTTAAAAAGCAGAAAATTTAAGTATCTAAATCTGTCAGGCATTTAAATTTCTGGAGGAAATGATTTCTTTGGATTATGAAGTGGATTATTCACCAAAAACATCAGTCGTTAAAGTATTGTACTGGTGATTCTGGTTATTTTTGTTTAAAAATGACATAGGTTAGTGAAATTTCTGTTTGAATTTTATAATAAAATATGATAAATCAAAAATATTAATACTTTATTTAAATATATAAACATAAAGGGATCTCTATGATTTTCTTTGTTCTTTTAATAAGAACAATATTCCTTTAGAAAATATAACAAGCTACTTATTAAATTCAACAATATTTCAATGTTTATATTAAAATACCTATGAAACAAGCAATCTCACTATAGGAAGGCTTCAGCATCTATTAACTGAAGATACCACTACAATTTGAAAAGAAAATATTAAATCATATAACAACATCGTAACTAGTATAAAGTCCTCCTCCAAATTTTAAACCCCCTCTCCCAATTAATGTGAACAAATTAAGATTTACTTTTTAGTTCATCAATATGCTTTGGATGTTTATGCTCAGTCTTAATTTCATATTTCCAAATCCTTATTCCTAGAAGTATGGTAAATAATAGAAGACTGGCATTGTCAGTTGTGATTAGGTCACGGGATTGATATCTTATAAAACGAAAACCTGAAACTAGGCCTGATACATATCTGTAATCCTTCCCCTCTAGACGCTTATAAAAGAAAGTTTTATATAGTACTTGAAGTTCAAAAGCAATCATACAACTACATGGCATCTGTGAAAAGGAAGAAGCCAAAGTATTGCTGTTCAAAGATGATATGATAGTATACATAAGTGATCCCCAAAATTCAGCAAAGTACCTGGATATAAGATTAGTTTAAAAAAAAAATCAAGCTCTCCTAAATACAAATGAAATATGGGCGAAGAAAGAAATCAGGAAAGCAACACCCTTCAAAAAAGACACAAATAATATAAAATATTGTTCAGTAATTCTAACCAAGCAAGAGACCTATATGAGAAGACATATATGAGAAGAACTTCAAGTCTTTGAAGAAAGACATTGAAGAAAGTAACAGAAAATGAAAAGATCTCCCATGCTCATGGATTGGTTGGATTAACATAGTGAAAATCACAATCTTAAAAAAAAAAAACTACAGATTCTATGCAATCCCTATCAAAATTCTACCTCAATTCTTAACACACTTCAAAAAATAACAATGCTCAATTTCTTATGGAAAAACAAAAAAAAACAAAAAATAAGATAGCTAAAACAAGCTTGCATGATAAAAGAACTTTTGGAGATATCACTGTCTCTGATTTCAGGCTCTATTATCTATTGAGCCACAGTAATAAAAACCCAGATGATAATGACACAAAATCAGATGTTTTGCTAAATGAAATTGAATTATAGTCTCAGATATAAATCTATATACATGTTAAAATCTGATTTGTGATAAAGAATCTAGAAATATTCACTGGAAAAATTCAGCATCTATAACACATAGTGCTATCAAGGGAATGCAATCAAAACAACTCTGAGATTCCATCTTACCAATCAGAATGGCTAAAATAAAAAAACAGTGACAGCTCATGTAGTGAGAATACCAGCAAGGGGAACACTCCTCCATTGCTGATTGGAGTGTAAATTGTACAGCGACTTTGGAATCGTTATGGTTGTTTCTCAGAAATTGGGAATTGATGTACCACAAGATCCAGCTATACCATTGCCTGGGCATACACCCAAATGATGCTCTATCCTACCACAAGTTCACTTGCACCTCTATGTTTTAGCAGCTTTATTTATAATAGCCAGAAAACTGGAAACAAGCTAGATGTTCCCCAACTGAAAACTGGATAAAGAAAATGTGGTACCTTTATACAGTGGAATATTACTCAGCTATTAAAAAACAAAATTCATATAATTTGCAGGCAAATGAAAGGGATAGAAAAAAAATATCATCCTTAGTGAGGTAATGCAGAGCCGGAAAGACAAACATGGTAATGTAATCACTCATAAGTGGATATTAGCTGTAAGTAAAAGCATACTCATGCTACAATCCACAGACCCAAAGAAAGCTAAGTAACAAGGAAGGACAAGGTGGGGTGGGGGTACATGAATCTCTCTGGGAAAGACAAATAGAATACATTTCATGGCTAAGCCTTCTAATAATGGGGGATATGGAGTCTGGGCCTTCTAATAATGGGGGATATGGAGTCTGAATCATTGATCTCCCATAACCAAGTAAGGCTTCCAGTGGAGGGACTGGGATTACCAACCCAGCCCCCAAACCCTGTATTTAAAATTTGTCCTGCATGGTGTAAAGGTAGCATAGAAATTGTGGGAGTGGCAACCTATGATTGGTCCAGCTTGAGACCCAGCCATGAGTGTCATGAAAGCATGTCTAACACTGTCTGGGGGGCTTGAAACCGAGGCTAGAATAGTTCAGAGATTTAGGATAGAACCAAATATGATTGGCAAAAAATAGGATCAATAAAATGATTCCTGATTATACTCTGCTATATATGTAGACTGGAACTTAGCATATTGTCATCAGAGAAACTTCATTCAGAAACTGTCAAGAGAAGATAACATAAACCTGCATCCAAATTTAAGCAAAGCTTGGCCAATCCTGCAGAGCAGAGGGATGAATGGTTGTAGGAGCCAGAGGCATAAAAGGCACCTCAAGAAAACCAGAGAATCAACTAACTGGAGCACACTGGAGCTCTCAGAGACTGAACTGACAACCAGGAACATGTGTGGGTCTGACCTAGGTCCTCTGCATATCTGTTATGGCTCTGTAGTTTGATGTTCTTGTGGGACATCTAAAAATGAGAGTAGGGGCTGTCTCTGACTCTAATAACTGCTTCTGAGACTCTTTTTCCTAATAGGTTGATTTGTCCTGCCTTAATATGAAGAAATGTGTCTAATCTTATTACAATTTGTTTTGGTATGCTTGATTGATATTCTTGGAAGGCCTACCATTTTCTAAAAGTAAATGGAGGCCAGGTGGGTGAGGGGAAAGAGCAGATAGTGGAGGAACAACTAGAATGAAAAGAGGGAGGGGAAACTGTGGTCAGGATACAATATATGAGAGAAGAATTAATAAATAAAAAATAAATAAATAAGAATGAAAGAAAGAAAGATATTAAACGTTTTATGGTCATTGTGATTGTTTGAAAGAGACTGCCTCTCATATGCTTTTATAAAATTTGAATGCTTGGTCTATAGTTGGTAGAACTGTTTGGGAATGATTATGAGATGTGGCCTTGTTGAACTCTCTGTGCTAGTGGAATAAACTTTGAGGTTTCTAATGTCTAATCTATTCCCAATCTCTCTCTCTGTCTCTCTTTGTCACTCTCGCTCTCTGTCTCTGCCTCTCTCTTCTCTCTCCTCTCTCTCTCTTTCTCTCTCTCTCTCTCTCTCTCTCTCTGTCTCTCTGCCTACTTCTAGTTTTATAAGATGGAAGCTCTTAGCTACTGTTACAGTGTCATGACTGCCTGCTCACCACCATGCTACCCACCATGATGGTCATGGAATTACCAACTAAAATTATAAGACCTCAATAAACTATTTCTTTCATAATTTGCCTTAGCCATGATTTGTTTTCACAATAGTAAGGTACTAAGTTTGTCAAACTGTGCACCATATTTAGATCCTCTGTCAAAAAGAAAAGAGATACAGGAAACACTTTGTCATTTTTGCCGTAAGAGGTTAGAGTGAGAAAATATTGCAACTCTGCCAGCCCCTTTACTCTTGCATTGCTCTACCTCCAAAGCTTTATGCAAACAATTTTTGTTGCTCATAAACAAACTAGTTTGTGGTGTATTTATAGAAGCTGAAAAGGACTAATATGATTATTTATACACATTAAAAAATTCTCGAATTGAGAGGGTGATAAAAACTCAATATATTAATGAGTTTAGCCAGCATGACATAAGGAAAGTTATATGGATATACATGACTATCTCAGGCCACTGAGAAATGAAGCATGATAAATGATTTTGTGATAATCAGTAATGCTACAAGAGGTCAACCTTGTGAAAAAGGGAGGATTTACAGGAAACCAAGTTGCTATTGGCTAGAAATACTACAACAGCAATTCATTATGAGGTAACAGGGCTTAGAATAGAGCTAGGTAGTACACTTGTGTCATATTCTCATGATTTGCATTCAATTCCCAGAATCACACACACATACACCCCACAGAATGAGGGATTAAAGATAACTCAGTTGGTATAATGCTTGCTTTGCAAACATTGGAATTTGAGCTCAGATTCTAGAAACCCTGTTTAAAAAATCAGACATGAGGGCAAATAATTATAATCTTAGTACTGGGGAAGCTAAGATAGGTGGATCTCTAGAGCTTGTTGGTCAGCAAGCCTAAACTATTCAGTAATTGCAAGCAAGTTTGGTGAATTCTAGGCTTTACTTCCATACACAGACATACATACACACACTATTTTTTCTCTCCAAAGTAGTTACACATATAAACAGTCATACACATGTACATGCCAATGAGCAAAGGTAACTATATATCATAACCTTGAAATTATCATGAAACATCGGACAATAATGCAGTTCTTTAGAAGATCACCTATTAAGCTGTGTAGTCTATAAATTCAAATTCAGTTTCCAAATATGTTGCATATTACTATTTAGAATACCTTCAAAATTTCAATGCTTGTTCTTCCATCAATGAAGGAAAGCAATTTACATCATTTTACAGAGTACATGAGGAGTTTAACATTGTTTCTGCATTATCACATTAATATTTCATAAAATAGCTACTCTATTCTCTCTGAAAACTATATTTTCTCTGCCTTGTGGTTGTAGGTCAAGATTTGAGCTCTCAACTATTAATTCATACTGTCATCATGAACTCTAACCCTATGAAGGTAAAGAAGAGCTGTGTCGCCTTTCAGTGATCTGGGAAGGAGATTGTTTTTCTTAATGCAAACCAGGAGTAGCAACTTAGTGAACTCTACCTTAAACTTACTGGGTAGCCAGGCATAGCAACCAAAACGTTTCTTCTCTTGGAATCACAGGCACTAAAGCTTTTCTTTTTTCAAGTTGTCCTTTACTGTTTTAATATAGAAAAACAATCATATTTTCGATTTGGAAACTATTACATTGGGTTACTGTATAAAGAAAGTGGTCTGATAGCTGAGGGATCTTGTCTTTACAATATATAATTGACTATCATATATTAACATCCAAATTGTAAAACCACCTGCAAATTAAAATGTCAGGAATCACTTCAGTGATAATTTTTGTTTTTAAGGACTTCCAAAAGTTTAGTTTCTGTAGCTTTTAAAAATAGCATCAGCCGGGCAGTGGTGGCGCACGCCTTTAATCCCAGCACTTGGGAGGCAGAGGCAGGCGAATTTCTGAGTTCGAGGCCAGCCTGGTCTACCGAGCGAGTTCCAGGACAGCCCGGACTACACAGAGAAACCCTGTCTAGAAAAAAAAAAAAAAGCATCAAATGTTTAATTAAAACAATAAATGAAATAGAATTATTTTCTTTTAAGCTGCTCTGGATAAACATAAATAAGAGTTATTATCGGAAAGCTAAGAAAAGCCCCAGAATTTTCTTATTCACTTTGGCCACACTAAAGTTGTATCTCCCTAAGCCAGAGAGCAGTCGAAACCTCATCAGAGAAGTTTTGCTGTGTTGTGTTTTTTTTCTGGGGGAGGGGGGAGAGGAGGGAGGCAGATTAAGACAGAAACCCACAACTGTTAGAATTGCAAAGAATAAATGTTATAGTAAAAATTTTAACCATCAATAGGACACTCAGAAACAGTCAAGTAACAAGGGGGCGAAAATGTTGTTAGCGTCAGAAGTCTGGGAGGTCCACAGTAAACCATCCCTTTTGGACCTGACAGGACCACTGCACTAAGGAACTCAGCACCTGTGCTTGCTTTCTCATGATTTGCACAAGATCAAGGTAGTCAAAATTCTAGTAGGGGAGCTGCTTGCAAGTTACAACCCCTAACTGAGGAGCTATTGACAGTTGATGACTTCTAGGGAACAGAGAGTCTGCTTTCAACAAGTGTGTGGCTTCTGATGGGTTGACCACTCATGCTGTCTGGTTGGCCCCACACTGATGAATATATCAGCAACATAAATTAGATTTGGTAGATTATCAAAGAATAAAAAGGAGGACATAAAGTTCCAAGTCAGTAGGAATGTGTTATATTGTATGAAATTCTCAAAGAATTAATAAAATATTTTAAAAAAGAAGTACAATTTTACTTATAGTCATTATCTGATTATCAGATTTATTTACTTATTATATGGCTTAAATGATCCTAAAGTCTAATTACCATTACTTTTACTTAACAAACATATATTGAGCCCATTTGTCTTAGTATGTGAGCAAATAATATTGCTAGCAGCAGTGATAATACCATACATTCAAAAATTAAAGTAAAAAAGAGTACAGAAAGAAACTAAACTATGAAACAGTAAAAATGTCATATTGGAGGTATAGACACAATACTATGGGAGCTTAGAGCAGTTCCTTAATATTGTCTATATGTCACATCCATGAGATTACAGATGTATTCTTAAATTTGACTCTTTCTTTCTTCTAGGTAGATAATAACAGGGAAATCCTTAAACTCATTTTTGTAACTTTTGGAATTCAATCCACTGTCTATACTGAAAAAAATGAAACTTTTCTATCAGGAGTATACTATAAACCAGATAATTGATAGTTCCTTATCAGACTATCAGGAACTGCAGCATCATATATTCATTAATGTTTTTATATAATGCAAGAAAAC
Organism: Mastomys natalensis; assembly: GCA_021653895.1. Lineage (NCBI taxonomy): Eukaryota > Metazoa > Chordata > Mammalia > Rodentia > Muridae > Mastomys > Mastomys natalensis. The sequence continues at coordinate 167,631 of JAJTUV010002857.1, forward strand.
ATAAGTTAAGAAAGCACTGTTACTATTATGGGGAAACCCAATTTAGTGATCATATATTATTTTTTGAATTAGCATAAAGAAATTTACCTTTTATATAGAAACTATTAGTAACAAGGATTAAAAAAACCCAAGTTTCTTGAGAAATGCCTTCTTTATCAACACCAAAAACAACAAAACATCCAATAGAAGAATTCTGACTCAAGGTTAAGAAAGGATGTCTCATCAGTGTTATCTCAGGAAATGGGACACACTATGGTTAAAGTACCAGTTTGTTCTCTTTAAAGACAACACATGAAGCTGTACCATGACAACTAAATGCACAGTTCTTCTTCCACCAGATAAAAAGTTCATGCATCACTCAGAAACACAGAAATTTCACAAAAGTGTAACTTTTCCTTCTCTGTTCTTGACATTTTTTAAAAAAGAAAATGGCTGAAATTTTACAAAAGACAACTTTCCACTGTTCCTCTAACTGCTATCACCAAGTGCAGAACTTTACCTTTTTAATTCTGGATAGAAACGAACATTCCATTTCTTTAGGCTCATGGACCTCTTTCAGACCCCATATAGGGAAAATAGAATGACAATGGTCTGGGAAAACATACAACACACCTCCACAATTATTCCATGCTAGACTTGACTAATTTGTTGGGCAATCTATTATGAAACCAGATATTTCCAGGGGTGAAATTATTTCTCATATTGATCATAGAATAGGAAGACCAGTAGTCTCAATTAACCGGACTTCTGAGATCTCTCAGACACGGAGCTACCAACCAGACACCATACACTAGTTGGTCTAAGGCCCAGAAACATATACAGCAGAGGACTGCTGGGTCTGTCCTCATTGAGAGAATATGTACCTAACCTTTGAGAGACCTGAGGCCTCAGGGAGTGAGGATACCTGGTGGGGAGTGGGAGAGGTGGGGATGGGGATATCCTCTTAGAGACAGGGGAGGAGGAATGGGATGAGGAACTGTGGGAGGGCAGATCAGGAACTGGGTAACAACTAGACTGTAAAAATAAATAAATAAATAAAAGTATTAAAATAAAATAAGAAAAAAAGTTTGATGAAAAAATTGATAGTCAAAATACTATTGCATATACTACATAACTTTCTAGAACAAAGGTAACTGAAAAAGTTTTAATTTATTTGAAATGTTAGTCTGAGGCAAAACCCCAAGTGGTCCTTCCACATGAGAGTTAAATTTGGTTATCAGAAAACAGAAATAGTTAAAATTAACTAAAAGCTTTCTAGTGAAAAATTCTTCCTATAACTAATATTGACTGTCTTATTTGAATTAGCCACAAGATATGCTGTACATTGCTTTCTGGGACTATCTTCCTGTCCTTGCCTTTTTTCATAGCATTTTTTACATTTAAAAATTGTTTAAAATTCTGTAAACTCTTTTAAATTTTTTTGTCTATAGTATCCACAATTTATTAAACATCCACCTTTATATATTCATTGTTGTCTATTTAAAACTATTGTCTGAATCATAGGAGTCCCACAGAAATAGTCAAACACAACTTAATATGCACATATGAGCTATTTTTTAGTTGCTCTCTGGGGAATCAATTCCATTTAATACTTTAGCATCATACTTTGTAAAGAAGTAGTTATAAAATGTATTGTGATTGTCTCCTATTATTTTCAGTATGTACATACTATGAAAGAAATTTTAAAATTTCTTTCTTTAGCTCGATGTTATACAAATCCATTTGAAAAAAACAATGGAGCAAATGAGAATTTTCTAAGTACACGCACATGGTTCTCAAACACAGCTCAGGGTCAGGGATACAGCTGAGAGGGTAAAATGTCATGACTGATTCAAATCCCATGACAAACCATAAGTCACTATTCATATTTCAACTCCATCTCTCTCTGTACATTTATTTCATTCTTTTTCTGTCCCTGTACAGCATTTTTTTTCTATTTTTAAATCACATATCAGAAAATAGCTCATGCCAGCAGCTTGCAAGTTTGCCTGATTCTTATTTAAGAAGCCAGACTGTAATGGAAGAACATTTTCTACTTCCAATTCTGAAGCTCTGAGAATGGACCTGGACTAAGTATGGATGTATCAGAAGCCTACCTCTGTCATCCTCCCTGAATAGCCAAGGCATGGCCACCTTTGAAAAATGTGCTTCCTTGACTGTAAGTACTTGGAAGGTGGAGGAGAAAGGAAAAACGAGTTTCCCCCAGGCATGGGCATAATTTCAGAGAGCACTGCAAAAAATAAACATGGTGAATTGTTCCTGCCACTAACATTGACGCCTTTTCAATCATCTCTTATTATGGACTACTAAATATCAAGTACCTGAAGCCTTGGTTTGAGGATAAAGTTGTATCTCAGTATGAATAATCTCTCAGTTTCAATGAGGAAAAATAATGGATGCAATGGAAACAGAAATTTAACACTTTGGAAGCAGCTGTTTGACCCAATTCTTCATCTCTGGATTGTAAAACAATTTTTCTTATTATATAATAATGTGGGCTGTGAGAGGGTTTTTTGATTACTTCTTCGACGTAAATGCAAAATCTGTGATATATCCTAGATGGGAGTAAGGATAAAATATATGGATGCATAGGCATAATATTGACTAAATTTTTAAAGAATATGGCAGTTAACAGTGGTTGACATTCTTCAAAGGGGTTATATTTGGGGACAGTTCACAAATTAGGGGTGGTATGACCATAAAAATCTTTCTCTTTGTCCTTTCAAATCAGATGTTGCACAAACATAACAGACTCACCCTTCCAATGATAAACAAGTCATGCTGGAATCACTCTACTGCTGATTAACTTTCATTGGTATTGAGTTTAGAAGATTGGTTTTTTAATATAGAAACTGTATTTGACTTTCAAAGAGAATTCTATAACTTATATAAATGACATTTTCTATAACAGAGTTTTAAAAGAAAACTCCAAGCAAGTGTACTGTGAATTGTCAAATTTTAGTGTGGTTGCTTTGGCCCTTCTTAGAAGGGGTAACAAAATACTCATTGGAGCAAATATGGAGACAAAGTGTGGGACAGAAACTGAAGAAGGGGCCATCTGCAGATCATTCCACCTGGGTTTCCATCCCATGTGCAGTCACCAAAGGTAGACAGTGATGTGGATGTCAGGAGGTGCATGCTGACAGGAGCCTGACATAGCTGTCTCCTTAGAGGTCTGCAAGAGTCTGACATATTCAGAGGCAGATGCTCACAGCTAACCATTAAACTGATCATGGGTTCCCAATGGAAGAGTTAGAGTGAAGACTGAAGGAGTTGAAAGGGTTTTTGACCCCATGAGGAGAGCAACAATACCAACCAACCAGAGCCCCCAGAGTCTAAACCACCAACCTGGGAGCACTTAGGGAGGGACCCATGGCTCCAGCTATATATTCAAGGGGGTTGGTCCTGTCAGGTATAGGTGGGAGAGGAGATCCTTGGTCCAGTGAAGGCTGACACCTCGTGTGTGGGGGAAATCGTGGGTGTGGAGGTGGGAGTGGGATGGTGGGTGCGGACATGTCCTCAAAGAAGTAGGAGGAGGGGGGATGGGATAGGGGATTCTTGGGGGGGGGCAAGGGGATTACATCTGAAATGTAAATAAAAAGGTTTCAATATCTTATTGTACAATATATGTAGAAGAAATCTCAGTGTGTGTCAACACAATATATGTTATTTTATGCAATTATTAAAACAGTCTCCAAAATAGAAGTGGTGCTCTATTATACATGCATTAACTGTTTATAAAGAAAGTGACATGCTATGTGATATGGCTCATAAGGAATGGTCATGGAGCTCTAGCCCTTATGTGAATTAAAACTAGTATGTGGTTCAAATATGTCACCTATCAGCACTACTAGTGAAATTATATTCTGGTCAAAGAAAAGATTAGCCATATATTTTAATTATCTGCATGTGGAAAGTGTATGCTTGGTTTAATTATCTGGTAAATAAATTTCCCAATAACTAGAATGACAGACTAAATAAAACTCAGCTAAATTCAAAGGAACAAAATGAATTGTCAGAAGAATAATATCCAACCTCCCGAGATTTTATCTCCAGTGTAGTTTCCATGAAGAAAATTTAGATTTGTGATCTATAGTACCCTAAATGAAGAGCTTTTACTATGAGTTTAACTAGATAACCCAACCTGTATCCCTACTATAGAATCAAGCATCAGAAACAAACCAACAAACAAAAAACATTTAGTAAAGTGTTAAGAGAAGATGGGTTAGTTGTGTTTGCACATTTTTTTGTCTTTTATTTATTTTTTGCACTCCAGATTTTATTGCCCCCCCACCCCCTGTCCAAACTCCAACTGTTCCACATCCCATACCTCCTCCCCACTTCCTATCTCCATGAGGATGTCCTACTTCGCATCCCCCATCCCAACAGATCTTGAAATTCCCCAGGGCCTCCAGTCTCTTGAGAGTTATGTGCATCTTCTTTGACTGAACCCAGACCCAGCAGTTCTCTGCTGTATATCAATAAACCTGCCCAGTTTGGAGAGAAAATTATCATGTAGTTAGTTCACAAGGCCTCACACTTCTCCTTCTCATACTTCAGCCTCAAGAGTGCTAGTGTTACAGGTATTATGTAGCATCATGCTAAAAAAAAAAAAAAAAAAAGGTTTACTTTAATACATTCAAAATCAAATAAAAGAACTACTATCGGGATGATTATGTTGCAGATTCAATGGTTATCTGTATTTGTTTCAGAAAACCAAGAAAGCAGCCAGTATTCATGCCAATGGACTACTTATGCTCATAGGACTGTTAATAGAAGAGTAGAATCATGCTGTACATAAGGACAAATGTAACAATATGTAAGACCTTGTGAGAAAAACTGACATTTATGAAAAACACTGACAGTGACATAAGAGAGAAGTGGAGCAGATACTGTGACAGAAAGACTCAACGTTTGAAGACATTTCTTCTCCCTCTTAATTACACAAGTAGAATATAGATGAGATAGAAATATGAAATCCAGCTAGAGACCTTGATAAATATGAAAATGTGATATAAGGTGGAAATGGAATTAAAAATAAGGCAATAAAAGATGAAGTAACAAAGAAGGATGCTGGTACAATTGATAGTGTTAATAGTAATAAACTTAGCTCTGATTACACACTAGAAATTCACACAGATAGCTATGTCTATATCCAAAATTATACATGTATTAAATTTTAGGTATATATAAGTCAATGAGTGAACTAAATGCAATGCTAAAACATAAAATATTTGTTATTTTAGAATAGAACATAATACAGACAACTATTAATTTGAAATCAATATATCTTAAAGTTTCCTTGGAACAAGGAAAATTTAAAAACATAAAAATTGTTGAAGCCTAGTAGAAAGCTTTGATAATAATTATTAACAGTCACACTTCTAAGATAAAATAGGAAATGTATAGAAGAAATTTAAATGATGAGAACCATGACAACTTCAATATCATTAGTGATAAAATAATAAAATTTAAAATGAGAGATTTTATGACTTTTACTACTTATCTATGTTTAGAATTCTTCTATAATGCTGTTGCACCAATCATTTGCAGTGGGCAAGTTGGCAATATATGAGAAGGTCATGGGTGTATTGGTTTTATAGTGTTGCAGTTCTATTTCTGTTGTAAATACAAATGAAACATGTCTTTTTCAGAAAAACAGGAGATGTAAATGTGAATTTTCATTACATTATAATATGCTTCATCTGAGCCACCACAACAGTAAAATATAAATTAAAATCATAGTAGAGCGTTAAGTGTATTTCAATGAGACATGGCAGAGCAGTTAAAAGAGATAAACCTGAGGTACAGGGTAGCAACAATGACAAGTATCAAGGTATAATGGGAAGAAAAACTACAGAATAATATTTGAATATAATGCATCATGCACACTTTAAAATGTGCTCAATACTGCTTTGTAGCTATAGCTATTTCTATAAGAAGTGAAAATTAAAAATGCATGAAGGATATACATGAAATTTAAAATAAGTTCCTTACAGGGGAAATAGTGATAGTTAAAAGAAAGTGCTTAGAAAACTTTGCACTTATCAACATTACTTATTAACACTTATTACACTTATTTACATTAACACAAGGTGTTAAAATTTATGAAGTCAAGTGAGTGATACATCTATACATGTTCATAATGAGTGATATTTTTTTAAACTATCAGATAATACTGAAACTGTGAGCTTAAAATCTATTTTAATGATTGTCCCTCAAAATTAAAAAATAACCAGTATATTTGAAGAAATTAGAGAACATTTGTAAAAGTGATAGTATACTTAGTATTATATGTTTTGTGAAACATATATACATATACATATTAATGTGGTACAGTGCATTTTTCTTAGTCTAGATTTTATTAAAATATTTAAGGCATTTCAATATATTAGTCTCTATTCTTATAAATTTTATAAATGTTAGGATTGCTAATTTAAAATATTAAAAATTATGTATTGGTCATTTTATTTTATTCTAAATATTTTGAGACAGGTTCTACTGTATCACAAGTTGGCTTTAAACTTCCTCCAGGATGTGTCTGAAATTCTGACTCCCCTTACCTTCACCTCATAATAGCCGGGACCATAAGTGTGGGTTTCTGTATTCCACGATAGCCAGTTTATTCTTGTTGGGAGATATGTTTGTTAGGTAAGTGTTTGAGGTACATCCAATCTTATATAAGAAATTTTTTTTTTTAGAATTACAATAAAGAACAACACAAAGTAGAAGGAATTTGTTATCCTAAATAACTTATGATATTCACATACATTTTTTAGATATTGATATCTCAAAAGAATACATTTTGGTGCATGTGGAGTTTGAATCCCAGATCTCCGAAATGCAATTACAACTGATTGCTTTTTTTTCTGGAGTCAAATTGCTTCTCAAAAAGATTTTCTTTTTCTTTTCTCATAAATGTTGTTTTTATTTATATTTACATGTGTGTGGCTACTTATATGTACATCACTTGCATGCAGGTACCCACAAAGACCAGAATAATGTGTTGCATTCCCTGGAATTGGAGTTATAAGTGATCAGTGTGGGTTCTAGGATCTGAACCTGGAAACTTTGGAAGAGCAGCAAGTACTCTTAACCAGTGAGACATCTCTCTAAATCTCAAATTGTTTTATTAATGAGCCAAAATTTTCCTGAAAATGTCTTACATCTCATTCAAACACATGTATCTATTTTTCTTTACTAATTGAATTAAGGTTGGATATGTAACATGTTTTATTGTCATGTAGTGTCAGAAAGTAATGAATAAAGTTCAAAGGGCAACATGTTATAGTGGTATTAATTATTGTATCTTTTTCATCTAAATGTATCTACCTATTATAGTAAGCTTTATAATAGATAGAAAGACAATTTTAAAATGCTTTGGTAGGAACAAAATATATTCAGAGCTGGAACTTTGCTTTGGTCTTCAAAGATACAGATGGGCCCTAATTGAGGATAGATTTTATACATATTGTAAGTTTGTTTGTTTGCTTTATTTCATTCTAACAAAAATGCGGAGATAGATTATCATAAAGGATCCATGGAACAGGACTGTGAAAATGGAGATAAAATTTCAATAGCATCATAGGTAAGAAGAAATGGTTATTGGGGTTGGTTTGAAGAACATATAATTATGTAAGAAATAACAGCCAAGAATAGTTGCTGTAATTAAACACTATATTTAGTCTGTGCTTCCTGGAAGCCAAGACAGTCTTTGAAAAATCAGGATTAGTTTCAAACCCCTAGTTGCATGTTAGTTCTTAGGACAGACCAATCCTAGTGCTGCTTCTAAGCATCATCAATTTAAAGGAAGCATGATTTATTTTTAAATGATCACTCAGTGTCATGACAGATGCCATTTTATATATATTCATTTGGTTTTATTTAAATTCTTTAAACATTATTCAGTTGAACATTGGATATTTCAAATATTGATAAAATTTAAGAGTGTCACTGTTGATGTGTATAATAATTCCATCTGTGATAATTTATAAGTTTGGAGGCAAATAGAGAAAAAAAAAGCTGAAACACTCAGTATACACAAAAAGTCTCAAGTACAGGAAGAAATGGATACCAGAGATTTGCATGATATAGCTAATAAAATAGTGGCCTCCTAAAATATCCAGGTCCTGATCTCTGGAACTTGTATGACATTATATAGTAAAATATATTGCTTTAAATATGAATAGCTTAAGGATTCAGGAATAGATAAATTTTCCTGTATTATACAGGTAAGCACTAAATTTAACCACATTTCGTTTTGTAAGAGGAAACCTAGTAAACATTTTTCTCCACTGTAGAATCTACAGAGACAGAAGGTAATATGACAGCTGGAGCCAGATGCTATATTGCAAACAGAAGACAGGATAAAGCATGATTATTCTAAGTCCCTCAGAAGAAGTAAAGTCCTATTGACACTAGAGTATAGTTCTGTAAGACCAGTTTAGAGTTACTAGCCTCCTAATATGAAAGGAATTTGATATATTCTGTTATAAGCCAATATGCTTGTTGAAATTGGTTACAACAGTCCTAGGAGTCCAATATAACATTTGATGCAAAATTACTTAGTCTTTTTTTTTTTCAAGAGTAGAATCACATTACAATTTCAAGTATGATTATGAGAAAAGCACTATTTTACTCTATGTAAAATACCGTATCATATCATTCACAACCTCCTTTAACTCCAGTTCCAGAGGATCTAATACCATCTTCTTTTCTCTGTGGTCACCCTAATACACATCACACACATAGGCACAGATATAAGTAAATTGATGACATTAACTTTGAGGGTAAGGGAAAAATTCTGAAAGGCTCACAGGCATATTTGAATCTAATATGAAAATCATAAGAATAATGTTAGGACTAGTCAGGGATAAATTTGTCTTTTCTATTTTGATAACTTTTGCAGTATTTTCTTACTGCAGTACTCTCTTGTATAACTCCAGGAAATGGAGTAAATGGCTAGTTCTAGAATATGAATGGATAATGGAATCTCTTCTTCTAATCAGGGTAGAAAGATTGTAGTAAGATTTGCAAATTTGCATAATCTTTTTTCATGCTGCCAACCTAGATGCAAGTGGATCTGACTTGAAACCAGTGTTAGGAGCAGTACATAAACAAGAAATGACAAATTCTTCAGGTGAAAATGTTATGTTACACTGGGCACAAGAATGTTTCTCTTTCAGCCCTCTTAATACAGGGGACAAAATGGAACTACCTGGATATTCTCTATGAATCTGATGGCTGAGTGGTTGACTAATATTCAGGAAGTAATGGGTTCAACCTCAAGAATTAGATCGAGTGTGGTTGTACATACCTATCATCCTAGAACCCAGGAAGTAGAAGAAGGGTCAGAAGTTCAAAGTTATCCTCAGTTATGTTGTGAGCTATAAAGCTAGCATGGGATACAAGAAAACAACTAAAAATAACAAAAAACACAAAACACTCTAGTACTCCAAAGAAACAAACTTACTCATGTATTACCATGGAGAATCCTGGACTGAATTTCAAGAGACTGAAGTAAAATAATTCACTGCAGGTACCTGATCTTGAGTATTAAAAAGAATATAATGGTGGAGCCAACAGGATAAATGTAATAGCAAGTGTAGTACATCAATGTTCCAATGAAAAATTCTTTGGTGCCCATTTTTCAAAGGTAGTTTCATAATCTTCACAGGTGAATTTTATGCTATCTGAGCAAGGTGTCAGCTGCTTTCTAATGCATGATAGATAATAGCTCCTCACCTAAAATCAACACTCCCAGAAATGTATTGGTCTAGCAAATCATGAATTTTTAAAAGTTACTTCCTCTGGGTTCCCAGAGGATTTGTCTCTAGTTTGCAAATTCTCATGATGCCATGAAATAAAAAAGGATGTTCTGAAGAAAGCCTACATAGGACTTAGGCTGATAACACATGAATCCATTGGTCAATCTGCCCATTTCTAAGTGCCGGTAGAATATTCAAGAGTCCCTGTTTGTGCCAGTGTTTAGATTGAGGTTGTCTCACACAGGCTCAGATCTTTGAGCACCTGGTCCCCAATTGTTTGTGTTGTCTGGGGAGATGTTACAGCTTTTCTGGTGGTAGTACAACACTGGGTGTGGGTTTTAAGAATTCATAGCATTGTACCACTTTGAGTTCTCTGTTTTGCATTTGTTGCTGATGATGTGATCTCTTGGCTTCTTGTTCTTACCACTATACCTGACCTGCCTCTTTGTTGTGATGGACTTTTACTCCTCTGGTAACATAAGCCAAAATAAAATCTCTCTTCCTTTAGATTGCTTTGGTCATCATGTTTTATCACAACATCAGGGAAGTACCTAATACATATATGCATATATATCATATAGGTTCCCAAAATCATTGGAATTATTCAGCCTGAGAGTTCTATGAGGAAAACATCTGCCTTACTCACTGTTGACTGAGGAGAAGATAGCATAATTCCTGCTATATAGATAAGTAAGTATTATGTTAATGAGTACAGTTACAAAATGGAGAGATACCTCTGAAAGTAATGTCAGGAAAGAACGCTATATGTCAACTATCTGAGACAAAATTACAATTGATCATTTCACTTTTAAATGATTTTACACCTAAACTTTGGGCTTTGTGAACTTCAGTAGAATTCTGCAGCACAGTCTTCTGTGAAAAATTTAGCATACATCTGTCAGGAGTGGATACCCATTCTTGGATTCCCTGAAGAATCCATGCTAGATTTTCCAGTTGTGTCAATTCCTCCAATTCCTGCCAAATCAGTGATATGATAAACCTCTAGGGCTACTGAATTAGCATAACATAACACATTATGCTACAAACACTGACAGCTATATTAGAGTACAAAAATAAACCAGAAATCCTGAAGACTCTGTGATCCTCTGGGATTCAGAAAAAAATGAGTTTTCTCACCTTCTGTTCCAGTATCCAAAGTGAATCTTTCATAAGAACCCTGTTTTGTATGCATGTTGAAAAGTGTTTAAATGTATGATGATACATTGTACATTATATACATATGTACATTGTATATGGATACATTGTCCTGTGATATCTGAAAGCTCTAATGAGACTCACTTGTTGGAGAACTCTTTTTATATTCAAATCCTGGAGGAATATCATTTGTTCCCTGCATTATAGCATGGATGCCTGGTTGAAAAGGCAACAAGAGGTTGACAGAATAATACCATCTTCCAACATGATTCCTAAGCTGCTTCTTGCTACCTCCATATTCCAGAACTCACTCAGAATTTTCCTTTCACACACCAACGTTGAAACAATGCTTTAAATATGTATTAGACAGAAACAAAAGCAGATGCACGATATGTCTATATTATTAAAAGGCTATACTTCATAACACTTCAAGTACATACTATTAATGTCTCTTCATGTGTGTTTCTTCAGATTAATTTCAATGGCTTCCTGGTCCTGTTTTCTTATTTGTTATTGTTTTATTTGTGGCTGTTGATAACTGAATGCAGATTCCCTTGTGGGCCAGGCACACACCCTACTTTTGGGTTTTACCCTACAATCCCATCTTGTAGCTTTTTCTGTTTCTTGTAATTTATATTTATGGTGGTTTTTTTTTTTTTTTTGAGAAAAATGGTGTTCTGTCATATAATGTAGATTAACTCCTTAGAAAAGTCATAATGTCAAGCAAGACCACATTTGATTTACTTCTCTGACAGAATGATTAGTTTATATATGCAATGCTTTTCTTATTTTTCTTTTGTGTAGTTATTCATATATGGAGGAAGAGCTGTTCAATATTACATGGAGACTAGATTTTGTACCAGGTCTCTCTCTCTCTCTCTCTCTCTCTCTCTGTCAATCTATCTATCTAATCTACCATGAAGTCTTAGTATTCAGACATTTGGAGGTAGTTAAAAATCATTGCAACTAAAAAAATCTATGCAAAAGGCATATTATCATTATGTTGGTAGCATGTGCAGTAAATGTTAATCATGCTGGAAATCATATTTATCAGTTGTCCAGAGGTTTCAACCAGATGAGGGCAAAGAGCTCCTTTCTTCCCCCATGTTCCCATAACTTACTCTGCCTTTCTATCTTGGTTAAAATCTACTCAGCTAGATTTGTTCAGAAGAATGGGAGCTGCATTGTATTATTGGCCATGAATGGAGACAGGCCATTATAAATTAGTCAAAAGATTATAAGGTAGTTTGTTGAAACAATGAGAGGAATAGCTATCTCCTTAATGAGTCATGTTTTTATATACCCCAGAAGTCATTCCCTCAATATAGTTGCTTCTTGAGTCTTACTGATATGTCTTCTGCTTTCTGAGTTCTAAGAACAAAACTGTAACTTTCTCCCCCTTCTGCTATCCCCCTTTCAGATACCAGCCAAAAGACTAAGTCAGCATGCTCTAACCCTCAGCATATTTTCAAGTTCTATCCTTCTGATAACATTCCTCACACTCAGGCAGCTGTTTTCAGACTTCCACTAGAGAACTTGCCTGCTTTCCTGATCTCTAATTCATAAAGTATGGTTTTCTCTCCTCCCTCATCCATCCTCCATTTTCTAATAGCTACCATTGAGATTTATAACTTTTTTACTTTGTTGCTGCTTTTGCTCTCAAGTTTCAATAAAATTATTCCTGATACTCTTTCTTAGCACATTTTAAAAATCTTTTGTCTAAGAAACTAGACAAAAGACATGCAAAAGGGATAATGTTTTTCCTGATAAGAATAATTTTCTCTTGTCCCAGGTCCAGTGTTTTAGAAGAAGAAGGTTGACTGGGGCTTGGGACTCTTCTTTGTAATAATCCTAATAAACTACTTTGTTTAACCAAGATGGATGTGATGGCATCTTTTCTAGGTGTCTTTTCTACCTGGGATAAATAGAAATGTTTTAAAAAATATCTCAGCAGCAAAATAATCCAACTTTTCAGAAAGTAAAAACAGAGAGAGTGTTTCAATGGCTGTATTTTAACGTTTACTGTTTGGGGAATTTTGTACTTGAGCACTTTTCCTACATCATTCTTGCCCCTCTGTCCCCATCTCAAACTGTTCTGTGAACCCCCAAACAGCTTTTTTTAGTTATGTCAACTAATACTGCCCATCCACAGTCTCTATTACCACAAAGACAGTAACTGAACTAAACATTTTATCATAGTTTATTCAATCCTGTAACTAACATAGAAATAATTTTACAGGAGCAACTTATTTAATGATTCGAACTACTTTTCAAAACCCTGAAAGGTTTTCTCTTTCTTTCTACTTCATTGAACTACATGCTATCCAAAGGGAGCTGTCACAATAAATGTTTGTATAAATTAAATACTCAAACAAGATACTGATATTATCTTGAGAATCCAATAGTTTGCCTCAGAATTAGAAGCTGAAAAAATAAGGCAAGAGGAACATTAGCCTTGTATCACTGTATTTTTGTTTATCATCTGATGCAATTATTTCAGGAAAGTTAAAATTCTCACAAGATGTCTTGTCTTTCTTTTAAATAGGTCAGATGAGACATGAGTTTTTAATAACATAGAAAGACTGTATTTAAAAACTAGCCTCTTCTATCTATTCTACTAAACCATGCCATTCACTTCATTCCATTTTCCCTTATGTGTCTCATGTACAATGCAAAGTCTGTTACTGTTGGTGAATCTATAACTCATTACCGTGTAGGCAGGTAATTCAGCATGTAATTTTCTGTAAGACTTAATCCATTCTTAAGCATTTAGGGGAAAACAAAACAAGTCTTCAGTTTTAAAGACAAAAAAGAGAAGTTTGATTCCATCTTCTGGCTACTGTAAATAGAGCTGCAACAAATACAGGAGGGAGGATGTCTCTTCTCTCTCTCTCTCTCTCTCTCTCTCTCTCTCTCTCTCTCTCCTCTCTCTCTCTCTCTCTTTTACAGAGTAGGCCACTTTGGGAGATTCTTTTTTTTATTGGATATTTTATTTATTTACAATACAGATGTCATCCCCTTTCCCCATTTCTCCTCCCTAGAAACCCCTATCCTATAACCCCTCTTCCATTATACCATTTTGATTATATGAATGTATTAAGGTCAGTTCTAGGTTGAGGGTCTAGCAATACAATAGATGCAAATAGTTGAGGAACAAGTAATACAATAAACACAAATAGTCAAAGAAAAAGCAAGGCATTAAACCCAGTTACGTGAACACTCTCGTGATCACTGTTTCTAAAGGCTTATCAGGATGACCAAAGTATCTGAGCCTACTTCCCTATCCTAGCCCAAGGTCATTTACATGTCTGAAGCCTACTTCCTTGTTCTAGCCTAAAATTTAGATTCCTGTCTGAAATTACTTCTTTGTTCTAGCCCAAAATTTAGATTCTTGCCTGAGATTACTTCTTTGTTGTGGCCTACGATTTAGATTCTTCTCTTTTGGTTACACGTCCAGTAAAACAATGAATGGATCATATAGAAGCTCATTTTAAGTTTATATTCTATTGTTTATAAGGGTTTCAGAAGTGTACATTTCTACCATCAACATGTAATGATTCTCTTTTCTTTATGTTTTCTCTTTAAAAAAATAAAAACCATGCTATTTTACTTGGAGTGAGAATAATTATTTAAGAGTCTAATTTTTATTTCTTCATTGAGTAGTAATGTTGAGTAATTTACTATGTGTGCTTGATCTCTGTTTGTTGCCTTTTGAGGAATGCTTATGAATATCTGCTGACAGGGCATGATGGTGCACACTTGTATTCTCTATTTGGGAAGTTAAAGAAGATGAGGAATTCACAGCCACCTTGGGTTATACACCAACACAATTTCTCAAAAACAGGTCCTTTAACATTTCTAGTCATATTGCTATTGCTTACAACAGAATTGTTTAATTTATTTTTATATTCTATATATTAGCTTTCTATCAGATGAAGAACTTGCTAGTATTCTATCTCATTCTTTCTTTTGTCTCTCTTCTCCATAAATTATTTTGCTGTACAGAATATATTTATTTAATATAAATTGGTCTCTGAAGTTTTTTTAATTTTGGCCTTTGCCTTTGAAGTTTTGTGCAAAAAAGTAAAATACTTGACTGATCCAACTCTATTATGTTTTTTTTCCACTACTATTTTCTCTACTAGCATCATAATTTCAGCCATTATAGTTGATCATTTAATATATTTGACTTTATTTTTATACCTGGTAGGAGATATTATAATAATAATGGAATATTCAACCATTAAAATAATGAAATTTTGACATTCAGAACAATATTGACAGATTGGTAAAATATCAAATTTACTGAAATAAGCTAGGCAGATTCCATATATATGTTCAAATAAAATGGACAGTATAATAATATATATGGAATCTGAAAATGCCTTTATAGAAGTAGAAAATAGTCTTGTGGAATTGAGGGATTAGGAGGGATGGAGGACCTTAGTTAATGGGTAGACTGTTACAGATGCACTGTAAAAACAAGTTCTAATATACTATTGTTCATTATGCACCTATTAGGCCGAAGCTACTCCATCATGCTCCCAGTCTCCATCTTAAAAAAAAAAAAAAGGCCTGAGAACTTGGCTTACAGTTGAACCCAAGCTACACCCAAGTACCAAGAAGTACCCTATGGCTTGTCCTTGGCTAGAGTTACTCCCTAGCTACGTCCTAGCAACAGTTAATCTAAGATTAGTCTGATTGTTTCTGAAGTACTTTCAGATGGTTTATCTGTCTTTCTTCAGAGCACACACCTGTCAGCTTACAATTGACATTCAATTAAATGCTTGCCAGGATGGACCCCCCCACACACACAACTGCTACTTGCTTCCATTTTCTACAAAACCTTGTCCTTATGAGAGTTTGGGGCTGTTTCACCAAACTGTCCTGTGGGTCAGTGGTAAGCCCAAACTCAAGTTTGTAATAAAGAGACCCTAATGTGATTACATTGGAAATGGCTCCTTAGTAGTCTTTTGGGCTTCACAAATGCTTCCTGGCACAACATTATCACTAATAAAATATGTTGTCTGTTTCAAAGTAGCTAAAAGAAATAATGGTACTAATACCATATATTAAATAAGTTATTATTAATTATTCATTTCTCTGGTTCAATCATTATACATTGAATTTATATATTACTCTATATCCCATGAACATATATAATTATGTCTCAATTAAATTAATTTTTAAAAAGGTCAAATATGACAAAGATCTAAATATTTTCATAAAGGAAAGTCTCAAGATTTATGTTCTCAAAGAAACAACAAGAAGTTGAAGTTAAACATTATGGCTCAATCTATAATGTGCAACTGATGGATCATTGACATGAGGCTAGATTTTGAAGAATTATTTGAAAATATGTAAAATATACTAACAATAAATGTCTATATGGATTACGCATTAAAAGATAATGTAGTGGCAAGGTTGGGCTAAATAAAAAATAGTGTGTGTGTGTGTGTTTGTGTGTGTGCAGTTGTGTGTATGTTTGCATGCACTTGTGTGTGTGTCCATGCTCTTGCCTCCAGAGACCAGAAGAGCACATTAGATTCCTAAGAGCTGGCATTACCAGTATTTAGGATACACCTGAGAAACAAAATGTATTATTGAAAAATAATTTTCTTGTTTTTAAGTAGTTAATTATGTTATGTGACTCTTTGAATATTTAAAATCACATGTTATGACTTTTACTCTAATTCTATTCCATAGTACTCATTTATAAGATCCACTACAGAAAGAATGTATAGAGAAAATTTTAATTCATGAAGCCAGGGGCTTAAAACAGCATCAAACTCAGAGGATAATGTGATGAATTTAAATCAGGTTAATTATCATATTTATTATCTCAGAGACTTTTCATTTTTCTATGATTAGAACATTCAAATTCTATTTTTGGGCACGTTTCAAGGATAAAATATATTATTATTGCTACAATTATGTGATATGGTAGACCTCTTGAACTTATTTAATTGAAACTTCATATCTACCTCCCCTAAAGCCGAAATGGGTAAGGAAATTTTATTTGTTTTGTTCATTCCCATATTTTCAGAACCTAGCAAAACTCTTAGCACAGAGTAAGTGCTAAATAAGTACTTGTTGAACAAGTGGAATTCTACCACTCAAGATGCAATTATAAACCTGGTAGAGAGAAGTGGTAGGTACCATGTCTCTTTCAAAAGGTGTAAATCAAAAATTGCATGCATTTCAGGTCCCTAAATACTTTCAATTCATGCAACAATTTTTTATGTAAAAATTAAAGAGCACCATTTACAGTGGAATTTCAATTTTTTTTAATTGGAAATTTTATTTACATTTCAAATGTTCTCTCCTTACCCCATTTCGCCCCCCCCAGGAACTCACTATCCCTTCCCCCCTCCTCCTGCCTCCATGTTGGTGTACCCCCACGCACCCTCCCCCGCATCTCAACTCCCCCCCTCGAATATCTCCCCCCATGACGCCCAGCCTTCATGGGACCAAGGATCTCGGAATTTCAATTGTTATACACATCTCAGAAATTTATTATGCCTTTCTGATTTAGCATACACAATATATGAAAGAATGACTGGCAGAGGACTGCCAAAACCTGGGATTCATATGTTGGTTCTATATGAGAAAAACTTGCTGTCTTAGAATGTAGGTGTGGAACCACAGATCAACTGGGAGTTAAGTTTGAGAAGTCTGTTGCTAAGCAAAAAAGTGAAAAGTATGCATTCTCATCTTTTCCCTTTGACTCTTTTATTATAATTATTAATCTGAACTACACATTTTATGCCATATGTGTTTATACCAAATGCTTCTAAATAGGATACTATAGATATGCTTCATGGACATATTAATCTTATAAACTTGTGTGCAGAATTGTCTGTATATTTTTGCACTTGTATGCATAGGGTTGAGAATGTTATAGCTGCCATAAGTATCTCAAACATTTCTTGACATAAAAAGTATTACCCAGCAACTACTCTATTAAATGTTAGAGTCAGCTAAGAGTAAAATGATGATATCTTGCTCTGGTTTTTAACATTAAGAAGGGTTATCCTATGGATAAAACCATTATTTTTCTATATTATTCATATATTACCCAGGAGCCTAGATTTTTAGAACTCTCCTTGGAGACTTTTGAAATCTTAGTTAGAATTGTAAAGCACCATGAAGCAATGTCTAAGAGAAAAATAATTTTACATTTACAAAAATGTTTGAAATGAAATGAAATTATTGCCTATTGAAAACAGTGTATTTCAAAACAACATTAATTGTCATGAACACTTTCAAACCAACTTCCCAATACATTTTAAGTTGTTCATCTGTCTCTAATCCCAACCATCTTAAATAAATCCATATGAGATTTCTACTTACCCTAAGTAAGCTATTTTGCTTTCTAAGTAAGTCTCTATCATTGGTAGACTTTCAGTGTGATAAAATAGCAGGCGTCATATGATTTCATTCAAAGGAAGAACTATATGCTTGCCCAACATTTGCTCTCATCTTTTCTAATAGCAGCATCCAAAGGTTTTGCTTTTGTTTTCTAGGAATTATTTCTCTTATGCAAATTTTGGTGTACAAGCAGCCAAAGCATTCAATTTCTTGTCAGACTTGTTGCCTCTCAATGTTTTTGGTGTTGTCACTTTTGTTTTTGGAGACAGGGTCTCACTATATATTCTTGGCTAGGCTCACCCTGTCTGAGCTGAAGCTCATTATCATATTGCCTCATCTTTACATGCACTAGTGGCTTCTTTCACTTAGCATAATGTCACCATCATTTCCAGGCTTCTCTGTGAAATAAGTATGTGGCTCAAACTGTCAATCAGATTATCATCAAGTTAAGGTGCTTATTTTCCAAGACTGAAACCTGAGTTCTATTCCTGGAACTCATAATGGAACATAACGAACTCTTAAAAGTTGTCTTATGATTTCCATATATGTGCCATGTTATATGTATTGCCACACTCAGAAGAAAGTACTTAAATGGAAAATTAGAACTATTATGGGAAAGGAAGCTTTTTTGCAGTGTTATTGGTGACTACAGACTCATAACTAAGAATGGAGGCTTCTGGTATAAGCCACCCACCCCTCAACGAAAAAAGAAGCAATTTAGACAGAAAATTATTGAAGCGAGTCCATTAGAACAGTGAAAAAAATGTTGCAATTTATCTACTCAGAGTTTCTGGCTTCTTGTGGGGGTTAGGGATGAGGAAGGACTACGTTTTCATTAAGAGACTTGCTACTGGGAGTTTGATCATGTTCCAAAGTGTATATGGGCAACAAAAATTGGACCTGTTGTTGTGGGATTTTTGTTGTGTTATAGAGGGTGCAAGGGGGAGGGTAAACTTGAGGGGAATGGGAACTGTATATAATTGGGGTGTATTATATGAAATTCCCAAATAATAAATAAAAATATGTTGGGAAAAACTATTAATAAAACAATTAATGGAAATAGAAGAAGTAAAAACTAGAATAATTAATTAACAAACAAAAATTAGTTAAACTATTATAAACAAAATATTCCCCCTGCAAAAGAGAAATTATTATATTTTCATTTAATCTACTGGTCAATATTTGAGAAACCTGGAATCTTCTTGATATCTGGATCCCCATGTTTTCTCTTTTTATGGATCTTCTAAAACTAAAATCTTAGGCCTGTCTTTTGATTTCTAATATAGTCAGTGGTGAGTAATGATTGTTTCAAAGGAAACATACAGTCCGACACTATCAGTTTATTTTCCTTAAGTAGTGAACAATAGTTTGAACATGTAGGCTCAATTAGTTTTTGAGGGGATGAAATATTTATGTGTCCCACAAGTCTGTTATATAATTTCTGGCATGTGAAACATTAAAACGTGTTGAGTTGGCTAAGACTAAGTACCACATAGCTCTGACTTTCCAAAGAACACAGATGATTGAGAGATCACTGAAAGCTGAGATGGTGTAGAAAATATATGAGATAAATACCCTGTTTGGTGGATAGATAGGTGTAAAATTGAAAAAATCGCATCATTCACTTTGAAGACTAATAAAGGTAGTACACCATAAAATACATACTGCAGAATATTTCTTTCTCCCTTAAAGGTGATTTGAGCCTATATGTCTGCTTCCCTTCCTACCTTTTGTTCATTTCTACAAACTGCTCCCTTTCTTTTCTTTTCAAAACCTTTCATGGTTGAAATAGCTATTCTATCTTTCAACCTTGGAATATTTTTTAAATCCTTGTATAACATGTTGCAGAAGCCTGGGTCCAAGGCAGTTTTAGGCCAAGATTTTCAAATCAATGGGAACTTTCACTTTTATTACCTTATAATCCAATTGCCATAATGTAAAATTTCCACAATTTACTCTTGGAGAGATAAACAATATGGAAGAGCTTTGGTAGAAAAGATAGTACACAGAAAATGGGACCGTTTTAGACCCACCAAAGCAGATCAGCCCTTAGTTGAAGATCTCCCTCTGCCTCTCTCTCTCTTCCTCTTTCTCTCCCTCCCCCTCTCCCTCCTCTCTCTCTCTCTCTCTCTCTCTCTCTCTCTCTCTCTCTCTCTCTGTGTGTGTGTGTGTTGTGTGTGTGTATGATCAAGGGAAATACAGAAAGTAATAAAAAACAATAGATTCCTATTCTTCAAATTGCTATGTTTCTGCAAAAGTGGAGAACTGAATTAGCAACTGGAATTTGAAAGATCCTTGAAATAGCTACTCATTGCAGCTCAGGAAGAAAGATCAAAAGGCAGAATAAAATGTAAAGCTAGTCATCCAGATGTAATGTTTAAAGTCAAAAGAGAATGTGTTAGATCATCTATGTTAAGAGTGTATCATGACATGAGGAACATCTCTAAGCAGGAGTTTGAATATTCTTATATGAAAAGGCTGAGGAAAGAATACATGACAGCAAAGAAGACAAAAAGAATATACAGAAGAGTTGCAAAGTAGCAGAAAGAGTTAAAAAATAATCACTAGGCTTCAGAGTGTTATCATACCATGGAGAAACACAAGCTCTTTTGATGAATGTTGCCAAGAAATTGGGCATGTTGACAGGATATAGTGTATGCCTGGAAGCACAATGAAAAATACTTCCAGAAGACTTAACATCATCAACATCATTTAGAGAATTAATTTTCTCAAAGAAGACATATTTGATGTCATTAACCTAACTATGTCATACTCATTTTGTCTTCTACTGGTAAATGCTTACACATTTTTTGATTGTGTGAAACATAATTTCAAGATAGAAAATGAAGAAGCAGAGATGTACAGTTTCAATACAGCTATAAAGGTATGATTCATTAGAAGATCTGTATATTGTAGGGCTTATTTTTTGGTCCTAGTCTTGTCTAAGCAGAGTAAAAATTTGCAGGAATGGATCCTTTGGCATTTAAAGGTGACTTTTATAATAGTTAAGATTAACTGATAACAGCCTTGGGCATGTCACAAGGGAAGAATGACCCCATTGTATAACTACAGTATATGACTAATAAAATGAATCTTATTTCAAACCTAGTTCCTCTACATGATACTTAAATCTAAGTTAATCACATAAAAATTTTAATAGTAATTATTTTCTGAATTTATTCACTATTTTCAAGTTAATGAAAAATAAAAATAAAATTTATTTTATATCTAAAAATTCTTCAACATATTTTGTATGCCAAAACATTAACATTTAAAATTACTACCAAAAATATTAAATTAAAAAAAAACTACATATATAGGCCACAAGATTTTAATGTTCAATTTGCAAGAGCATTGTGTGGGGTGAGAGGTAGCACACATAGCAGAATGCTTGTTTAGGATGAAGGACGCCTTGGCCTCAACATTAGTCTCTAAAACAGGTGTGGTGGTAACACACTTGTAAGCCCAGCATCCCAAAGTTATAGGCAGAAGGATCCAATATCGAAGGTCATAATGAGTTGCGGGCAACCCCATTGTTATTTTCTTTTTCTGATAACCTTTCACCAGACATTAATTTAATGATTACTAGTTTGAAAGCACTACATGCAAGAAAACTACACAAACAAATATGTTTAAAAATATTTGGGTGACTAAAAGTCAATGACAATGAATGAAGTCCTCCTGGATATTAAACAGTGTATAATTTGTGTGAAAACAGATAGATACTCATAGGTTGAATGACAAGAAAAAGTGTTGATTAAATTACTAAAACAAATAAAGGTGAATTGTTAGTTTGAACAACTCTAAAGAAATCGTGTCTTTCCACTGTGTGATATTTAGACTTATTAAACTGAAAACATTTGCACAAGTTTCAGAATGGTCATTGCATCATAAGACATTACACTCTTTGTGTAACACACAGGAATTAAAAGGAATCATTCCCATAAACATGCCCACAAATTGGCCAGTCCTTTCTATACAGGAGCAGCTCACTGAATGTGTATGCTTTTCCTTTTATTAGTAACATTGCAGCATGTATTTATCTCAAAATATATTACTAACAAGGGAAAAAACAATTTTTGACTTGACTCTTGCTGTCATTGATGTCAGACCACGTTGAAAAGATACACCTTTTCAGGAAAGAGCAGACTTTGGAGAAAATATGGGTATGTGAGGAGGGGCAAAGCTTGGGACTGTTATAGCCAGAAAGCAGCATCTTCTAAAGACAGCTTTGGAAGTGTTCTACTGCCAGTTTCCATCTCATTCTCAGCTTAGATTTTAGCTCTTAGTTATAGTCTTTACATATAGTTTAATATAACTCTAGGCTATTATATTAAAATATAGATCATATACTACATTCATACTGTATTAAAACTCTTGACGATGGATTTGACATTAACATGAAGTGAAATGAGAGCACCTAAACATCATAACTGATTCTACTTCTTTCCCCTGTTGAATTCACATCAGAGTGGAAAGCGTCTGAAAGAGTGAAGAAGTTGTTAGTGCTTCAGTCATTTGTGTATGTTAGATATAATTGAGACACCATCCAGGTAAGGGGATTTATGGATTTAATTAACATAATGTCTGTAAAATCTTTATAATACTCTACACAAAAATGAAAAGTGACCAAGAAAATCCCTGGGCCACATAACAGTTTATAGGTTATTTTAATACAAAGTATTTCAAAAAATTGTCAAGCTTAAATTTAAGTTATGAACTTTTATTTTAATTAAAAAGATGAATGTTCAGAAGTTTGTCATATTTTTCTGTCAACAATTTATTTCCAACCTGTTAATAAATCAATCAATAAATTAAAGATGCTGACTATTCATTGTAGAGATTTTCCTTTTACTTTAACATTGAAAATATATGGTTCTTTTTCAATTAAGTAATTATAAGATAGAGATAATAATTTCAAAACAGTATTCTTGGAAACACTTCTGTAGTAATATGATTTAGCTCACAAAATAATCAGTTTCATGTCCTACTACTCTCATATTAAATATTTATGCTTATTAAATGTTTAGAAACAAATTTTACATGCTAAATTGTGAAAAAATCTTCTAAAAAAGGATTACAGAATGATCTGTTAAAGTAATAATAAAAATGAGATTATTAATTAGTTGTAAGAACAACTGATTGACCAGCTCTTTGATAAATTTGGTTTTCAAATCCTAAACCATCTTCATCATTTTGCTCAGTCTTGGGTGGTGATTTTTTTTCTTTTTTCATCACTCAGGTGTTTATTATGTGCATTCATTCATCTTTAGTTCATTGAGTTGCTTGTGTGTCTTAAAACTCCTTGAATTATTTAATGAAGTTTATGATAGTTCTTTTAAATTCTGTGCCTTGCAATTCACCTAGGTAATTTTCACTGGAGAACCATTCTATAAGACTGGTGACTTTTTAAAGGGGGAAACAATTTTGATCTTTCATATCGTATATATTTTTTCCATGATACCTGGACATGTTGATTTCTTATACTAGTATTGTATCTAAGTTTAGCACAGTGTGCTAGGTCAGAGCCCAGGGAGTTTGGATGGGATTGAGCCTAAAACTTGGGTATGTCATGGGTAGAATGAAGAAAGATGCACATAGGGGATGTGCCTCCTGACCAGAGCCTATAGGCTTAAGTGTACAGATTGGGGCCAGCACAATAGACTAGGCCATTGGAAAATAAATTATGAAACTGAGTTAGATATCAGGATTGTGGAGGGGAATACAAATGAAATTATCACACTTAGGCTGATAACAGATAACATTCCATCTAGAAGAGCTATATACTATCTAACAACAATAAGAACAACAACAACAAAACCAACAACAAAACAACAACCACTCAATGCCAAGCCCAAGAAAATCCACTGCTGAGTTCTTAGGGAATTCAAGTAACTCTGTAAATAATATACACAATTGCTATTGCTCCTGGTTGCCTCCTATCTGCTGAACACATGTCCCTAATTCTGAATACACCATGCAGTTAGGGGACAAGACCCCAGATGATCTGAACTAGATCTGAATGAAAACTTCCAAGGAACACTCCTCCATTGTTGGTGGGATTGCAAGCTGGTACAACCACTATGGAAAGCAGTCTGGCGATACCTCAGAAAATTGAACATATCACTACCTGAGGACCCAGCTATACCACTCCTGGGTATATATCCAGAAGATATTTCAACATGCAACGGGCCACATGCTCCACTATGTTTATAGTGACCTTATTTATAATAGCCAGAAGCTGGAAAGAACCCAGATGTCCTTCAACAGAAGAATGGATACAGAAAATGTGGTACATTTACACAATGGAGTACTACTCAGCTATTAAAAATAATGAGCTCATGAAAACTTCCTTTTCCAGGACTAGCTTTCACAACTACCCAGGGTAGTTAAGTCATGTATCTTATATGAAAACCTACTACCAGAACTTTAGCAGACAAGTATAAATCATAACTGCATTCTAAATATATATCTTTATTCTTACAGAAAAGCATAGTTCTCATCTGTCATCTAAGAAACCTCTTTGCAACAAAAGAAGAGTGTTATAGAAAAATACAACTGGTCAAAAGACAGAGAACAAATGAGTATTGGGTCCTCAGCACCAATTGATATATCTATAATACATCACCAGAACCCAAGGCCTGGGGAACATTGCAAAAGAAAGGGCAGAAGCACTGTAGGATACAAAGGACAAGGAAAGCTGCTGTGCTCTTGTCTCATGGATGTGGCAGGGAATATCTACCTATGATACCTCAACAATAAGGCTACATCAGCAAGACCTGAAGAAGAATGACAATATTAGTAGACATGTTAACATGGAAGGAGGAAATCTCATGAGGCCCCTCACATAGATCTAAGTCAACTAAAGAATATTGAAAGCTAGAGAAGAATTCTTCCCTAAAGATTCTTTTATTGGTTATCTAATAGCAATTGAAATCATTATATATACAGGCAATACTAGATGTATTGAACAGATTATATTTATACATGTAGCCTTTAGATCAAGTTTCCTTTAGTTCAAGAGATTTTATAGAACATTTACCATCTATTGAAAGGATTACATACTCACACTATCCAGAGGTAGATATATTTCTGAGTTCACACAGATGGACACGCAGATTAAGAAAGCCTATACCTTTATTTCTACAATTTTAGCCATGGGGCAGGAGTAAATAAAGAATAAAACCTTTTGATATCAATGAAGGAGCTTTTCTACCAAAGGGCATGAGAATCTTCATTTATTTGAGCTCAAAACTAGACAAGAAATGAAGACTGACAAATCAGATTTTTTTTGTTGTTGCCAACTCAAGGAAAATTAGATTTCAAAAGAAATTTAATTTGTTTAGAGGAAATTTCAAATTGTCAGATACTAAAATCAAATTCTCAACCATCGTTGCCTACAGTGAGAAATAACTTATTGACTTATTGACTATAAATTAATCAAATCAAAAGAGAAATAGAACATTAGTAGGAAGGAAAATTAAAAGTAAAAAAGTAACTATGACACACAATTTTCTTGGTGCTTTAGATTTATCCAAGGAAAAGACATATCCAGAGTTTGACCATTTATAATGCATCAAATTTGACCTGGATATGACAAGTGAACCTGTTGAAAATCTTATTGGGCTTCTGAAACAGTAAGAATCTTTCCAAACAGGGTAAAGTCATAACACTCATATATATATATATATATATATATATATATATATATATATATATATATATATATATATAAAGGGAACAACCATTATAACACTTTATTTAACTCATGAAGAAATGGGCAAATATTACAAATGTTTTATAAATTATCCAATGAATGGATAGTAGAATACTAATTAATGACATTTAAGCTGAAGTATTTACTCTTGATAGGAATGATCTAAATAGTGGTTAACAAAAGGTATCTTGAAAACAAAACAGTGTAGTTGGCATGAACTACTAAATGCAAAGATTATTCATGAAAACTGAAGAGCAGTGAGAGAAATAAGAAAGCAATACACAAGACAGGAATTGTGAATATTCTGATTTCATTTACTATTCATTGTGTCCTGCTTCAATATCAGGAAAATGACTAGAAGCACAAATTACTAGCAAGTGTTCTGATTCTTCCTGTAGGGTAGATATATTTTGCTCTCTCTGCAGACAATAGTTAAATAAGCAAAAATAATGAGAATAAATTATAGAAGTAGGACCTGAAAGTATATTGTTATAAAACAATATTAGTTATTATAAGCTATTCTGTGGCATTAGCAGTTTTAAGTGGTTATTAATTATTAATGACTGAACATACATGTAAATTTCTCCATGAGATGCAATGAGCAAACACAATAATTAATCACACTCTAAAACAATGTATTTAATCTGCCTAAAAAAGCATATATTTGAAAGAGTGAAATAGCAATAGTTTAAAATGCCACACCAAATAAAGCTCAAGGGAGATGGATACATCATTCAGGACTCCCTTAGTTTCCTTTGTTCCTTGTCATATGATTCTTCCTCTGCCTCTGTCATGGTGGAAGAAGCTGGATTGGCCTTTCAGTAATATTAAAGAGGATTTTGAGAGTGAGGAAAATTCTTCCAGGGTTACGTTTAGGTCTCTTAGGAAAACTTGCTTATAAAAATGGTACAAGCCTTTCCTGCAACGTAATTATTACTAACCCTTATGTTGCTGGGGAAAAAATTGAAATTGGAGTTTGCTTACAAGGTCTTTTCAGAGTTAGGTTGCTTAGAGGATCAGCTAGGATACTGCCATCTTATATGTTTGTATTCAGCTGTGCCTATGGGAATTACCCGAAAAATGATTGTGATGAGCAGCATAGCAAATGTCTAATCCAGCCCCTTGTCAAATGCCCTTCCACATGGAAGAATTCTCAACTCAGGCTATTAAACATGGCAGTCTAAGCCTCCCTGACCCAGGAAAGCATCCATCCATACAAACATTGTGTTCTCATAGCTTTTGGATTAGTGAATAACCCCTCCCCCCCCCAAAAAAAAAAAACCCAGTGCTGTTTCTTATATAATCTTGTAAAATCTGTTTTCACTGATTAATTTTGATAATTTCATACATGTATACAATTTTATATAAGCTTTAAATGTAAAAGTTGGGGATAGAGTTCTCTGATTGGAAGTCTCTACTACACAATTACTATTATTACTTGATTTATCCTATGAAATAACCCATGAGATTATAGTTTTAGGAGAATTATTCAAACATAATAACTTTTCCCAAACCATATTGCTAGTAAACCAGAGTGTATTCAGAGAAATTACTAAGTTCTGACATAAACACTGTGCTTCTTCAACAGCACACTATCTTTTTCTGCATGCTTCAAAAGACTGTAAACAATTAGAAACAATGGTCTGAGAGTAAAAATACATGTAAAAATAGTTTGGTATAGAAACATCAGTCAACAGAAACCTTCATGAAATCAGGAATATGCTCTGTTTATATAACTCTCCTATGTCTAGGGCCTAGAACAGTGATTGACAAGGGAGATGCTCAATAGCTATGAGTATTTGTACTGAATGAAAATACGTAAGTACATTATCTTCAATGTTGATTCTGATTCAAGTATGTGCATAATCTTAGACAGTGCTAGAAATTGAATTGAGAAGAAAGGCACCATTCATATTAGAATCTTTGCCTTGACAAGTTGAAACCTAAGAGCAAGACCTTATAATAGACTTGTGATTACCAAATATTAATACCTTTCCAAAATAGATGAAGATATTGTTAACATTCAATCTTATTCTAAGTAGGTAAACATATAATTCTGCATTCTTATTTGGAGATAATATTAGTACTAATAATCCAAGGGCCAAATGAAAAACAGACATGGTTACTCCAGGGTGGCGTAAGTCATTGTCACGATATTTACTTTAGCTTTCCCCAAACAATATTTAATTCAACTAGAATAAGTTATCAGACCTGGAGTTGTTGACTCAGATATATAAGTACTTTATTGAATTATGTGTAATTTAACACAGCCAGTGCCTGCATTTACTTCTCCATAACCATGTATTAACAACTTGTTATCATCTGCTAAACCTCCTAGAAGATACCCAGATACTTACGACTCAAAAGAAAAGCAAGCAAACAGCAGAGGTCAAGTTTTTTAAATGTCCACGAATTGCCTTGTTTCACAACTCTGTTTCTTGCAATTTTCTCTTCCATTTACAGGGTAGTTTAATGACACCCTCAAATATGAACTCTATTGAAAAACATCACAAGTCTTTAATCTCCTCCAAAGAATTTCTGAGAGCATTCCACTCATTTGATGAGTTTAGGTAGGAGAGTCAGGTGAGGGTGAGGTCGAGTACACAGAGGTGTCAAAGTTGGCATGAGTACAACATGTTGGTATAGAAGAAAGCGAGTACTCTACCAGATAAGGCTGATCAGAAATGGCTGGTACCACAGGGCAGTTGTAGAGGGCACCTCAAATCATCAGAAAGTGAACTGTAAATCATTACAATACTGGAAGCTATTTAGTGGAAATTTCAAATACTCATAAGGCATGTGATTAATGAAGTCATATAGAGAATTGAATACAACAGAACAAGAAAGTCCTCACTACGTAAATAAACTCTAACCCCCCAAAAATATAACATAAAAACCTGAATCTTTTGTTCAACATGGCCCTTGAGTTTTTGAAGCTTTTCTCTGCTCCTGGCCAGTTCCTTTTTGGGAAGAAAAATCTTTTTAAATAAATGATCGTATTTTCTTTAATTTTATCTATATACCTCTGTACAATTCTTTGTATAGGAACATAAAAATCTGGAATTCTCAGAAATTCCAATATCTGCCAACATCACACAGTATTTTTGATACTACTGTTTTCATTTGGAAAATCTGGCAAATGAAAATAATAATAGCATGTATATCATTTCCCAGGATACATGCTAAATTAAAAACAAGCAAGCAAACAAACAAACAATAAGTAGATATTGGTAAAAATGAAAAGAAACTAGAACTCTGGAACACTTTTATTGGGAATAAAAAAGATTGAGTTTTTCTAGAAAACAATATGAATGTTTCTCCGTTATTTAAAAAGAGATCTATCAAATGTTCTATCCATAAAGTCTAATTCTGATTATATACTTGAAATAATTCAAATTGGAATCTTTATCATTATTGTATCATTTTTGTTATTATTCAACATTAATCATATTATCAAGAGATCTAATCTATACTGACAGAAGGAAGTATATTGTATATATATGTATGTACATGCATATATATTAATATTACTGCACCTTTGAAGTGAAAGTTGTTTTGCAGTATTTGACAAAATGGCTGAACTTTAAAGAAATTATTCTATGTGAAGTAAGCTAGTCACAGGAAAGAAAATGCTAAATGATTCAATGCATAAGAGGGACTTGAAATAACCAAAGTCACAGAAATAAAATGAAATTTTACTTTCTAGGGGCTGAAATACAGCTACAAATAAAAGGAGAAATGGAAGAGAACTTAGAAAACAAATAAATAAATAAATATTTAGAAACATTTAGAAATGAAAGGGTAAAGTACGCATGTATATGGTATCTTAGATACCCAGAAGAGGAAAAGCTGTAGAGAACAGATTGATCAGTTGTGTGTGAAGTGCTATTGAGATTCTAAGTATAGTGAAGAGTGAGAATTACTATGTATTTAACAGTGTGATAATCAACAGTGACCTTGACCAGTACACTTTCAGCAGAGTAGTGGGGGTGAAGGGCTGATTGGAGTATATTCAGGTGCAAATAAGAAGAGAGAAATTAAAGTAATTAAAGAAGTTTAAGGAAAGTTGCACTAATGAGATGAGATAATAGAGAGTTAACTATAATGTGAATTAGAGTTGAGAGGTTTTCCTTTTGGATAGAATAAACAGTAGGCTATTTGCATACTTTAAGAAATATTCAGCAGAGGGTAGCAAACTGATTGTGATAAAGAGAAGAAGAAAATTGTGGGAATGATATCCTTGAGCAGTAGTTAAGGTGTACACTATTATATGCCACCTGAGAGCAGTTACATGGGCTTAGTGTACGTAATTATGAGATACTAGAAAGGTTAAATGAATAGATTTACTTTGACATCACTACAGGTATCCTGAATTGCTAGCATCATGATTGTCTGAGAGGACCAATAGCTTATTTTTTCCTGTGTAATTTCCCAGCATATACTTAATAGACAAAAACATTAGCATGGTTTATAGGGCTTTTAGACTGGAACAGAAGTGGTCTTTACTCATTGGTATTAGCTTGAGGTAATCAAGGTATAGTCTAGTTTGGATTAAGTAAGTTTTGTCCTAACCAAAATACACATGTCTACTTCTTATCTTCTAGTTCCTGAATATGAATCCTGAACTTGTCATTACCTTAATAAAGTTTTACATATAGAAAAAAAGAAAGACTTCTAATTTGGGGAGTCTCTGAATGAAACTTTAGCTTTTTACCTGGTTTTGTTTAGGATTATATAATGATGATCAACTAGTCACCTAATATTGAAAACAGGTACCAACATAATTCCTGTGTCAAAACTTTCTGGCAGGATGTACAATGTTGTTATTTTCCCATCAAAAATGCTATAATTAAACAGAATTTAAAAAACCCTTTTCATTATGCTTTTATTTTTGAGATAATTGTATTATTTAGCAGCTCCCTCTGTTCCATGTAATCCTTCCCATATATACCTCATTGCTTTTACTCACACTCATGAACTTCTTTTTCATTGATTTTTATTACATGTGAATGTATATACAGATACATATAGTTTATAATATAACCAGATCAGTCTGTTTTTTTTTTTTTTTAAAATACTTGCAATTGGAAATAAACCTATGAGTGAATCAAATATTTTCTTGATCAAGATCAATAATTTATTCATTAATAATCATATCATGATTCTTGTACAGTTGTGCTCAGTTACTCATGTCTATTACAATACAAACCTGGCTCAGACCTCATTCATCCTGTCACATTGAATGGAGAAGATTCTTTACAATTACCTAAATGTCAGAATTTCATTTTCTCTCACTGATCAATCAGTAGGTTACACTCTCAGTCTATCCTTGGAGTGGATAATCAACAAAATTAAATACCCAGACATTCCCTGATTCCTGTTAGAGGGTGAAAAGCATGAAAGCAAAATGTTTTCTGTCTTGTGTAACTTCAATTTTGTCATATCTACTTGGGTATCTGCTATAATTCAAAGACAAGAAACATTAGTCTTAGTTGGAGATTCTTAGGGATGGTTCTAGAAAGACTATGAAAAATTACTTTAGAAATATTAAAAATTTCAGAAATGTTTGTATATGAATTTGTATTGTTATGCTATTCATAATAGTAAAGTTATGGAGCCAATCTAGGAGTCCAACAACAGAAGACTAGATAAAGAAAATGGGTTTATATATAAAATGAATTTCAGCTTTATCAAAGAATGAAGTTAAGTTATATTTATAAAAATGAATGTAACTGAAAATATTCATATTAAGTGAACTAAGCTGGTCAGGCTTCAAAAGACAAATATTATATGTTATATCTTGTTTGTGATTGCTAAGATCTTACATAGACAGATTAAGTTATATATGTATATATATTGTGAAAAAAAATGGAAGATGGAGGAATGAGGAAGGGAAATATAAGAGGTACTAAGGAGGAATATGGTATATATATAGTACATACATATGAAAATGTCTTTTTTATTTTATTTATTTTTTTTATTGGAAATTTTTTTACATTTCAGATATTCTCTCCTTACCCCATTTCCCCCCTCCTCCCAGGAACTCACTATCCCTTCCCCCATCCTCCTGCCTCTACGTTGGTGTACTCCCACCCACCCTCCCCCATACCTCACCTCCCCACCCTCGAATATCACCCCCCCACGATGTCCAGCCTTAATGGGACCAAGGATCTCTTCTCCACTTATATATAGCTCCCAATGTCTTTATTAAGGAATGAAATGAAAATGGTGTCAAAGGAAATTATACTGTATGAGCAGAAGCATTTGCTGTCATTACTTTACCACTTGCATAGTTTTATCACTCTTGTTTTTAGTATTTCACTTCTTTTTATGAAAATAAAACTTTTCTTATAGATTCGACCAAAAAAAAAAAAAAAAAAGAAAGAAAATGTCTTTATGTAACATAGTGCCACATTTAATGAATCTATCACAGTGATTATTTAAATATATAGAACAAAAATTTAAACTCAGTTTAAAATATTTCCACACAAATAAAACATCTAAAAAACATGTGTCTCATTTTCTCTTCTTCAAATTCCATTGTTGCTTTCTGTTAGCAGGAACCCCAGAAGCAGGACATTGATATAAAAATTCATCTGACTAGTAAAGAGAGATTGATTTCACTTCCAGCTTGTCATAGTTTGACTTACTATTGCTATGATGAAACACCATGACCAAAAAGAAGTTGGAAAGGAAAGGGTTTATTTTGTCAACACTTCCACATTGATCATCCATCACTGAAGGAAGTTAAGACAGGAACTCAAGAAGAGTGGGAACCTGAAGACTGGAGCTGATGCAGAGGGTGTGGCTGGCTCCCATGGCTTGTTCAGCCTGCTTTCTTATAGAATCCAAAGTCATAAGCCCAGTGGTGGCACCACCCACAATGTCCTGGGACCTCCTTCATTGTTCACTAATTAAGAAAATGCCCACAGGCTTGTCTACAGTACAATTGTGAGGAGTCATTTTCTCAATTGGAGCTCCTTCCTCTCAGATGACTCTAGACTTTGTTGACACAAAATTAGCCAGCACAGAGCTCTTCTATTAACTCACAGTTTATAAATTTGTATCATTAACTCATAGTGCAGCTGCTGAGACACCATATGACACATCAAAGTTGTACTCCTTACTATGACAAATGTGGGAGTTGAATTACATGATGTTGAAAAAAAGTCACTTCTAGCACAAGTAGTCTAGAAATCTACCCATCTTTTACATGAATAGAAATATATTTGCAAATTTTCTTTCAAATCAGTGGAAGCAGAATACCAACTGTAATATTATTTTAAATCATGTTTTGTGATGGTATTTGTCCTCCATTTTGCAGTTATAAATGTCTATTTGTAAGATATAGGCAACTCATAAATGCCAAAGGAACACAAAGGAATATCTGTGGAGTAGCTGCATGGCAGACCTGCTCTGCTTGCTCAAGGAAAACTGTCTCATTTAACCATTTTGGAATACATTGAGGTGGAAGGAAATATTCATACTTTGAAATGTAAACATATCAGACTTAGATTAAGAGGGAATGAGTCAAATGTAGATCCCACAAATTGATGGAAAAAACACACTTTCACAACTAGAACGGAGAATTTGATAGGAAAGGGAATGGAATCACTTGCTATCTGTTTATAAGTCAATAAAGATATTCTTGCATGTCGTTTCTTATTTTATATTTTGTATATTGAGATACACAGTTATTTAAATTTGAAATGGTGACAGATAAAATACACTGTCAGAGACATCTTCCTAAAATATGCCATTCCTTAAACCTCTGATAGATCCAGGTATGACAAGAGATATATGACTCAGGCCTAGACTGACTGTACAATATGAGGTTAACTAAGCTGAGTCCAATAGAGTTCACTCAAGTTTCAGAGGATTCACAATTGTTTGAGTGACAATTAAGTGTATTGTGTGAGTCCACTGAGTTTTCAGATGTTTTACAATATGTGCAAATACTTGGAAGTAACTCTCAAAAAAAAAGTAAAATAAAGGGTTAATGTCTCCATTCCAAAGCTAGTAAGACATATTATTCAGTCATATAAAAATAAGTATTCCTTCTGGTGCATGTCTACCAACAGATCTAGGCTCAAGTTTTATAGGAGCATGAAGAAAAATAATTTGTTCCATTTCTTAGAATCATCCTTTAAGTGATAATAATGATAATATTATCAATGACATTAAATCAAGGATACACACTCAGTTAAATGCAATTGGATATTCTTAATCTAATACTCAGTACTTAAATTTCTGACCATGTGGTATTTTAAAAGTACCTATAATAATATACATCACAATAAAAAGGAAGATATTTTGGAGCAAACTATAACAGAAATAGTTGAAGCTAGTTATTTTTTCTATAATAATGTGATTCTCAATACTAAATACTAAATTCTCAATACATTTGCCTTATCTGGACATTTTTAGTCTCTATGACATGGTTACATAAGAATGAAGCTATTACAACTTATACTCCTGAGAGAAAAAATTCTATAAAAAAAAAGCCTGTACATTCAACAATCAAAGATAACAGCCAAATACTACTGTTTCTTGTTCATTTTTTCTCAGATTGCTTGTGTAGAGTAAACTGTTTCATAGAGTTTGTATCAAATATTTTGGTCTTGAAATTGATGACTTGCTTTGTAGTTGAAAATAAGGCACACTCGTTTCAACATTAAGCTACATTATTATTGATATTGTTGCTGATATGCCAAGGATTATGGGTCCACTAATAAATAAAATGTCTAAAACTTCATCTAAGCCTCATTAATAAATTTTGAAGTATGTTTTGTCCTTGGGAGAAAATCATCATAGCAATAAAGCAACTTCAGCAAACAAGTGCAATTGACTGTTTTCTGTAAGAGATTACACATGTGATGCTTGGTAATCTTTGCTACATTTTTCCTTTCTAATTAAAATTTGCTATAGCTCAATTCTTATAGTTATTTAGACAGTAACATCCACTGATCTCTTTCTTATCCCTCTCCATTTATACATGTTCATTTGCCAAAGCTTATATCTAATAAGCCTTTGTATTTCAAATGGTGTCATCTTCATTCTGACCTCGTTTCCACTACAGTCCATTTGAACAGGCTACTACTGCAAAGATTATAAAAGTCAGGGTCACAATACTGTTCACTTCCAAGTGCCAGTTGAAGTTATTTCCATTCCTTTGTTGTATTAGTACATTGTTTACTTGCTGTGACAAAATATCCAACAAATGCAACTCAAGAACTCAGAGTTATAGGGAAGGACAGTCATAGTGACTCACAGAGGATAGAAAATTCCTAGGGGCTCACAGTTAGATGGTAGAAAAGCCATGGTGGCAGATGCTTGAAGCAGATGGTTACTTTACATTTGTAGTCCAGAAACAGGAAAGAATGAATGCTCACGCTCTGGTCATTTCCTCCTTTTCATTTGGTCAGGTATCCCAAACCAAAGAATTGTGCTGCCTACAGTCAAGGTGTGTCTTTCCATATTAATTAACCTAATGTAGATAACCTCTCACAGGCATGCCCACAGGCTTATTTCTTAAATAAGTCTAGATCCTGTCAAATTCACAATATTAGTCATCACACTAAGATACAGGCTGGTCTTATGATGTCCTTTGACTAAAGAACTTCATAGAACTGTATGGCAGTATTTCTGAACTTTGACCTTAAAAAGCTTTACTTTTCTATTCCTAGAACCAATCAAATAAATGAGGCAAGGCTAACTTGTTTTATAATAGGTCATGAGATATGATTCAGGCATTACTGTCACCTCCTGCTTTCTCAAGTCAACTTTATATAAACTGCTGCATTTATGACCAATCCTTGACACACATGCATGACCAGCCCAGCAAAAGAATATTTAATATAACAGAGACCACATTAGCCAATTCTAAGAATGAGACAACTATTACGTGTACATAGGCTAGAGGTCATTGTTAAGTGATGGTTTGTCAATTGTTCTTATTTTAATAGACAGGATCTCAGAGTCTGAGACTTAACTGTGATGGACTGCTGGGTAGGCATTCCCAGGGATCTTTCTAGATCTACTTTCCCAGGATTACGGGCATATTCTGATTGAGGTGTTGAGGACCGAAGTGCAGTAACTCCTGATTGTGTTGTAAGCACCTTACAGACAGAGCCATTTGTGGCAGTCCTGCAAATTGCTTTTATCTATCATATAATAGTTTTTCGTTTTTCTGAGTAATTAGCTACACTAAAGTCTAAGTTGACAGAGCTAATTCATTTATTTATCTTATCATGTCATTTCTCTGTGAGATCCTGTCTATAAAAATAAGAACAATTGACAAACCATCACTTAACAATGACCTCTGGTCTATGTACACATAATATTGGGAATACCAGGAAATTGAAGATAAAAGAGTATAATAGAGCAACCAAGAATAAGAGACCACAGAACGTTCAACCGTAATTGAAGTGCTTATACCATAACTCCTCTTTCCAAGGCTCAGGAATGACAGCAGAAGAGGGGGCAGAAAGAGTGTAAGAGTCAGATGTAATAGATCACAGACTACAAGGAAACAATGACTTCTGGACAAAGCAGAATAGCTGCACATATAAATTCACAGCAATTGTGAGAACATATATAACCTATGCAAGGGATAAATAGAGCAAATCCCAGCATGGAGAAAGGAGCTGGGCACCAAGTCCCATCCTTAGTCAAGGATGGTCATTTTTACCTTCTTGGAGAGAGATAGTCAATTTTCTCTAAGAATGTAGAGAATACACTCTTGTAAATAACCTATGCCATAATGGACGTCCTCACATCCGAGAATATTTGGGCAGCACAAATTGATCTTCATGAATTTAAGGAAAAAGGAAACAAATTTGTATGTGTAAGGACAGGAGTGTGGATCTGGGAATAGTTGGAGGGGGATGAATGTGATCAGAATGTATTGTATGAAATTCAAAGTGCTGATAAATGTATTTTTAAGGGAGAATATGACAATAAAAGTTAAAAAGGGAAGATATAAAAGAGTATTTGGAGGTTGAAGGACATGTATTAAGAAAGTAAGAAAAAATTTAAAATTACAAAGATTCACAACTCCTGTAGCTTTTATTTGTTTTTACTTTATATTGAAATCTAACCATCACTACTAGACTACAACTGGACTCTCATATTTCTGAGTTCATTATATAATACATAGGATAAGTCTGTGGAGTATGTTTGTTATGTGCTCAATATAAGGCTAAGTATCTTTTGCTTATGACTTCATTTAATCCTTACCATCACCTTCAGAGGTAGATATTATTATCATCCTCATTTTACTAATGAGAAAAAGAAAATATAGAAAGTCATTTGCTGAAGCTCACACAGTAAAGGGCATCTTCTTTGGAAGCCTATGCTTTTAACCCACTTCCTTACTCCTGTGCTGTGAAGCTTTGTCTCTAGTCAGTAATTGCTGCCTTTGATTCCTACTTCCCAGAAATTTAGTATTACAATCCCACATGTCTTATCATTATAACAATGGTCCCCTGGATGTATCATCAGAAATGTATTATGCTCCCTATCTTTGTTTAGTATGGTGGCTCAAACACATTTATCACTGGCAGCTTTGTATTTACTAAAGTCCGATTTTTTATTCCACGAGATTGTGATTTAACTGATTTTTAGTTTGACCTGTATAACCAGGTAGTTAAAGTTCTTGGTTTATAATTATAATTCAAAAACACAACTAGGAAATAACTTAGATAAAAGAACCAGAGGAGATTTTTACTAATCTCTCTGCATACTCTCCTGTTTCTTCTAAGAAGAGTTCTTAAAAATATACATCAAAACTAATCAAATCAATCTGTAATAAAACCAGTAGTAAT
Source organism: Mastomys natalensis (assembly GCA_021653895.1). NCBI lineage: Eukaryota > Metazoa > Chordata > Mammalia > Rodentia > Muridae > Mastomys > Mastomys natalensis. The sequence continues at coordinate 205,466 of JAJTUV010002857.1, forward strand.
TAGAAAAAGAAACAGAGATGATTATTTTAGTGTCCAATCCAAAAATACGGTTGTCATGTGGCACACTATCTGAAATTTCAACATTTGTGACAATTAACATATATGTGACTTTCACTTTTTGTTATAGCCTTTTAAATTAATAATGCATCCCAGTGAAGTTAAATTCATTCATGTACATGTTACAACTGTTTCTCTGAGGAAAAGGTGTTCTTTCTGTTAGAGTTGGGGATATGTTGGTTTGAAATGTAAGAGTTTGAGAACACTAGGGAACAGAGAATGGAAGAATCTTAGGGGTTCCTAAAGTCTGTGTTTCAGGTCAGCATGAGGAGTGGGCCACCTGGCTTCAGGTGGTGGAATACACGGAGGACTGTTGCTTGCTCACTTCATTGTGGGGTCTCAAAATAGTTCATGTTCATTTTCATAGCACCTATTTCACTCATCTGTGAAATACTTATGAAGTATTGAGAATGCAAAAGCACCATGAAATGCAATGACATCAACACTATATCAGAGAAAGTTGTAAACAACTTTCAATAATGTGACTAAACAAAGAAACTAGGATCAAATCCAATTTACATTTTATAAGTTTGAGATCCTAAAATGAATGCACATATTCAGATGGCCTGGAATACTAATAACCTTTCATAACACATAGCAATTTACTATTTCATTGATTATTTTATCTCCTCAATGAAAAGCAGATCCCTGAAAAATGTCTCATTCTGAAATAAAGAAGTATCCTTGAACTTGAATTTACTGAAGTTTTATTTTTTTTTAACCATCCAGTTCCTAATGAACTCTAAATCAACATTGTAAACCAAAAATAAACTACTGCCTCCAGAAACTTAACCTAGACTCATGGAAGGCCTCACAACTTCAGAGGAACAACAAAATGGCTTTTTCTTCCATCTGAATTGTGCATGAAACTGCTTCTCCTAAGTAGAGTGAAAATGTTGATTTCCACTTGTTTGATAAGAATATAATCTATAACTTTCTGGTAAATCACGATCTTAGAATCAAGGTACCAGTGACAATGGTGAGAGCCAGTTAATAAAAAACGTCCAGTGGTTTAAACAAAATTATCATGTACTGTGATGAATTCATAATTATTTGTCATCTAATGTATCACAGGTGAGAAAAAGATCGTGAAAGAGGTGAATAACTACAAAAAAATTCCAAGCATCGTCAAACCTGACTCATGTAAAAGTATCTCCCTAGTTGGTTGTCATTTCTGAAAGTTCCAGCCATGGCTCTGGCTGCATATGTAGCAGAAGATGGCCTTGTCAGACATCAATGAGAGGAGAGGCCCTTGGTCCTGTGAAGGATTGATGCCCCAGTGTAGGGGAATTCGAGGGTGAGGAGGCAGGAGAGGGTGGGTGGGTGGGGGAACACCCTCATAGAAGCAGCAGGAGGGAGGATGGGATAGGGGGCTTCTGAGGGGAAACCGTGAAAGGGGATAAGATTTGAAATTTACATAAAGAAAATATCCAATAAAAAATAAATTAAAAAAACAACTTTCAGGAGAAATGAGAATGTCAACTATACAAAGACATTATGGAGTACAGCATCAAGAAATCATTGGAATTATCAGGTCATGGAATCATAAAAGTTCATAAAACCAGTAGTTCATCCTATAAAGTAATCCAAAGAGCTCAAATATTATGGAGAAAAGTAAGTTTGTAAAATGAAGATTACAAGGCCCTTCCACAAGAGAGTCTGACATAAGCTGGATCACAGGAATCTGTTCTTCATGATGATTCCTTTGAGTGCTCTTTAAGTTCACATTTTGAGAAACCCCAATTTTCACTTTACAAATTACAACATAGCAGCAGGTAGAGGTGGAGCTGAGCTTTAGGAGAGGGACAAAATACCACTTTATTCTCTTCCAATGGGTCACCTTTGATTCAACAGAAGGGATGACTATGCTTGGCCATTGTTGGCCACAAGCCCATCCAGAAGACAGAAGTTAGAAGATGGAAGTTACTTGCAAAGTTACCTGTGGAATTCCATGTACATGATGGCTCACAGAGCTCTCTGGGAGTCACATTGTCCTTAGATGACACAGTTCAGGTTCAAGCAACCAGCTCTGAATCAAGTAAATAAGGCAGATAAGTAGCCCTTACAGAAACAAAGGTCATTTGGAGTAATTCTACTGGTACAGCTTTAAGTAGCCCCAAGCAACAAGTCCTACATTAAGAATCTTGTGCAATGGGCAGTGCACATTGGTCTAAAGTGGTAACTTCCTTTCAAATACGTGTGCCTTCTCTCATCTAAATCCTTTATATTCATAGGAAATATTTTTGTAATAAGAGTTTATACACATGCACATACATACATATACATGTACATATGCATACACACACATACACATACACACATCTTTCTCTGGTTTGTGGGATAATGAAACTAAGAAGTTAGTAAAAAGAAAATATCTCCTGTGGTATGATTTTGTAACACTTATACTATTTACTATTAATACATCCTTATCATGATAATTTTCTGTGAGCCTACATAATGAGTTCTCACTGATACTGAGTTTTCCAGAGGAATAGCTCTATATGGGAAATAATGAAGTATCAAAAGCTGTAAAGATTGGTAACTCATTCACAAAATGATACACATCATTATGGAGAGCAGAAGTTGCTTTAGCTTATTTTTCCTAACTCTCTCTTTCCTTTGACTACATAGAAGTCTCTATGTGGGACATCAAGTTTTTAAGAGACAAACAGTTGTAAGGGATTTTACAAAAAATAAATCTTTGTTCATATACATTCTTTTTGAGTTTAGGAATAAAAGACACCTTGATATCAATCTTTCTTCAACACTAATGATGCATTTTGACAAGTCAATTACATATCATATTTTCTGGTTCAGATTCTCCCCAACTTCATGTCTATACTTGCAACATTCTGAACATTTAGATTTCTACCAACATTGACTCCTAATTTACCTGCTGTTGGTTTTAAGATGTGGAGCTTGGGATTAGAGCATGAGGGAAGAGCTCTTGGAGTTGGGAGTAGGGCTTTTATAAAAGAAGCCTAAAGAAGGTGATGTGTGTGTACTTCTGCCATCTGATGCCAGTGCAACATGTGCCATTTATAAAGCAAAAAGCTTTCTTCCAGTTAAAACCCAATCTGCAAGTGCCTTGATCTTGGACTTGGAGTTGAAACAATGAAACAGGAATTTCTGTTGTTTATAGATTTCCAATCTAAGATGTTTTCATATTGCAGCTTAAGTAGATGCTGTATCTAGATTTCTATTATATGAATTTCAAGAAGTTAAAAAGAAAACATTTATAGTTATGTGTAATTAGAATGTATATTTTGTTAAAAATTTATAGACCTAGCTGGTCAGTGGTGGCGCATGCCTTTAATCCCAGCACTCGGGAGGCAGAGGCAGGCGGATTTCTGAGTTCGAGGCCAGCCTGGTCTACAGAGTGAGTTCCAGGATAGCCCGGGCTACACAGAGAAACCCTGTCTCGAAAAACCAAAAAAATAAAAAAATAAAAAAATTTATAGACCTATAAAACATTTAGATGAACATAGCTGTATCCATTTATTATGTATTATGTTGAACTAGTCTTCATGGGGATGGAGAGATGTCTCAGTGGTTAAGAGCACTGGTTGTTCTTTAAGAGGATACAGGTTCAATTTCTATAACATATACAGTGGATTATAGCCATCTCTAACTCTAGTTCCTGGGGATTTAATGCTCTCTTATGGCCTCCATGGACACATAGATATGCTTGCAAAAAATACTCATACACATAAGATTTTAAGAAAGAAATATTTTTCATTTTGTTTTCTTAATTTTTATTTTTTTAAAGATAGACAGTCAAAAAATTAAGCAAAATTCCTCTCCCCTACAGGGTCTCACTATGGAAACCAAGCTGTCCACACAACTCTTTTTTTCCATACCAGCCCAGATCTGGGATTACAAAAGCATGACACTATGCCAAGCCTTTTTCTGATATGTGAAATGTGTACTTAAAAAGTAAAAACATGTTTTAAGACAATTAATGAAGGAGCTGAAAAGGTTTGGGGCTCTATGAAGAGAGCAACAATACCAACAAACCAGAGCTCCCAGAGTCTAAACCACCAGCCTGGGAGCACATAGGGAGGGACCCATGGTTCCAACTGTATATAGGGGGGGATGGCCTTGTTGGGCATAGGTGGGAGAAGAGATCCTTGGTCCCATGAAGGCTGGATGCCTAGTGTGGGGGAATTTGAGGGTGGGGAGGAGGGAGTAAGTGGGTGGATGGGGGCACATACTCATAGAAGCAGGAAAAGGGGGGTAGAATAGGAGGTCCCTGGGCAGGGAGGGGGAATGGGGTAAGGGAATAACATCTGAAATGTAAATAAAATATTTAATAAAAAAAATTTTAATAGCACCTTTATTTATAATAGCCAGAAACTGGAAAGAACCCAGATGACTTCAACAGAGGAATGGATACAAAAAATGTGGTACATTTACACAATGGAATATTACTCAGCTATTAAAAATAATGAATTTGATAAATTCTTATGTGAATGGATGTAACTAGAAAATATCATCCTGAATGAAGTAACCCAATCACAAAAGAACATACATGGTATTCACTCACTAATTATTGGATTTTAGCCCAGAAGCTTGAAATACCCAAGATTCAACTCACAGACCACATAAAGCTCATGAAGAATGATGACCAAGTGTGTGTGTGGGGGGCTTTAGTCCTTCTTAGAAGAAGTAACAAAATACTCAAGGGAGCAAATATGGAGACAAAGTACAGGACAGAAACTGAAGGAGGGGCCATTTGCAGACCATTCCACCGGGGTATCCATCCCATGTGCAGTCACCAAAGGTAGACGTTGATGTGGATGTCAGGAAGTACAAGCTGACAGGAGCCTGATATAGCTGTCTCCTTAGAGGTCTGCAAGAGTCTGACATATTCAGAGGCTCACAGCTAACCATTAAACTGATCATGGGGTTCCCAACAGAGAAGATAGAGTGAAGACTGAAGGAGTTGAGAGGGTTTTTGACCCCATGAGGAGAGCAACAATACCAACCAACCAGAGCCCCCAGGGTCTAAACCACCAACCTGGGAGCACTTAGGGAGGACCTATGGCTCCAGCTTTATATGCAAGGGAGCTATATATAAGTGGGAGAAGAGATCCTTGGTCCCATGAAGGCTGGACATTGTTGGGGGTGGTATTCGAGGGTGGGGAGGTGAGGTACGGAGGAGGGTGGGCAGGGGTACACCATCATAGAGGCAAGAGGAGGGGGGAAGGGATAGGGAGTTCCTGTGAGGGAGGGGGAAAAGGGGTAAGGGGAAAACATCTGAAATGTAAATAAAATTTCCAATTAAAAATAAATAAATAAAAAAAAATTAAAAAAAGAAAAAAAAGATACTTCATTTTTTTGTACATGCGTCTGGGCTGCTGCAGTCAGAGGACAGCTCTTTTTCCATACAGGTTGGGAGGGTGATTGAACTCATTTTGTGAGGCTTGGATGCAAATGCCTCTAAGTCCTATGCTTTGCTATTATGTACAGAACACTTTTTTGAATAGGGCATTCACTTGGCATAAAGATTGAAATAGGATAGAACAAATATTTTATAACATGCTTGCTAAGCATTGATTAGTTTTTGAAAATCATGTTTTATTAGGTGAACAACCCAATATTATTTTATTCAAAAAAGTTATCCTTTTAAACCAATAATTCGTTGCCTATGTTGCATTTGAAAATGAAAAAAAGTATAATAATGGTTAAAACTATTCTTTACACATTAGTTAAAGAGAATAAAGATGGCCTCTATTAATAAAAAATGATTTTGGAGGCTTTACTCATGCAGTCTATGTAAAATGCTACTGAGTTTAATATTCAATAAATAATACTTTTAACCCTAAAATAGATTTACAAATACCAACTATACACTTGATTTAAATGATTATATAGCCTAATTTTGACTTTTGGGTCATATAAAAACAAAAACCAAAATAGAATTCATTATAATAAGTCTTAAACCTGTAATAGCATGTAGAAATGCAAAGATAATAATTAGCATTAAGACTTTTTGACTGCTTACAAGATAAGAGACTGTTAGCATGGAACTTAAAAGCCCTAACTAAATATTGCAATCAAGAACAGTATATCTTATAGTTATTCAATAATGATTTTCTGATAAGCTGATGAAGAGGCATCATTAACTGTAAGACCTCCAGGAGTTATTACTTCTGGGAGAAGAATTACAGAAGATGTTGACATAGGGTGAAAAGTGACATCAATATTAATATCATCTGCATTGAAATGACAATTCTTTCCATCATTTCCTTTTCTTTTTCTTCTTCTAGAAAAAAAAAAAAAACCTACAAGCCATGAACAACTAATAAAATACAATGGATAGTGCTGTACACCATCATTACAAGTAGGTAGCTTTGTATATTATATGTAATATATGTTTGTGAAGGTGTACAATAGAATAAATTCAGAGGATGATATTCAAATGTTATGGAAACGATGTTAGCGATACATCTGCAAAGCATGGAGTGACAGTGTGTTCTTGTAATCCCAGAACTTTGGAGGCGTAGGCAGGAGGATCAGAAGCTCTCAGTCACTCTCAGCTATGACTAGAGGTCTGACCTAAAGGTCAGTTCAGGATATCTTGCCTATTTAAAAAGTCTATATACTTTTATATAATCTCTCTCTCTCTCTCTCTCTCTCTCTCTCTCTCTCTCTCTCTCTCTCTCTACCTACCTATTTATCTATCATTCATTTACACACGCGCACACACACAAACACAGAGAAAGAGAGAGAGAAAGAAAGAAAAAGAGAGAGAGAGAAAAAAAGTGATTTACCTGGAAATAAAATTGCTCTGTTTGCCTTAATACATCTTCTCAGATCTTTTTATAGTATTAGCTGAAAACATTAACTGCTAGGAGCTAGTATTATTTTGAAGCACTCTAGGCTAAGAGTGTTATGATTCTTTATAACGTGAAGATTCTTATTTTAAAATACAACATTAAATTCTAATTTTGGAAGAGTTATACACTTCAGTCAGCAGTACAATATGAAAAGTACACGCAAGAGCAACTGTATTTAGACAATGATTTAAAATATAAAACTGTGATGAAATAGGACGAAAATACAGTCTTTTCTTTATTCATTTTTCTCTAGCTTTAAGTCCTAAAGCTACAACAAAGTAATCTATGTAAGAGGTTAGTAGTTCTTATCACAAACTTCAGTGTGCAGGTAATGCAGTGCCTTGAAGTGTTCAATCTCCTTTGTCAAAGGAGGTTCAAGTGGAAGAAGACTGGAATCCCCTTTGGCTATTCTTCAACACTCATGCATAGTTTTTATCTAAGCCCATAGTCTTGAAAGATGTAGAATTAAATCAGCCTAACATTTAATATCATAGAGATTTTTTGTTTTCACACTTATCAAGCCCTCTTTAAAACAAAGAACTAGAATATATTAAACCATAAAGACAGAATAAAAGGTTATGCAACTTTGGCCAAATTTTCAACCCTTCCTTATTATTACCTAATACTGTATGGGAAGAATAATATTATGGCAAATCCCAGTAAAAGAAGTGGCATCAGAGCTTAGGTTAAACTCTTTAGATTTTCATGTTCCAAACACTTTCCTTAAAAATTAATCTTGTAGAGCTGGGCAGTGGTGGCACACGCCTTTAATCCCAGCACTTGGGAGGCAGAGGCAGGTGGATTTCTGAGTTCGAGGCCAGCTTGGTCTACAGAGTGAGTTCCAGGATGGCCAGGGCTACACAGAGAAACCTGTCTCGAAAAAACCAAAAAAAAAATTACTCTTGTTATTAGTGATAAAGCAGGAGTTAGTATGAGTTGAAAATAGCTTATGATGTTTCATTTATTAGGTTGTTTGATCTTTGTCTCAGGAACTAAGTACACACACATCTGAGCTAGTTTTTGATAACCAAAATAGATTTCATTACAAATCTCATAGCTATGTATATCAGTTGTATATTTTAAAGGTCATAATTTCCTTCCATGACTAGTCTTAGGGGATAAATAATAATCATTTTGTCATGTTATTTGATAGTGACATTACTATATTCTTACTAAACCTAGAACATATTTTCATATAACAGGTAATGGGTAAATGTGCTCACATATCTCAGGTCAGTAGCTTGAATACATTAATAAATGAAAATATAATAATAATATGAAATACTGAGAATACATTAATAATATGAAATCTGGTAGTCAAATTATTATGTGCTTTATTTTACCTTACATCAATAGATTATTTATGATTATCATAAATAGTTGTAAGGAGATGACAAAACTTTCTACTAATAAAATATAAAATCATACCAGTGTCATCTGGTATTATTTTTGAATTATATTTTATCATAAACAGAAATTATAAGAAAATTTTAAACAGATCATCTCGCTGCTCTAGCAGTATAGTGCTGAGACAAAATGATGAAATTTAGTTGGCTCTTAAGATAATATAGTAAAATTTTTTGCAGTGGATATGAACATACTCAGACTGGAAGGCACTTCTTGTTCTAAACATGAGAATGTTCATGGATGTTAATATATTCTGACGATGTCATGTATTATTCTAGCCTTTGGGAAGTTTTCTGGGCTCTCACAGATGGGAAAGGAAATCACATTAAGAGGCACATAGAAAGCATTTTTCTACATCTAAAAGAAAAGCACCATGGTTAAATTATTTTTTCTAGTCAAAAACTTGTCAGAACAATGCTAGAATTATGGTAGATTCCTATGTCACATTCAGTGTTAGACCTTAAAACATATTATGAAGAAAGGTCTCTATGGTTAATCTTGATAGACTCTAGAATCACCTGAGAGTAAATTTACAGGCCTATGAAATTCATTCTTTTTCTAGGACAAGGGAGTTTTGCTTTATTTTTATTTTATTTTTAATTTTTCCTTTTACACGTATGAGTGTTTTGCCTGCATGTATATCTATGCACCACATGCATGCCTAACACTTGCAGAAGCTTGTAGAAGATATTTAAGCACCTGGAACTAGAGCTATATAAGATTGTGAACCACCATTTGGGCATTGGGAATCAATTCTGGGCCTCTGAAGAACAGTAAGGGCTTGTAATCACTGGGCTATCTCTTTATTCAAACAAAAATTTGAATGAGAACTATAACTAATGTCTAATTATGAGTCAGTAGAGTTTGTTAGAATGCTGAATTTATCTGCTAATTGTATCACAGCATAATAAATCATTAAATTAGACCATCATTTTCCACAGAAAAATTGCCTATAATCATATTATTTAAATGTTAGCAAGTATTTTTGCCTATGTACAAAATTGGCGATCCTTGGAGTGTGAACTTTTAACTTGATCACTCCATGAATTTCTTTTACACACTTTCATTATACATATCTTCATCTGTGCTGACTATCTATACGGTTAACAATTTAGGAAATAACTCATTTTTCTTGATCATTAAAATATATTTAAGTGGCCAAGAGCAAATGGTAATCATTAATTAAACATGAAATTGCTCCCTATTAGATTAGATTATTAATTATTAGAAAAAAACTGATATGTTTAAGTAATTTCAAAGATATTATGTCAGAATTAAGAGCCATTCCACATTATTTAAATATACATTTGTATAAAAATAAAAACACCTGTCATGGCTCTGCCCATGTTTCTTCTAATAACAACTTCATCTGACACTCTTCAATCTCAGAATAATTATTTTTTTCCAAGAAAACTTTCTTATGTAAGTCGATCTTGAATATATATATACAAATAATGAATCTGTAAGTTTCTCCCTCTCTTCTTTTTTAAAAGAAGAAAGAATATGTCTGCATGATTTTACAGTGATATTAAAAGCAGCCATTTATTGTCTACTGTCATGAATTTCATCAAGTGTTTTATGTTTCATTGTATTTTATTAAAATAGGTTCAAATATGAAAATTTTCATTGTTAGTTTGCTTTTCAAAGGAATATATTAGAGATAGTATTGATTGTTGATTATGTTTATTTGCTATTATCTGTCTACAACTTATCACCTATGTAGTATCTATTCATTTACCTAATTTATCTATCTATCTATCCATTCATCTATCTATCTATCTATCTATCTATCTATCTATCTATCTATCTATCTATCTATCTATTGCCTATCATCTATCTAACAGTCTAATCTAATCTATGTAATCTATCATCTATCTACATGTCTAATCTATCTAATGTTTCTATTTGGCTCAAAATTGCCTTCATCTTTCAATGCAGGCCAATTTATTTTCTGTCTTTAGAAATAATTTATCAGGACACTGAATTTGAGGATGACAGATTTTAATCAATGTTTTCATGAAATCTCTGCTGTTTTCTAGCATCTAACCTTGCTAACAAGAAGCTTGACATTTTTTTCTTTCGCTGACAGGCTGTCTTTTCTTCCTGGTGTCTAATGAAATGTACACAACAACCTTGGTGCACTTAGGTAAGAATTAGTTTATTTGATTGCCCTGGCTATTCAGTGTGCACTTTTAAACAGTAGGGTCACATGCTTTTCACTTCTAGGAAATCCTTTGATGTTATTAACAGAAACAGTGTTTATCTGATACTCACATTATGTATTTTCTAGGAGTAATCTATTAGATTCTTTTTTCAGTGTGGTGTTGGTAGTAGAGTTAATGGTATCTTCTATGTTAGGTAAATGCTAAACCAATGAATAATAATCTATGAGATCTATGTTGGACTATCGAAAGCTGTATTTGCCTTTTAATTGTGCCTTTACATGTCTGTTTAAAATTATTGGTTCCCTTTCTTCATTTGAGTATAAATTCCTCTGAATACTAATGTCAACACTGGCTTATGATTTCTAGATTTAATCTATATTACTGAATTACAGCCATACCACTGACAATTTTTAGGCATTTTTTGTATAATTAGCCTGATAAAGATTATGAACTGAGAGGGCATAGAAAAGTAAAATCAATTTAGTACTTTAGGTTTATAATAAACTACTGCTTACAATTTAGTTTACTCATTAAAACTAACTTGTATTCAAACTCCATCTTTTATAAACTATTGAAAATGGAATACAAACTTATTTTAAAATAAAGTAATTACAGATATCATCACAAAATTAGATCATTTGAAATCAGTATATCCATTGCTGACCTATTGAGCCTCTCTACTAAAATAAGCACAATTAGATAGTTGCTTTATACATACACCTCTTTTTTATTGGATATTTTATTTATCTACATTTCAGATATTATCTCCCTTTTCCATTTCCTTTCCCCACCTTCTGCTTCTATGAGGGTGTGTCCCCCACCCATCCACTCCCACTTCCACGCCCTCGAATTTCCCCACAGTGGGCATCCAGCCTTCATAGGATCAAGGACTTCCTCTCCCACCTATGACCAGCAAAACCAATCTCCCTTTCATATGCAGCATGGGTCCCTCTCTGTGTGCTCTCAGCCTGGTGATTTAGATCCTGGGATCTCTGGTTGGTTGGTATTGTTGCTCTTAACTTTTGCATATATGAGCATTATAATAATAAATTTACTCTGTATAAGTTTTAATTTGTGTGGCTATATTTATCATTGGATCATTTACTCCTTAATTTTTGGAAAATTTCTATGTATAATAAATATATAAATTTAATTCAGTTAATTTCAGTATACTACAACATTATACATTTTGTTATGTTTTATTGATTTACTTTCCTTCTGGTGGCTTGTGTCTGCTTTCTTCACTGCACCTTTTCTATATTTCAAGCAACAATGAAAAACAGAATGATATCTTGACCTACATACATAAGCATATCTATAGGACAAATACCAAAACTTTGAATTCCTATGTGATAGCACCAAATTACATAAATACTTGCTTGTAAAACTTAAGGTATTTTTAATAATTCTCACTATTGTGTGATAACATAGTTTCAATTATTCCAGTCTGATGAGATAAAATGGTGAATGCATGTTGATGAGCAGAAATATTTCTGATTAAGAATAGAAATCATAGCCAGGTGGTGGAGGCTTACGCCTTTAATCCCAGCACTTGGGAGGCAGAGGCAGGTGGATTTCTGAGTTGGAGGCCAGCCTGGTCTACAGAGTGAGTTCCAGGACAGCCTGGGCTACATATAGAAACCCTGTCTCGAAAAACCAAAAAAAAAAAAAAAAAAAAAAAAAAAGAAATCATGAAAATAATTCTTCATGTGGTTAGTGACTTGTTTTGTTATATGCCTACAGATTTTTCTTAATTTTCTATTAGTTATTTCTTGTTAATACTTAGACATTACTCACATTCCATAATAGAGAAGAATGAGAAGGTAGCTCACACGTGTAATACCAAAATTCAGAAGGGTATGGCAGCAGAATTAATTATGAATTTGAGAATAGCATTGTATTACATAATGAACCATATTTTGATAAATTAAAGTCACTATTATTTTGGGAGTATTATCAACTATTTTTATTTGATTGTGTGTGCCATCATTCTTTAAGTAAATGAAAAGGAGTAATTAGATTCAGAAATATACCACAGCAATAATGTTTGAAGATTCAATATTCTTTTAGAAAAATTATTATATACATTAATACTTTCAATACTTTTCTTTCATGCTTTGCATTTGTTCCTGTCTTGTCACCTTCACATGAACATATCTCCAAAACAAGTATTTGCAGAAACAATTCAAAACAGTGGTGATACCTTGAACCTTATATTCTCTAAAGCCAGGTTGTGAGATTCTGTTTCTTAATATAGTTGTTCCAAAAATGTTCAAATGCAGGTATTATCATAAAAGACCAAAGTGGAAGGGAAGAAATTCAACATTAAAGATTCAAAGATTCTACCCATGATTAGCAAAATTAAAAAAAAAATCAATATGTGTATATATATTCAGAAATTATATACAAGCATTTAATTTTTCATATCAACAATTTTAAGAGACAAGTTTGTATCTACAGAACTGAATTCTATAACTGTTACAGTATTGAATACCTATACTCTAGCTTATTTCCCATCTTGATTAGTGCTAAGAATCCATGGATACCACTTATAAAATGAACATTTAATCACTGGACAAGATTTACTGCAGAAAATATTTATTTCAAATCTAGTATCATCTCTTAATTGCTCAATGAGATAAATTATCACCATCAGAAATAAAACTAAACCTTTGAAGAAAATGAGCTGTGGCTGTTCTTGAGCATATTAAATGGTTGTACCAGAAATAAGCAAGATAAGTGATTATGAGTGTTATCTTGTGGGAAGGTGTTCCAACTTGATTCCCACAATGTTGGAGTTGCAAGGCAATACAAATATAGTACTGTCACACTTCTTTTCATTGAAATAAATAACCATATATGAAGCAACATGTAGACAATGGTTATATCTCTCCTGATACTTAATGACATTTAACTATTATTCATATAGTGAATGCTATTTTTTATCAGGATAATACAAATATTATATGTATTTTCATTTTCTATGTCCCTTCATTTAAATTCCCCATCACATGTATTTGAACTATTTTTTACCAAAATTACACATATAGGTCAAACAATGACCTCCTGGAGTATAAGTTAGCTTAATCAAGATTGCCATGACAACAGCCTCATTCTGAGAGTTTCCTATCATATCTGTGATTTTTTATATGTGCACTTATTTGAGTGTATTATATTATTGATATAGCTGATGTCTTCTTATTAAAAAGTCAAGATTCATAATTCATATTACTCTTCATGCCACAAAACAGAAGCTTTACTAATAATGTACATTGAATAAATAAATGAATAATTTTCATCCTCATTACTGCCACAGAAATTGGATTTAGGCCAGGCACTTGCCAAATGCAATCACATGTGGTCAGGAGTAAGAGTCTCATTGAACAGGGCCACTGTCCTGAATAGTGATATTAATTTTGGACTATTTTTTAAAAAAAATAGATAGTTGGGTCATCAAATAAAAGGTAGAAAAGTGGCACTATCATCAACTTGAAGTCCTGAACAAGTACAAGTGGAGAAAGTAAGTTTTGAAAATGGAATGAAGGGAAATTTTAGTCAGCAGTGATAACAACAGTAAAGTGTGTTAGTTGAAAGTTTACAGAAACATACAAAATATCTAAAGGATTCCACTCCCAAGAAGAGTGATCATGAAAACTACAGAAGTGCCATAAATGATATTCATTTAGTTTCCACTGATGACAGCCAAGGGACTTAGTCTTGTCAGTTTCCCATGGGCCATTAACCCAAATTGTAGCCAGAAATAGTCCCAGACATTTCACTTAATGACTACAGTACTGCTGTAAATTCTTGTCTTGTTTCCCCACTTTTCTGTTTACAAAAGGATTTTCCCACATTGCTCAATTATTTTGCACTAAAGCCAAGGGTATAATAGTTTCTCCTGTTGGTCTTCCTTAGTACTATTCTGATTCTTGCCTTAGTGACTTCTTTGTTTCACTGATTGCTATCATCAGAGCCATAAGAGAGGAATATGCCATTTTACATTGCAACTGTTTGGCAGCAGTAAATATTCTGTTTTGCTCAATAGAATAAGCATTTGCAATCACTGTACTTTTTGCTATGTCCAAGACCCCTGGGTCTTAAAAGCCCTTTTACGATCCACCAGACATTTTCTGATTGGTTGAATCACTTTTGAAGGTGCTAGCCACCAGAGAGCTCTACAACACTGATTTTCCTTTGTGCCAAAGTGATGGGTAGAATATTTATATCTTACAGTTCCAACTCATTAAATAATCATTTTAGAAGAGAGTATTTCTTGACAGGAACATACGTAATTTACAAAGAAGTATAAAGAAACAAGCTGCAAAGATGGATGTCTGGGGAGTGTTTATCATTTTAGCATTAGTACTAGATTTCAGGTCCCAGAACTCGTGTATACAGGCCAGGTATAACGGCTGGAGTCCAAAATAATTAATCACTATTTTCCAGAAATAAGTAATTTCTAAATGTCTCATTGCACATTATTATGAACAGTGCTAAAAGCCTGCTATGTCTTTCTGTGTCTAAAAAGGACTCAAATCATCCATCTATCTTATATCTCTATCCCCCATGCAAATCATCTCTTTGTCTAACATATCCATCTGATGTGTTCTGCCTTAGGCAAGTTCAAGGTCATCAGGTCCCTTGTAAGTCTTTTAGCTCATGTCCAGTATGGCCTCAGTTTCCATAATAGTGATGCTAGCATCCAAAAACACCAGGGAAACTGCACTAGTTTGATGATGATGAGGATGATGATGACGACGACAACAACAAAGAGAGCGGTGATGATTACTATGATTGCTGTTTGAGGATCAAACTCAGGGGATATACATATTATATATGCAAGTACTCTAGCATTCAGCTGCATTCCCATGTCAAATCTATCATTTTACTATTAGTTATAGTTGTTGTTTTGTGTGCAAGATTTATAAATTAGAGTTTATCATAGAACTCAGCAGTGTGGTTTGGAGTAAAATATTGGTGTTTTATTCTAATACACCAGTCTTAGAATGTATCCTCTTGGACTGGAAAGTTTTCTTAGTAGTAATAAGAGTATTGGCTATTCTTACAGAGGACCCAGGTTTGATGCCTAGCACTACATGGTGGCTTACAACTGTCTGTAACCCTCTCTAGCTCTAGAGGAAATGAAAACCCTCTCTAGCCTTTGAAGGCAGGAATGTATAGCATGCACAGACATATATGCAGCCAGAAAAAAATATGTGCAGCCAAAACATTCGTACAAATGATACTAAAGTTGAAAAAATATCTTCCAGCATCTTTTCCTTAAAATGGTATCTTACTTCAATAAAATAAATCATGTATGTATAGCCAATCATGTATAGCCAAAACAACCTAAATGTTCCTCAAGAGAAGAATGGCTAAAGAACATAAGGTACATTTACAAAATGGAGTTTTGCACTCCGTACACAGCTATTAAAAATGACATCACAAAATTTTCAGAAAATGGATAGAACTAGAAAAATAACACCCTGAGTAAGGTATTAGAAACCCAGAAAGTATTTATGGTATGTATTCACTTATAAGAGGATAGTGGCCATTAAATAAATGATAACCAAGCTACAGTATGTAGATCTAGAGAGGTTACATGAGGAGGAACAGTCTAGATATGATCTCCCTCAGAGGGAGAAATGGAAGTCATGGTCAGACTAGAGGTCGATGAGGATAAAAGTCAGAACAGAGGAATCAGGTGGGAGAGATGGCATGGAGGGGGAGAATGTAAGAATTAGAGATTCACTTGGGATGTGGTGTGGAAACCTAGTACAGTGGAAACTTCTGAAAACCTATGAAGGTGATCCTAATTAGGACTCCTAGCAATCAGTGATATTGAGTCTCAATTGGTCATCTCTTATAGCCAGGCAAGAACTCCAGAGGTGGGACTATTATACATTCACTGAGTTGTTGGCAAAGACAGTCACTATGACAAGACAGAAATGACCCATTGCCAAGGACAACACCTACACAACTGTTTGAAGATGGAGATATTAAACTGGTGTATACATTGCCCCTAAATTCTAGTGGCTTTTGTTGTTGTTGTTTGTTTGGGAAGCTGCTCTACAGGCTATTGAAAGAGAAATATAGACACCAACCCAGCCACAATATCTTTGACCTACAATCTGCCCTGCCTACATTATAGGCTTAGGCAATGGTAGCACAGAATATGTGGGATTAATCAAACAATGTCTGATTTTATGAGGATCACTACATAAGAAGTATTCAATGCCTGACACTGTGTAAGCAAGAATCAGAAACTAGATTTTACAAAAGATCTAGGATAAAACTGAACACTACTGGAAAAAAAAAAGGCAGAAAATGATTGCTAATGATTTTCTGCTATAATCAGAGAATAGTGCCTTATCCAGTCATCATCAGAAAGGCTTCCTCTGGCAGCTGGAGGACACCAGGGAAATGAGGCCCTCTGACTCAACAAAGCAAGGTGCATATGAGCTCACAGAGACTAAAGCAGTAAGCACAGGGCTTTCACATGTCCTCACCAGGTCCCTTGTGTATATATGATAGCTATTAGCTTTGGACTGTGAGAGTGAGTGGGTCTCTGACTCTTTTGCTTGCTCTTGGGACTTTTTTCCTCCTGTTGGGTTACAGTGTCCAACTTTGATATGATGGGCTTTTTTTCTTTATATTATTATAGTTTATTTTGTCATGTTTGATTTGATGTCTCTTAAAATCCTTCCTTCCTTCCTTCCTTCCTTCCTTCCTTCCTTCCTTCCTTCCTTCCTTCCTTCCTTCTTTCTTTCCTTCTTTCTTTCTTTCCTTCTTTCTTTCTTTTATTTTTACTTTTTTGAGGCTGGGTTTTTCTATGTAGTCCTGGCTGTCCTAAAACTTACTCTGTAGACCAGGTGGACTCGAGATCAGAGATTCATCTGCCTCTGCCTCCCTAGTGCTAGGAGTAAAGGTATGTGCCACCATTGTGGACTACCTATTCCTTTCTAATGAGAAGAGACAGAAAGAGAATGGATCCAGACAGGGAGAACAGGTGTAGAGGATCTAGGAGGAATAGACAGAAGGGAAAGTAAAATTAGGATATGCTATATGAGAAAAGAATCTATATTCCATAAAAGATAAAAAAGGCAAATAACAATAAAGATATGGTGAATCAATGGACTCATGAGGTTGAAGGAGATAGCAGATTTCCAAAAGTTGTCCTCTGACTTCCAATTGTGCACTATGATGCATGCACACATATGAAAATAAATAAAGCATGCTATTTAACCAAAAAGTAACAATAAAAATTCCAGTCAGAAATATCTATTTAAATATTTAAATGTCAACCTGGTACTCTATCTATATACCTACCTACCTACCTACCTACTTACCTACCTACCTACCTAATTTATCTATCAGCTAATGGACACCACACAGATGTAGGGATAAAATTATCCTTACTTTGCTAATTTACTTTAGTCAAATATTGGTTGTTCACCTTAGTGTATGTAAACATTGATGGTAGGTATGGAAACATCATCCATATATTTAGCAGACTAGATACAGTAGGGCTTTCAGAAGTGTTTTTGAGTTTACTTTGTGTTTCTACTTACAAGATACCTTGAAAACCATATTAGAGGAAAATCTCTCCAATTAAGTATAAACGAACTATGCAATGGAGAGAGGATGCTGGTTTTCATTCCTAGCACAGAAACATCCTAGATAGAAGGCAGAGAGACATTGTCTTGTTCTTTGAGTGCACTTCTAGAGTTACAGTTCTGATAAGATACTTCTTTCTGTCCCATATGCTTTAGTCATCTAAATGTATTTCCTTAAGGAAAGCTGAAATGTGACATATACATGGGTCATTGAATTTTTCAATTACTGACTGAATAACACCATCAAATACCAATTATGTGTCAGACTCCATACCAAGCTGTGAAGGATGTAGAAATGACTCATTGTATAGCTGATTTCAACATGATCTCATGCCATGGGAAGGATCAAATGAATGAATGTGCACACAGGTAGCATTCAATGGTGAGGAACAGACTGACATTTGCAGTGTCACAAAATTGACAGCCAGCCATTTCTTTAACCAGTATTTTAGGAGCAAGCAGCAAGAATTGCAGCATGCATGGATAAGGATAAAGCAACTGCCTTCAAAATGTTCTACTCCCTCCTTCCCTCCTATTTTGTACGAAAGGAAGACTATTTTCTTCCCTGAATCAAGTGTTGTATGGGCATATCAGAAGTATAAGGATTTTCAAATTCTTAGTTTGTTGTAACTTGAAAACAGTTTCCTCTATCTATTATTTAGTTTTTCACCTTACTCTCCAAAAAGAGTCTCTGCATGTTAAAAAGGTAGTGTTGGAAAAGAAAAAAAAAACATTAATGATGCTACAATATTGTTTGAAAATATAACAAAAATCCAAGCATATGGTTAGAATGGCTGTGTTACTAATCCAAATGCTTTATAACATGCCTCATTTAGGATTAGATCCCTGCCTGGAATGAATTAGTGGGAAAAGCTGTTTCTGAATTATCCAAGTGTAACAGGTGGTCTGAAAAACTCCATTAAGATATGTTTTTTTTTTTTTTCAATTTCACTGCCCCGGGGGATGACCTGTGTGTAGATTTTTAAGCCTACTCAGACTCTTCAATATACGTAATCAAGCATTGCTTCTATTGGTGTTTTAGCTGTAAAAGTCATTGCTTAGATGGAAAAAAAAACACACCATTGAAAACAACAGACAAAGCTAGTGAATACTTAAGTTACAAATATGTGTAATCTAGGACCCATGAGTCTATACCTGGTTGGCTCTCAGCAATCATTTTTATCGTAAGCTTGGATCCACATCATTGATTTCTTAGGGAATTTTTCAAGAGAGCCCAAGGCACAGCATTATACATCACGAGTGTATTAGAGGGACAAAGCAATTGCTGTCTGAAGCTAAAAGTCACAGGAGGTTTACACAGATGTAATGGTAAAACCTAGAATTCTAAGAGGAATGGGATAACAAACATACGACACCTGAAATCACGAATGTCCCTTGTGTGGGCAGCTGAAGAACCTAGCCAGGAGCCAGGCTCACATAATCTCCCCAAAGAGGTACTTGAAGGCTGGTAAGCTTTCTTTCTGGCTGAAAATAGATTTGGCCACATAAACAACTAGAAAAAGCGGCATTAGACCTGACATTGGATGAAGAAGAATGGTAAGCCATGCTATTGTTTACATTCAAAATGAAACCTGCATTTCTGAGTGAAGTTATTATCATATGGAAAACCTTCCCCCTAAAGTATACAAGACTAGGTGACATGTTTTTGTTTTGTTTTTTTAATGATTCTTATTTTGTGTATATGGGTGTTTTGCCTGCATATACATAATATACACCTTGTGTGTACTTGGTGCCTGAAGAAGCCAGAAAAATGGATCAGATCATCTGACACTGGAGCTAGAGATGGTTGGCAATCTGCATGTAGGTACTGGGAATCGATCTTAGGTACTCTGTAAGAGTAGTTAGTGCACTTAAGCAGTGAACTATCTCTTCAACCACTATATATTTGTGTTTAGCAACACAAAAGGTCACTTGTCTAATTAACATTTTTCCACTTATACTGACTTGATTGGATAAATTAATACTTTATAATTTTTGTTTGATTCTTTTTAAAAGTTTCTTATATTTCACTTTACTAAGTAGTACTTTAAATGGCAACTTAAGAGCTCCCATCATCAAATAGGAGAGGCAGACAGGAAGAGAATATGCAGAGGGGCAGCAAAAATTAAGGGCCATTTGAGGGATTTTATGGAACACTTATACAGTAGAAGCTTCCTACATTATATACATATATTAAGGTGATCTACATGAAATCACCAAATAGAGGGGGAGACAGAGCCACAGCTAGATATATCTCATCACTAAATAAAACCTTAGGAGCCAGAATGTGTTATATCTAATCCAGTTGTTGGCCACAGAGGTAGCATTGAAAGCTCCAAACAATACAGGCTGCTACAAGGGCTATAGGTGGCTCTGCACAAACTGATGGTAAGGTCTTAATGCTGAAGACACCACCTATACAACTCATTGAACATGGAGAAATAGAGATGGTGTCTGCCTGCAGCCTTTACATTCCTGGCTAGTGTTCATTGTACCGGAAGCTACTCTGCACACTACCAAAGGGGAAAGATAAACATCCCCAGCTACAAAACATTCTACCCACAATGGTGCACTTCCTGAGTGTTACCTTAGTGCAATGGTGGCACAAGCTTGTGTGAGTAATCAATCAATACCTGATTTTATTTAAGGAAGAGGAGGCATAAACCCAGAGGAAAGGGAGGACATGGAGTATACAAAGCTTTCCAAATACAGCAGGACACATATAAATTCATAGACTGAAGCAGCATGCTTATAGGGCCTACAGGTGTCTGCGCCAGATGGGGTCTTAGAGCTGAAAGGAAAAGTAGACACATGCCTCTATACCTAACCCAGAAGCTATTTCTAATTTATAACCACTTGGAAATGAATATTTAGTTTCTCCAAGGATGACTGACTAGGTAAACAACCCGTTCTTAAGGGTCGGTCCCATGACCAGGAGTAGATGGCCAAGAGAAAATGAGCTCCAGGGAATATTTGGAGGTTCATGTCCTATCATGTCATGGCTTTTTAAAATTGTCTTTAATTTTTGCTTTTATGTATTTATTTATTTACTTACTTATTTAAATCTTTTATTTTTTTATACTCCAGACCCCTCCCAGTTCACCTGCTGACCATTCCATATCCCATACTTCCTCCCTGCACCTTTGTCTCCACGAGGATGTCCCCACCGCCGCCCCCACCCCACCAGACCTCTAAACTCCATGGGGCCTCCAGTCTCTTGAGAGTTAGGTGCATCTTCTCTGACTGAACCCCAAGCCGGCAGTTCTCTGCTGTATATGTGTTGGGGGCCTCATATCAGCTGGTGTATGTTACCCGGTTGGTGGTCCAGTATTTGAGAGCTCTCTGGGGTCCAGGTTAACTGAGACTGCTGGTACAGCATCGCCCTCCTCCTCAGCCTCCTCCAGCCTTTCCCCAATTCAAACCACAGGAGTCAGCAGCTCCTGTCCATTGGTTGGGTGCAAATATCTGCATCTGACTCTTTCAGTGCTTGTTCGGTCTTTCAGAGGGCAGTCATGATAGGTCCGATTTGTGAGCACTCTTACATGTTTTGCATCTATATCATAGCGTCTAGTTTTGTGCTTTTCTGAGATTCCTCAGTGTGTGAAAGAATGAATTTTTGATTGTATATCTGTTTGTGTTTTGTGTGTGCTTTTCTTGGGCTCTTTCCCTTCTCCATGTTTGTTTTACCTTGTTCTGAATTGTTTGTTTTTACTCTATCTTAATAAAATTATTTTATTATTATTCTTCCTTAGATGTCTGTTTGCTAATGAGAAACAGAAAGAAGGTAGTTTCAGAAGTAAGGAGAGATGGAAGGAACTGGGAGAAGAGTAAAGAAAAAAAAATATATATGAAAAATATATTCTCAATAAAAGAAAGAAAATACTCCATTGTCTAAATATCCTCCAAGTCATCCTCCCAAGAAAACCTATACTGACAAACAATGTCTATTCTTTGGTCTGTCAGAGAAGCGAGGTCATGAAAAAGTGTCCATTGTGACATATGACGAGACAGAAACTTTTAGGACTGCTTAAAAGGTCATTTTGTTGGCTTGCTAGATAATATCAACAGACTATCAGAAGAGCCAGAAATTTCTAGGTATTTCCAGGTTTTGAATGTCCCCTCCAATAGTCCAGCCTGACCCTTTTCATAATGACAAGCCAAAATAGATCTGATGGTTCTGTCAGTCCAGGTTGTAGAGTAAATACAAACAAATACAGTGAAATCCATCCCAGTGTTAATGTTCTCCAGGACAAAGTTCAATTACTGGGGAAGTTGGGAAGAATTTTTTAGAGTCTCATGTACCCAAGAAGACAATTTTCTGAATTCTAGATTCTAGATAGATTCTATGAATCTATCCATACTGTGTCATCTATGAGTGAAAATAAATGGCTAAGAAACACATTTGAATGTCACAGCCCAGGGACATACTTAACCTAAAGACCAAGAATTTAACTTAAGATATAGAGTGTTTCTCTTTGTAGTTAAACAGCAAATTTGAGCATATTAATTACCTTGACAATTTTGATCTCTAGCAACATCAACAACAACAAAATTAAGTAAAACACATTTGAAACTGTACATTAAAATGAGTCCAGTAAAGTAAATGTTCTCAGTGGTTAGGATATATTTAGAGAATTTCTTAGCTATTTCTCTCATGAACTAATTCATAACAGTTTAATGTTTCTGATATAAGGTAGTCATTTTCCAAAGATTATTATACAATATTCAGAAGAAAATGTTCTAAAATTACATTTTGGGGTAGGTGTATTTTCATTTACTTTTAGTTTTCAATTTCAAATGTAAACTTATACATGAAGCACAAAAATTTTATATTAATTGAATAACATAAAATATTTCAGTGTGAGTGTATCTTGTATAATTTCTAAATAAGTTAAACATGGTATGTTCTCAAAATACTTTTATTTCTTTACAGTAAAAAATGTGAATATTCTTATGTTTATCCTTTCAAAATATATGGCAGGGGAGGGACGAGGGAGTAGGAGGTTTTTGTAGGGGAAACCTGGAAAGGGATAATATTTGAAATGTAAATAAATAAAATATCCAATAAAAAAAAAACGAAGAAAAAAAGATATAGCACATTTTCATCTATAGTCATCTTAGCAGGCAATGAAACACCAGAACTACTTGCTTGGAGCCAAGTATAACTCAGTATCATTTAATCAACAGATCCCAGTAACTCTGTCTCCTCTATTCTTCATGGTCTTTTGAAACTACCATTCTGTTTTCAACTTCTAAGAGCTTAACACTTTTAGAGCCTATGAAAATGAGATAATATGATGTGTGTGTGTGTGTGTGTGTGTGTGTGTGTGTGTACATGCGCCTAACTTTTATCACTCACACTATTATTTCAGGTCCCATGTGTATTTCCATAAATACCAGGATTTCACTGTATTTTGAATTGATGTACTCCATTGTATATATGTTCCATGTTTTCTTTATTCATTTATAACTTGATAGATGCTTAGGTTGTTTCCATTTCCTGGGTATTGTAAAAATAGTGATGCAAGGAATATAAGATCGAAGAAATTTTTACATACTGAATTTATTTACTTTCAATATGTACATAGAAACAGGTTTTCTTGAACATATGGTAGTTCTTATTTTAATGTTTTCTAGGCTTACCTGAGTTCTACAATAGGTATACTCAGCTTCCCACTAACAGTGTTCAAGGGCCCCATTTAATCTATGTTCTTTCCTAAACCTTGTTCATTTTAGGAATTTGATAATAGCCATTCTTAATAGGGTAAAGTGATACCTTGTTGCAATTTTTGTCTTCATTTCATTGATAACTAGGGAAGATGATTATCTTTCTTTTTCATATGCTCGTGGGTATTTATGTCTTCTATGGAGAATCAGTAACTTAAGCCAATTATCTTGTTTTATATTGAGGTCTTTTTCAGCTATTGTGTTTTACAGGTTTCTTTATAGTCTGGAATTATATCCCTTGTCTCTTCTCTATGTTGAGCTTAGCTTTATATGATTCTGATTTGATAGTTTTTTTGTTGTTTGTTTTCAATTTGCAACAGGGTTATGCTCTGTAGCCCAGACTGTCCTGGAACTTACAATGTTGAAGAGTGAAATGAATCAAAACAGAATGAAGAATGGCTCTTGCCATGAGCTGGCAGAGTATAGAGTAATGAGGTATTTAATGGTTGGATAGTTTAATTTCACTGAAGGGTAAAATTTTAGATAGAGGATAGTAGTGATGTTCGCATGAAATGAGAATGTAGTTAGCAGTACTGACCAAATCTCAGATATTCATGCCAGTAACAGAAACCTAATTAACACACATACACACACATGTTTTTTTTTCCTGTGTTTTCTACCATCTATATCTAAGTGATCATTACATTCAAGGAAGTTGTAAAGTTATACCTTGGTATATTGAGAATTTTATACATCTTGTTATACTAAAGAGAATTTTATACATTTAGGCAGTCATTAGAGTTTTTACGTACAAAAATATATTACTCTACAAGATCGAAGCTTGGGGTTTTCTTGCTATTTATGTGGTGGAAATACCTAGAGGTTTTAAGCTTCTCAGAAGCAATTATTATGTAATAAATGATTTTGTGTATAATGATTTTTAAACGGCCATTTGAATATTTTAAATACTTTTGATAAGCTGAAAGAGGAGCTTCAAATTTGTTTTTCTTATTCAAGTGGTGTCACATAAATGAAAAGATAAAGAATTTTAAGGCTTCATTTATATTTAAAGTAATCAAGTTTTCTTCCAAATATATTTAAAATTCCCCCTAAAGCATTCTTTTTCCTAGAAAAACAAACACATAAAAAACACATTTTCTATTGTTACAGGAAATAATTTGCTTTGCTTTCTTTTTGTGAAAACTTTTGAAATAAAAAAGAGCATTAGTATATCTCTATAAGTGTATGAATACAAATACCTATAAATAAATATCTATTCAGTTTTCTATTAAGAATCTCAATACAAGTTTTCCAGGATGATAAGGATCCATTTTAAAGAGGTTTCATCTACAGTACAATTTGTTGATAATAAGAACTTGGTAATAATATTTAGAGAACTCCTTGAAAAATCAAAACAAACAGTATACTCAACATTTATAGTCTTTATTTCTCATTGGACTTATTGCTACATTTTCTGCATAGCAATATTTGTTTCTGTTGGTTTTGAAATAATCATCATAGAAGTTCAGTTACACAACTTGTTTCAGAAATTTTCATTTTATGAATTAATTTCAAATAATGAGTGTGTTTATTTTGCTATTCTGTGATCATTACCAAGAACTTTAGACAAAAAAATAATATTAAATGGGTATAAAGTTAGTAGAAACAGAATAAACATATACTTTGTAGTGACAACAATATATTTCATTTTAAAATTCTTATATTTATTATTATTACTATTGTTGTTGTTGTTAAATTATGTGGCAACAAGGTTTCATTGTGTTCTCTGTCCTGAAACTCAGGAGTCTCTTGTTATAACATTGCAACAGATTACAGGTGTTTGTCAACATGCTCCCCTTAATTTTTTTAAAACTAATGGTTTATACTAGTTTTGGGGAATATTCAATGTTAGCACTGTGATAACTATACTTCAAAAACTGTCTTAACAAATCAATTAATTATAGTAGGTCTATATTCAGTTTTCTTATAGTACTGGAGATTGAACTGAGGGCCTCACATATGCTAGGATGAGGCTTTACATCAGAGATATAGCCTTAGCTATTTTCATATATTTATATTATTTAAATTATGTGCATAAGTTTGTATTTGTATGTGTGTATGTGCATGTGAGTGAAGTTTCCCACAGAGGTGTGAAAAGAGTGAAAGATTCCCTGGAGGTAAACTGTACTCAGATCCTCTGGAGAGTAACAAGTGCTCTTAACCTCTGAGCTATCTCTAGTTCCTTCTCTTCTGTTTCTTGAAGTCATTCAAAACGGGTAAAGTTGACCCCAACCTTGTTCATACATGCAAGCTCTATCTGCTGTTGAGATAAAAAAGAAAGTGAGAGCTTTGAAGATCCATTTGGTAAATAAGAAGCTTAAAGGAGATTATGAAAACTAGCTTTACATATATTAAGTGCCATTTATAGGAATAAAATGTAAATTATTCTATACGAAATAAAACATCTCAAGTATTTTAACTTTTTCTACATTCTTATAAACATGGGCAACTTAGGGTCAAAAGGTAGATATTTCTTCAAATTTCATTTGGAAGATTGTGTTACAGAGTCTTTTACAAT
Source organism: Mastomys natalensis (assembly GCA_021653895.1). Lineage (NCBI taxonomy): Eukaryota > Metazoa > Chordata > Mammalia > Rodentia > Muridae > Mastomys > Mastomys natalensis. The sequence goes on from JAJTUV010002857.1 coordinate 231,798, forward strand.
AACATAAAACTCTAAAATCTTTAACTCTCCACAAAATGATCTGAATTTTTAATGTTACATTTTTTCAGTCCAGAATAAAAATGAGTGTTATTGCATATTTCATTATCAAGTGGTTATTTTCTTTCTTTAAAAAATCTATTTATCATCTATCTATCTATCTATCTATCTATCTATCTATCTATCTATCTATCGATTGATGATCTATCTATCTATCTATCTATCCTTCTTTCATGTATTACATCTCGACAGCTTTTTCCCTTTCTGTACCCCTTCCAGTACTTGTCCTACTTCCCTTTTCTTCCTCATTCACCCCTCTTCTATTTCTCTTCAGAAAGAGTAGGATTCCCATTTATATTAACCAGCATAGCATCAAATTGCAATTGGACTAGGCAATCCTCCCCATATTAAGGCTGGAGGAAACAATCCAGTAGGGAAAAAAAGGGATCCAAAAGCAGACGAAATGAATTTCACAGAACATTTAGTTCACAAGGTACATAACATAGAGTCCTATACATGTAAAAACAATGACTTACACAGGGTTTCTTAAAACATTTAATATTGTAACCTGAATGAATAATATGGAGGTAATGAAATGGTATATAGAATTTAATTTGTTGCAAAAGAAAGTCATTTTATTGATGGGTATATCTTAGGATTAGAATTCAGTTAATCATGTTGCAGATGAAGGGAAAATATATTATTTTTCAAACTGGCAAAAATCATCCTTCCTATGTATAGTGATTGATAATTTAAAGAAAATATTTATTTACAGGGTAGGTGTAGTGCATTTTTCATGATTTTTAAGTCACTAAAAGCACCTTTTATCTTGAGAATGTTCTTTAACATTAGGCCATTATTGCTATTTAAAAGAGTTCACAATTTTTATTAGATTTTCTCCAATATGTTATAAACTTAAACATCCTATTTCAAGGAAATGACTTTCCAAGAGAAAGTCTAACACTAAAGACACTAATTTTATGAAATAACCAATTTACCAAAATTTACCTTAGCAAGTGATACATAGATAGGAACACATTATTTTTTTTAACTAACTGACTATGTAGCATGAAAACAAATTAATCTTACTTTTAGCATTATTGATATTGTGTTTTTTCTAGTTTGAAGTAGCAAGATATACCAGTGGTTTTTTTACTCTAGTGTCAGGCAGTAGGAGTTTAAACTGTCATCCCAAAATATAGCAGATTATATTGTTTGAAGCCCAAAGCCACCAGACACCATTCCTTCATTTCAATGTCCTTGAAAGAAATGAACCCAATAACATCAGGTGGAAACTGAATTCCTTTTTGAGGACCTAAGTAATCACCTTTGTTGGACCTGTGGCTAGATGAATACCCAAGATTCAACTCATAGATCACATGAAGCTCATTAAGAAGGAAGACCAAGTGCTGGTGTTTTGGTCCTTCTTAGAAGGAGTAACAAAATACTCAAGTGAGCAAATATGGAGACAAAGTGTGGAACAGAAACTGAAGGAGGGGCCATCTGGAAACCATTCCACCTGGGTATCCACCCCATGTGCCGTCACCAAAGGTAGACACTGACGTGGATGTCAGGAAGTGTATGCTGACAGGAGCCTGATATAACTGTCTCCTTAGAGGCCTGCCAGAATCTGACATATTCAGAGGCAGATGCTCATAGCTAACCATTGAACTGATCAAGGGGTTCCCAATGGAGGAGTTAGAGAGAAGGAGCTGAAGGAGCTCAAAGGGTTTGCAGCCTCATGAGGAGAGCAACAATACCAACCAACCAGAGCCACCAGGGTCTAAACCACCAGCCTGGGAGCACATAGGGAGGGACCCATGGCTCCAGATGTATAAGCAGGGAGGATGGCCTTATTGGGCATAGGTGGGAGAGGAAGTTCTTGGTCCAGGGAAGGCTGGATGAAGCAGTGTTGCAGAATGATCTATCCCATGGTTTATTATTTTTGTGTGCCTTGAGTCATATTCCAGTACAGAGGTGAAACTTTTGCTTTCTTCTTAATATGTTCTATTTAAATGATTTAGATCATTAACATAATTTAGTGGAGCCTAGAGACTAGTCTAGAAATGTTATATAAATATTATGCATCTTTTTTCCTCCTCCCACCCTCCCTCCTTTCCTCCCTCCCTCCTTCCCTTCCTCCCTTCCTTCCTTCCTTCCTGGAGATATAGTTTCTCTGTGTAGCCCAGGCTGTCCTAGAACTCACCCTGTAAAACAGGTTGTTCTCAAACTATTGATCTACCTGCCTCTGCCTCTTGACTTCTGGGATTAAACATATGTTCCACCATACCTTACCATATTTGTCCATTAACCAAAAGAAGCCTGAAATCTTGGGTCTGTGTTACTATCAAATAGTCACTATAAACTACTTTGTAGGTATCCAGTATGTTTAGTATCCCTGGAATACTCTTAGATCAATCATATTATTACTTATTGTAATTAGAGAATTTCCAATAGAGTTGTAAAATCATGTGTAGCACACATTTAGGTAATTATTTGGTAGTACACTGTGTTGTGTTACCTGTCGATTAAGAGAATGTATAAGTATGTGATTGTGTGTCCTGAAGATAATTTAGATTAAAAAATGTTGAGAAGAAATGGTATCCTACATATAAGAACTATTTGAGAAGCGATATGGAATTAAAGGAATATATTATTGCATCTAGGTAGGAATTGAACATTGCTGAGATGATGTAAGGGTAATGTTATATTTTAAGTTTAAATTGTTGTGCTTAAGACATCTATAAATAAAAATTCCTCTAACTTGTAATCCCCATGTTCTCAAGGACAGATAACTTGCTAGGATTCTGGGACTGTTTCTCATGTAAGGTAACAAACCACATATTTTTGATTCTATAAACAAGTTTAGTTATCTCAACTGCACAGGATGTACTTGATCACACAGAGGTTTGTAGGCAGAAAGTATGTCAGGATGCATGTGTATGTTTGCCCCTGACTGGATGAGGCTGGGAAGTATATAGTCATTTGTTGTTGAATAGTATAATTCAGTACTTTACTTTGGGAATCCCAGGTATGGCGATTACCAGTAGCTATCATCCTGACCAACATTTATTAAAGCGTGCTTCAAATTTGGCTAAAATTTGTGGTAATGGTATTATTCTCATCAGGTAGGATTAACAATTCCAGAAAATAAGAATAATTGGGAAATCTAATATTTATATATATGGAAACATATTTATAAGATGCTGCCAGTCAAATACCTAATTAAGATAGCTGACCTGAATCATGGGGAAATGGATATGCAAATAAAAATGAACTTTGCAAGCGTTACAAGAGTGTGTTACACAAATTATTCCTCTACACCATTGATCTAAGCATACATATTTTTGGATAATATACTCAGAGTTGGTTACTGTAAAATATAACTTCCATTGAAAGTTAAAAAATTCATGTTTTAAAACTCAGGTTGTAATTATGTTCTGCATGGACTTCTAACCAGAGACCTGTAAGGAAACTAAGAAGTAAAATAAATGGCACAGAGCAATATTTCCAAGGCTGATGAAAACAGATATGGCCAGTTTCAGTCTTAAACTGTTGGAACTAATCTCACTTGAACCTGAAAAGTATATAGACTATTTGATACAGGTTAGATTTCCTCACTCTAGTGAAAAGGCAACTTTGGAGTGAACTCATCCTTATAAAATAATATCTTTCCAAAATGTATCATATGTTGTAAAAGTACCTTTTATTCTCTAGACATATTTGCCATCTTGCAGACTTACTGTTGAATAAGTTCACCCTTTCTAGCTCTTTCTGAACCATGTCTGGCTGATTCAACTTGGCTGTTCTGGCTCAAACTCTTCTCTATGCTTATTGACTCAATCTGGCTTTTCTCAGCTTCTCAATGAAATGTTCTGCTTGGTGTCCAACTAAACTTTGGTGATTTGTTCTTTTTCTGACTCCTTCTTCTTCTCTGATTTCAACTGCCTCTGCTGACCTGCACTGAACTGCATGAACAAAGGAACTAACTCAACTTCACTGCACTGTACTCACTGTACTGCCTCCCAACTGACTCACCCTTATCCCTGTGTTGCTCTTTAATAGCTTTGCTTTCCTGTGCTGTTCTCTTGAGAGTTGGGTGCATCCTATCTCTGACTTATTTTGTCAACTCTTTCTCTGATTCAACACTTTGTCCCCCAAAAATGATGTCACTTTCAATTCTTTTGGTAAACAAGTTTTAATTTAAAGGTATATACTAACGGTGTGTTGATGCTATTGCCAGATCACATAGATCTAGGTTTTGGATGCAATCCCTTGACAGAGCAGTCATGTTGATGGATGAAAATCTCTCTATAATATGTTCTAAATTTATATAGATTTTATGTTAGAATTTTATGAATTAACTGAGTTGGGTGACAATAGTTGTTTCTATAAAGTAAATTATTTACAGTTGAAATAAGTACTGAAGGTTACACAAAATAATATGGAAAAGTTGGCATATTACTCCATTGTTTAAAAATACTTTAAAGGTGATACTGTAGACATGACATTTTCTAGAATACATATAAAATTTAAAACAAATGTGTTTTAAAATGATTTTTACTAATCGTCACTTGTTTAAAAAGTTTATTGAATTTTATAAAATAATATTTGTAGATATAAAATCAAGAAATATTAAAAGTTAAAAATGTGAAAACAAATATCAGACAACAATAATTCTATGTATCAAATTCATATACCAAACTAAAGATGATTTTAAGAAAAAAGATTATATTAAACATGGCTACATATTTTAAGAAAATTCAGTTATTACAACTTTAGTTGTACATAAATGAAGAGATATATACAAGAGAAGCCAAAAAAATTTTTATCAAAATTTATTTACTTATCTTAAGATTTCAAGAAAATCAGCATTAATTATAAATGTGTCTTTTATTTTACTCGACAGAGGGATGAAATGAAAAGCCATACCCAAGCTTTGGGAATACACAACTTGGGCTGAGTGTAGAACATTTCTCCTCTGTTCTAACTATTCATAGGCCTAGGCCTGGAAATTTCTAGTCTCCATACAATCTAATCTTCCAAGCTCACTGATTCAATCCAGCATCTCTTAGCTACAGACTGAATTGCTCTGCCTGACCACATACCAACTTTGGCAATAATGTTCTAGTCTTCTGGCTCCTTCTTATTCTCTGGCTCATTCTGTATTCACCTGTGTCTAGTTTGTTTTCTCTATAACCTGTTTCTGTAAAACTACATACACAGACACACCACACTCCCCTTTTTCTATCTTACTGTCCTTAACAGAAAATTTGTTGTACCAGTTTGCAGTGCAGTGCTGGCTGAGACTCATAAGCACCCTGTCATGTATCATACATAGTCTGTACCCCTTAATGCTGCTTGTCATGAATGTAGTGACCATCAGGAATGAAGGTTTACATTGGAAATTTGGTCATTGGGATATTATTGTTGATATATACATTCCATTTGGCTTTTACACACTTGGTGTATAAAAGGATTGATTATGTTCGATTTAAGAATGTCTGTGATGTTGAAGAGAGAAATAGGACAGAAAATTGTGTGGGAACCCATTCAAAACAGTTTGTACAGGAGGACGAGAAGACACTAAACCAAGTAAAAGCCAAAGAATGGAGTAATATGCATAGCTTTTCATGATATGAGAATTATGCCAGATATGGACCTTCTAGAACCAAAGTAAAGAGAGATGGAGATCAAGAAGTGAATCTTTTGATTATATATATAGGAGACTTTATGGTCCTAGCTACAGTAGACTGACTGGAAGACTATGGGGCAGCAGAATCCAGTTTGACAGTGATAGACCAAACTGTAGCTGGAAACCCAGTACAGCACTATTTGTTATGCTTCAAATGACATGTTTTGTAAAGCAAATGATATGTTTTGTAGAGCATAGTAATGATGTAGCAGTTGGTAGGGCCTGCTTCAGTGATTCCATGCTGAGGCATCCCTCCCCCTTGAGGCACAAGCCATATGAAGGGTCTATTACAGAATAGAATTTATTTGGGAGCATGGGAAGAGGAGTTAGGGAGTTGAAAAGGGAGTAGAGGCAGAGAAAGACAGGGTACAGAAAATAAGAGAGAGAGAAGAGAGAGAGAGAGAGAGAGAGAGAGAGAGAGAGAGAGAAGAGGAAGAGGGAGGGAGGGAGGGAGGGAGGGAAAGAGAAGAGAAGGGAAGAGGCTGGAACACATGGAATGAGGTAGGGGAAGGAGCAGAGAGAAAAAGGGGTCATCGAGAAAGGGTCAGAGAGAATGAAGAAAGACCTAACAATCCCTTTTTTATAGCAAGCCACGCCTACCTGGCTGTTGCTAGGTAACTGTTGGGAAGAGCCCAGAAGGGGTGTTAACATGTTAACATTAAGAAATACAGATGAAGATACTCACAGCCAACCATCAGATTGATCCTAGGGAGACTCCAATGGAAGAGCTAGGGGAAAGACTGAAGCTTAAAGAGATTGCAACCTCATAGGAAGAATAATAACTAACCGGACCACCCAGAGCTCCCAGGGACTAAACTACCAATCAAAAAGTACACATGGGAGGATCCGTTGCTCCAGCCACATATGTAGAAGAGGATGGCCTTATCTGGAATCAATGGGAGGGGAGGCCCTTGGTCCTGTGGATGTTTGATGCTCTAGCTTTGGGGATGCTGGAGTGGTGAGGCACCCTCACAGAGACAGAGGAGAGTGGAAGAGGGGGGATGGGATGGGGGTATCATTTGAAATATAAACAAATAAAATGATTAATAAAAAAGAAAGATTGGAACATGAAATAAAAACTAAAGAAAGCACAGCTCAATGTGCTGCTGAAGGTTTTGATCCTGTTTGGAAATAATAGAATAATGAGAAAATACAGGGAACAATTGAGGTCCCTTTCAAATTTGAGAGTAAGTATTTCAGTACAAATAAAAGGAAATTCAACTTGGTACTTGTGGAAACTAGTCTCCAAATAGGAACAGGCTTATAAGAATTGTGGGTAACAGATCCATTATAAGTTCCTGGAAACTAGGATGCCTGAATGTCAAGGAAGAAGCCAGAGCTTCTACTTTTGCCTCTCTTAGTCTGTAGCAAACTGACTGTATAGGAAAAGATATGATCCAATATCAAGTTTCGCTGAGTTGTCTTTTTTAGAGTTACTACCACTTAAGGCTATTGTTGGCAAGTATTGTTTTTATTTATACCAGTGCCAGCATTTTGTGCTTAACTGTATCATTGGCATTGATTTACTAGTATACCATATGTAATTTTTAAAATTTTAAAACAATCTTTCCCAGGATGACTCTAGTTGTACTTTTAAATCCATCTTAGAGGGCCCATCTTTTTCTCACTTCTTCCGAAGTCAATATGTTCAATGGGATTTATTGAACCCTTACTATGAGAAAAACATTATCCTGGATAATAGGAGAGAAAATAAATAATAATCTCTTCATTAGTAAATGTCTAGAGAACACAATCCAGTGATTTATCACAAAATGGGCTCATTATTTTGTTAGAGTATTATTGTGATATTATTTTCTATCATTATAATTATAAAACCTAATAAATGATCAAAGAAAGGTAATTTTATGGTTCTCTGTCATTAAAAGCATCTAGTATTTGGCTGAAACGGTGGCTCAGCTGTTGAATGCTTGCTGTTCTTCAGAGGAAAGAATTTTTCTTCCCAGCATCTACCTTAGGAGGTACCTACAGGAGCTGCCTGTAATTCCAGGTCCAAGGACTCTAACACCCTCTTATGGTTCCAGTAGGCACCCACACATGTATGGTACTCTCTTACACCAAATCTAAAATTAAAATAAATTTTTAGATTTCATCCAGTATTTGTTGGACCTTTTACCACACATATGGGAAATATTTAATGTTAACAAGCTGATTATGCTTCAGTTAATATATAAATAAAGTAATATTACATTGTTAACTCTTCCTCTGTCAAACAAATGTTAGATGAATAAGGTAAAATAATAAAGAAAAGAATATTGCTGAAGTCAAAAGATTCAGATTTTCAGTTGAGCCAGTAAATAGAATTCATGAGCAACAATGCATCCACAGTTAATGAAGAGTTAGTTAAATTCCTATACAATTTAATATGTTCATTCCATTATAAATATCATTCTACTTCATCACTGCATTGTCACATAGGCCATTTATTTTCGCATGTACTTCTACTCTGAAGTGAAACCTATGTGGAATTGATGAAATTATTATCTGTATTGGTTTTGTCATGTTTATAAAACATTACATGATAATTAAGCTACATAATGCTAAACTTTTTTATTTAAATAAAATATTGTCATATTTAAAAAAAATAAAAAATTCCAGCCAATAAGCATTTAACTCTGCATTCAAGCAGAGGCTGAGTGTTTCCAAATAAGTGATTTTGAGGAAGATAGCTGTCATCACTAATGAACATCTGTAACTAAAATAAGTATTCACCAATATATTCTTCTAGGATATGTAAAATGTTTTATAGGTAGAATATTCAATGGATATTGAATAAATGACTTTTATAAAGTCAAGAAAAATCAAAATCAGTAAGACTTTAAAATTTAAACAGGTGACTTATTTTCCACTGTGAAAATGAGAAAATAAATTCATGTCTTATTATTAAATTAGACTGTGGGAGTTTATAGTAATTGCATTATATTTTAAAGTGTGAATTCACAGTCCTTATTTTTAAAACCCATACTTATTTGTATTCCAGTTTTTCCTAATTCTTTTCCACAGTTAATAACTTTTTGCTTTTTGTTATTGTCATCGTACCAGATTTTATCTCAAATGTGGAAAAAACTGGTGGGGGGGGGCCCCCAGTAGCCCGGCCCACGCGGCAGAGGCCCCGGGGCCACATGGCAGAGGCCCCAGGCCCTGGCGGCAAGCGCACTGGAGGCCCCGGGCCCAGGTGGCAGCGGCCCGGGGCCGCGAGTGGGGGGCGGGGCGCACGGGACCTGATTTGGGGGGCTGCCTGGAGGCTTCCAGGCAGCCCCGCCACATCCGGGAGGAAGGTCCCCCCCCAGGTTCCGTGGTGGAGGCCTTTGGCGGCGGCGGGCCCGCAGGGCCCCCAATGATACAGGAAGTCCTTGTTCCAAAAGGGTTTTATTGTCAGGGCGATGGTAGAAGGACGGGAAGTACCCCCCCCCCCCAAACCCAGGGCGACCTGGTTAAGTGGGAGGGAGAAAGGGGGAGGTTCTGGGGGGAGGGGAGGAAGCTTAAAAATTGGGGTCCGCCCCGATTCATTAGTATGTAAATCTCTAGGGCCGAGGCCTGTAGTTACAAAAAACCCTACCCTGTGCACTTTGGGGGGGGCTGTAATGACCTTCGTGATGAACAATGTAGGCTAGGAGATTAGACTGCTTGTTAGGATCTGATTCTGGGGGCGTGGCCGAACTCCGCGTTTCTTTTCCCCTTGGAGTCTGGGTTTCTAGGCCCTGCCCAGCAAAGAACCAGAATACCCTTATGCTTCCCCCCCCAATCACATGCCCTTCTGTTTTGATTTATATCTAGTTTGATGGACAAATTTTAAAAGTGTTATTTAATAAAAAGGTAAAAATACTATATTTTTGGCACACTGATAATGTCTATTTTTTTCTGAAATGATGGAAAAATACAAAATTAACTTTTCATTTTCTTTCTATTCGGTCTCTTTGGTAAAAACTCTCTGAATCTTTCGTGTGACAAAGAATGTATACTACAATGTCAACTTTACAAAGGCCTACAATTTATTATAATAAATTTTGCATAGAGTTACATATTCTCTCATCTTACCCAACAAAATCCATTCTTCAAAATTCTTTGCAGTACAATGAAAAAATTAATTCTCGAAACAAATTCATCCATAATATATGTATATATTGTTATGGGAATAAATTTTTATACTACTTTAATTATATATTTAATTATAATTATAAAATTATATATATATGTATACACACACATGTCAGTCAATTTTATACTAAGGAACTACTTTCTTCAATAGTCAAGTGACTTCAGTGTTTATCTCAAAATTGCTCACTTAAAAGATTTCAAGTGTTCAAGAAGAAAATCTTAAGTGCTTAAGAAATAATTTCCTATAGCCGATCCAAACACACAGCTTTCTACCAAGAAATGTTAAGTTGTGTTCCCAATAATACAATTAGATTTTATCTGGCCAAAGTTATTTTAATATCCTGACCACTAAAATTTTGTTCATTATCATTTTATTAAATATTACTGCACACATGTCAGATTTTCACATTTTCTGAAAAATATTGGTTTATCATTTGTCACAATATTATATAATGACAAAATTTTTCATCACCATATATTGTTTATTTTGAGGTAGATAATGAAGCATATATGTCATACATAATTTTTTCTTCGAATTTTATTTGTAGAATGAAAACCAGATATTTCTATATAAATATTATCATAAAAACACTGATATTTGCAATCTATTGATAATGTCTCTAAAGTAATCCACATTCTAATTCATTTTAATTCTTCTTAGTAGTATACATTAAACAGTATGTTCTTTTATTTATGTTTGAATGTTTTCTCCCCTTAGTTCTTAAAGAGCAGGGTCTACATCTTTTGAATTATCAGTGTGAATCCATTAGCAAAGCACATAATCAAATAGTTTTCACTGTGTAGGTTAAATGTTAATTTTGTGTTCTTGCACAGTTTTCAGAACCAAAGAAGCTCTGAGAAGATACTAATTTAGTGATTTAATATCAGTAATAAT
>JAJTUV010002858.1:0-97022 GCA_021653895.1 Mastomys natalensis
CAATTCCTAGTATTTGATTGAAGAAAGTCAGCTGGAATGGAGAAATTAAATTCATTCGCTTCAAAATGACTTCAGACAGTTACCTAGCCTTCCTACCAGTCAGTTACCAAATGGTTTGGATTTCATCTTCTCTCTAGTCTCATGCTCATGCTGATGGGAGGAGCCGTAGGAAACAAGACAAAGAGAGAACGGACAGGAAACCTCTTAGTCATGAAAGCTTGACTGTCAGTCTCGAGGGAGAGAAGAGATGGAAGACTGGGAAACGTTTGTCCACTGTTTTCTACTGACTCCGGTCCGACTTCTAAACCAACCTTCTCTCCATCAAGTTCAAGATGACAGAAGTGAGAACTCCAGCCTCTGGAGGAAGCAATACAAATGGCAGTGGAGGTAGCCCTGGATAGGGTTTCCATGTGTCCAGGGCTGCCTCTGGCTCTATATGCCTGGTTTCTTCAGTGCTGCACATATTCCTCGGTCCTTTCTGTTGGCTCCTGTTTGAACACTGGTCCACTCAATATGGAAATACTGTGTTGTATCTCTTTCTCCTTTATGATCCAGTTTGCTCTCAGACCCCGATCTCTTGATACAGCCTTTCATGTGTCCTCCATGAGCCTCTCTTCTTGCTTAGTACTTTCCCCACCATTTCTTAGCCAGTTTAAAATTCAGAGAAAAAGCCTGGGAGACGCCCTGGCCTGGAGAGTCTTGCAGCTTCTGCTTCCTGCTCCCCTGGGCACCAATGTGGAGGGAAGGGAGAGACAGTAACCTCCGGGTAGGGGTAGGGAGAGTGGGGAGGTTGCTTGCTCAGTGTGAGCACAGAGGTACTGAAATGTGAACTTCTGGCTTCTTTTATCTGATCATACAGATGGTTCAGCAAGAGGTGAAGAAGGCAGGTCAGAAAGAGGGCCACCACCACGACTGTACTGTGTGTGCAGAGGTTCAGATGGAACCTATTGTGAAGTGAAACACAGAGTTTTTTTTTTTAAATACTTCAATTATTTCATGAGGAATGTAATTATATTGCTTTGTGTGTATGTTAAATTTTCCAATTGTTAAGGACAATATTTAATATATGTGTCTTGATTTGTCACTTTATGTACCTATACACAGGGGCTCAAAATAAAAGAAAGTAAAAAGTGGAAAAAAATCTAGGCTTCTTTCTGTTTCAGAGAAGCTTGAGGAAAGAGAGGAAAGAGGAAAGGGACAGAGATGAAAGGGAAAAAATGAGAGCGGAGAGACAGACACTTCTTTTGTGTGGATGAAGAGACATGGTCTGTGTTTCTTCTTGGTCTTTTTTGCTCTTTGTTTCTCCCCTCCCCAAATAAAATGGCTGACCCTCGCTTCATATTGCCCAACTCTATCTTGATTAGCTTATATGAATTAAAGTATGCAGAAGAAACTGTGTTCCACAAGTTTCCAAAGGCTCTTACAATCAGACCCACCTCTTACAGACAGACCCACAGTGCAAAGCTCCCTAACTCAAGGACTTCACATAGTACCTTACAAGGATTTCTTTGTGACAAAAGCAGTGAGTTTTGAAAGCATAGGGCACTTTAACATCCCTCTCCAGACATGCCAGCTATTCGACAAACAGCTCTGCCCACAGCTCTCTCCGGAGACATTTGGATAATGAATTGCACCGTTCCTCTTGACTCATCTGTCCCAAAATGTTTCATAGAAACGCTTGACTAGTCTAGAATCTTGAGCTTCTAATCCCAGTCTGCTTTGCACCAGCCGAGTTGGTATTTTATTTTTGCCCTCAGAAAATATAAGGATTCAATTAGACAGTTTAAAAGATGTTTTGTGTATCTAAAGGTTAGGATTTCTGCGCCTCTTGTTACCATCTATAACAGTGAGATGCTGCGTAGTCAGGCTGTCTGATTGAACAAAACCCATTGGATGGGGACTCACTTATACTGGGTAGCTCAGCAACATCTGTCTGCGTGCTGGAAAGTTGAGAACCACTGGCTGCTCAGTCCATGGGTCTAGATACCTCAGCAGTCCAAATCTAGAGTCTAGAAGATGTCTGGAGAGTACCTCCATCTTCAGTTCATGTTGGAACCCAAGCAAGCTCTGTGACATCAGCTGGGAATCAAGGATAGCTGCAGAGACTGACTCCCCAAGACATAGTGGGAAGGAAGCAAACCCCCTGCTTTTCCCTCAGATTCTACCTCTGGGCCAGTGTGAAGGTGCCACCCATTCCAGGGGAGGGTCTTTTCATTTCAGCTAATCCATCCTTCCTGGAAAGATCCCAATAGATGTGTGTCTCCTAACTGGGTCCAGATCCAATCACTTTGACAATCAGGTCAGATTGTCACAGATGTACATGCCTGATCCCGGTTGTTCTGGTGTGTGAGTCTCCTGTGTCAACAATTCTGAGGCAAACTCTCATGGAAGGCGGACAAACGTGGGGTCCCCGGTTTTCTGAATACAGGAGAAGCTTCTTTTCACTTGGTGCGTCAGTTCAGAGGAAGTGAGTCTATGGGAGAACTGAAGAACATACGCAAATCTGAGAGTCCTAAGGAACCTAGGCAAGCTTCTCAACAGAACCCGACCTTCCCCAGGTTATCATGATGAGAGTTTTGAAAGTCTGAACCTGGCCCTGGCCGACCGCAGGAGATTTGGAGTCTGTGCTTAGTCACACTTGGTCACATGGCGGTGGGGTGTGCTGTAAGCACGAAGAGGTGACTCCACAGGGACGTGGCCAAAACTGTACTCCTCAAGAAGTAGATATTGTTGACCGGAAGACATAAACATCTGGAGAGGGAGGCTCGCAGGACAGTGATTAATAGGAAATTATGTTACGGCTATAATCTCTGTGAACGTTAGCTGCCCATAGCTAACATCCAAGGCAAATATTTTGGGTGTTGAATTGGCTCATAAATGCAGATATCAATAGGTGATGGAAACGTGATTCTTAGCAAACACACACATTCAAAAGATAAAGCTAGCGTTCTCTGAACGAAGCGGAAGATCCGTTGATTACCAACAGAAAACTTTAAAAAAATGATAAGGAAAAAATTGTTCAGATGGGATCGGAACTTAGGCAACTGTGTCTTATTGAAGAGGGAAATAAAGGAACAATATTTATTAATATTAAACATCATCTTTTAACCTTTTCTTTGCCAGCATTCACGGCTCACATGGGAGAGAATCGCTTTGCATCTAATATACCACTCTCAGTTTTGTTTTTCTTTCTCTTTAGCAAACTGGGAGAAAGCAACATATTTCTTTTATAAATGCGACACAAAAATTCCTGCACTGGGGACCAGCTATAGTCTTTCAACCTAAAGAATTAATCAGGCCCTTATTTTTTTTCTCACTTACTCTCCCTATAGACTAACAGTGTGCTTATCACGACTGGTAAATCAATAATATTTAATGATGATTACATTAGCAACATTAATAACAGATTTTAATTCTTTTTGCAGCTAAATCAATTCCCCCGTGCAAGACAGAAATTATTTGTAATTGCACATTGACTCACAAAATTTTCCAATTATTTCAGCACAGACTTTTCATACTTCACACAGAACACAGTAAATAAATAAGGGCTCTGAACATGACAACCCAGACTATCCTGTCTCTGCTCCTACAGACAGAATTCCTTGATCTTAGCCATAAGCAGAGAGCTTAGAGGAGCTGAGGATTTGAACCACTTTGCTTGCCACGTTGGACAGAAAGGTGTCTTCTGCAGCATTCAGGTGGTGTTTGGACCTTACTTCTTACTCTTTCCTTTCTAGTGTTTGGATAATTCCGATCTGTGTTTCTAGCTTTTCTTTGATTCTGTACAGAGCACTGTCCTTGCATTTATCATGACCCAAATACAGTAAACAAAAAGGTACACTGCCTATTTGAGAAGTAGTACTCCAAAGTATGACTTGGTCACTACTCTTACTTCCATCTTGAAACTCAGGACTCCCAGAATCCTTTGCTTCTATGGCTCTTGGCTAGAAGAGAGAGAGTGTTTACAAGAAGGAGAGGAGCTGTGCTGGCCTCTGCTCAGATCTGCTCAGAAGGGCCAGCTTAGGAGACTGCTCTACTCTGGAAGCACAGACTTTAGTCACATGCTAGATTTTGGAGGGCAGAAAAACCCCAGCAGAACTCACAGACCTTGGGAGTACTGACATTCTTAACTATAGCTTAAGAAACATGGGAGAGACATGTTTTTGTTGGGAGGAGGGAGGGAAATCTCAAGCTCATCCAAATAAAACAAACTACACCTTCTCCTAAAGACAACATAGACTTTGGGATTAATGTGTTCTATGTTCAATATCAACACTTTAGACATTACTGAAATATCACTGTTACAATAGCACATTCTTAGGATTTTTCTAACTTTCTAACCAATAGCTTTTGCTCCCCCAAACTCTTTGTTGAACCAGAGTCAGGTCGGCAGCATCCAACAGCCTCCCCATCCTTCACTTGTTAGCTGACAGGGCTCCTGGAAACAATGTTATTTTCCTACAGGGGCTTTTCTACAGCATATAAACTTCATCAGGCAGCAGCCGGCAGGGCGTCTGAACTCTTCCTTTTCTGGCTCTGCCAGTCGGACTGGTAAGAAATGATCCTGGTCTGCTGTCTCTGGGGAAATAAAGGCTACCCAAATGTGTAACTGTAACCTTTGTGTTCCCATTTGGGGGGGGTGACTTCTGATTCCTCAGTGTTATTCCTCTCCTACACTATGATTCAGTGCAGGGGTCCTGGTAAGACACCTCTTCTTCAGTTTATATCACAGTGGGTATCTGAAGACCCCAATGCTTTCAACTCCGGACCCCAAGTTATACTGTAGGATCACTGCCATTCTGATCATAGAAAAGAACTGCATCTGCGAACATCTTACCATGATGTCTATGAGTCTCTAGCATGTGTTTCATTTCCAGCTGTATCTTACTGGCAGAACCAAGGGACATGCCAGATCTAGGTGCAGGAAATGGAAATGTTTTTGTAGTGGTCATTCTAGCAGGAAAACAACAACAAACAAAAGCCATAACAGACAAGCCAAGTGGTGTCTGGTGACAACAGCCGTACCAATTAAACAGACACAGTATTTAAACACTAGATAGACATACCCAGAACACATAACACATCAAGGGAACAACAACCTTTATTCATTCTATACAGACATATATTGTATTTATCAGCTGTTGACTGTTTTCTGAAAGTTGCCACATACTGACTGGGTAGTAGAGACAGAAAAGAAGTAGAATTTTGTTCATTTGAATGTTGCTATCCCATATGTGGCCTCTGCTGTGATTTGAGTTGGTTTTGTTCTTCCAAAACCTCATCTTTTGGGGTTTGGCCCTGTGGGTAGCAGTACAGGACCGTGATGGAAATTGAAGACTCTAGACTTTAGTGACAGACAACATCCTCAGTTGGGGACATGTCCTCAGAAGGTATTCAGGTGCTTCCTGTGGCTATTTCTCCTTAGATGTAAAGATACAATAAAAGTCTAAAAGTCTCAGCCAGGCACCTGCACCTCTCCCCACACTAGTCCTTTACTTTCTCTGGTCAGGTCCTCCCCTCCTCCCCTGGGTATGAGTCACCCCCACTCACCCTGGCTTGACATAGGTAAGGCAGCCTTTATCAGAATGAGCTGAGCCAATATCCATGGCCTTGAAGCTCTGAGAACAGCCAAATAAACCTTTCATTTATAAATTCAGTGCTTCAAGCATTTCATTACAACAATGAAAAACTGACTAATATGTTTAATTTAATGTGATTTTTTAGCAATGTTGGATTGTTTACCTAAAATTTTTAGTAAGGCAGAAAGTCCTAAAATATTATACATTGAGGATTTTGGTTAACATAAAAATACGTCTAGATTTTTAACATAAATCAGACATTCACTCATCTGTGGATACACTGGCTGAAATATAGCTTGTCTTTCCAACATAAACTCCATCAACTATGCACTTTTTACAATCTTTTCAGTTACTTTTCCTTAAAATAAAGCAGCAAATTCAAACTCTGTCTTTTAAGATTGTCTCTCCCACATCCACTTTGACATCTAATTTGACAGTCATTTCTTAAAAGTATGCAATTCAATGGCTTTAATACATCCATGCAATTGTGCAACTCTCTCTACAACCCAATTTTAGAAATTCCATTACTCCCTGAAGAAGCCCTGCATGCATTAGCCCCTGCCTCTTGCCCTAGCTCCTGCCCTGGCTCCGCCCCTGGCTCTTGCCCTGGCTCCACCCATGCCTCCTGCTCTGGCTCCGCCCTGCTCTTGCCCTGGCTCCGCCCTGCCTCTGCCCTGGCTCCACCCCTGCCTCTGCTCTGGCTCGGTCCCTGTCTCATGCTCTGCCTCCCAGCAGCTGCATGTCCATTTTGCTCCTAAGGATTCACCTCTTCTGCCATCTTTTGACCCCAAATTTCTAACGTTGAATGTCTATCTAGTTGCCATGGTTCATTGTTGCCAACAGCCTCTCATAATATAATTATAATTTTTTATGTTCTGTTTCGTTATGTTCTTTTTCTTTCTCTGATTCTTGTCTCTTTCAGAACCTATTTGTGGATTAACAAATGGAGCGTATTTGCCATTTATAACATGTTGTTTTAAAGTACGTGTGTACGCACTGTAGAAGGACCACACTGATTAAGTTATGGCTATCTTACCGTGTGAGAAGATAATACTTCATGCTTCTAAGCACCGTTGCTGTCACCACGCCCCACACTAGAGCTCTGGGCTTGTTCTGAGTCACAGCATCTCTCCAGCTTTTCCCTCTACCATTTTGCCCTACTTCTAAGAATTAAACCTTTCAGGCTAGAGGTGTGAGCCTTTAACCCCAGCGCTCAAAAGACAGAGGCAGGTGGATCTCTGTGAGTTCAAGGCCAGCCTGGTCTACAGAGAGAATTCCAGGATGCCCTATCTGGAAAAACACAACCAAAACCAAACCAAAACAAAACAAAAAAACAGAAAGAAAAAAAAGAAACGTTTTAAATTCTACATATGTGTAAGATTGTGTGATATTTGAATCTCTTAGCATTATTTATTTTGTCTAAAATGTTAAGGCTCATCCATGTTGTTACATATAAAACAATTTCGTAGTTTAAATAACATTATATTTATAAAATATGTATTAATAATGTTATTAATTATATATGATAATTTTATAATAATAGATAATTTATAGTAGTTATTTATAAATAATTTACATCTAACAAACATAAAAAAAGATTGAAATAAACATCAAAAAGAGGAAGCAAGAGAGATGTCTCAACTGTTTAGGGTAACACACACACACACACACACACACACACACACACATATATATATATATGACACATGACTTAGGGTTTTACTGCTGTGAACAGACACCATGACCAATGAAACTCTTATAAGGACAACACTTAATTGAGGCTGGCTTACAGGTTCAGAGTTTCAGTTCATTATCATCAAGGCAGGAACATGGCAGCATCCAGGCAGGCATGGTGCAGGAGGAGCTGAGAGTTCTACATCTTCATCTGAAGGCTGCTAGCAGAATACTGGCTTCCAGGCAGCTTCCAAAATGAGGGTCTTAAAGCTCACGCCCACAGTGACACACCTACTCCACCAGGGCACATGTGCTCCAATAAGACCACACCTCCAAACCTCCAAATAGTGCCACTCCCTGGCTAAGCATATGCAAACCATCATATTATAATATATATATATATATATATTATATATATATATGTGTGTGTGTGTGTGTGTGTGTGTGTGTGTGTGTGTGTGTGTTGTGTATGATGCATGCATGTATGTATAAACTTCTAACTTGCTGTTCTCCTCTTTGAATTCTTGGCCTTGTTTCCAGGCTGGTCCTTCCGCCTCAGGCCCTGTGCTAGGATGTACGCCATCTTCTTTGTCCATCACTTGATGTGCACGTAGCTTGATTCCACACATCAGTTATGAATTATGTTACAGAAAACATTGTAGATAAGAAATTTCTTATTCCAATGAAGATTTTTGAGACATTGATATTTCATTTTAATGATGATGTACATAAAATCAATTTGTCTGTTTATGATTAAGCAATGTGTGTATCTACTACTAAACTTTAAAAGCACCGTATTGCTTGTACACAGGAGGCCTCAGTAAGTCCCACATTTTACCATACTAGCAATATTCCTTCCTCTCTTTAGGTAACTTTTGGGAAATAAAATAAACATTTTATTTTTACTTTATGTATGCATGTGTCTATGAGTGTCTATGTGTGTGTGTCTCTGTATGCACACACAGGTATCAGCAAAGGCCTGGATGGGTGGACACCTTGGAGGTGCACTTACAGGTGGTTATGAACTGTCTGTCATAAATGCTGGAATTGAGCTCTGTCCATCATGACTGAGCAGCAAGTTGCATAACCAGTTGAGCCATCTCTCAGCGCCCTCGGTTTGAAGTTTATATCAGTCCTTTCTTTTTATTCTTGAATTGTTTTGCTAGAGGTTTATTTCTAAAAACAGTGGGTTTTCTTTTCTTTTATTTACAATTTTGTGGAAATTTATTCATGCTATCTTTCCCAAAGTAGTTTTTTCAGTGTTCTCTTTTTAGTGTATAATACCTGACACAATGTAAATGCTATGTGAACATAGTAATAGAGACAAGAAAAATGTGCCAATCCAGTTCAGACGTGACACTCCTCACGCCACCCCTCCCCCTGCCCCTCTTTGCAGACTGTACCTTCCAGCTTTTGTCCTTTCGTAGATGATTGATGGTGAACATTTAATTAGGTAATCTGCATTATTCAATACCCTAAACATGTCACAACCCGTCCACTCTGCTCCTGGTGAAAAGAATGGGTAGTTTCTAGGTTTCCACTGTGAGAACCCTTGCTTATTCCTTATATCTAAACAACAAGTCATTTCGACTGTTATCTAGAAATGGTACTGAAATATGACGTCATAGGTAATAGGCATGTCCAAATTCACTTTGCAAGGATAATTTTCCAAAGAGATCTACCAATTTATAATTCTGTCAGCAATATATGAGAATTTTCTTTGTTCTTACAATTATCAACATGAATTTTCCTGTTAGTTTTTGGAAGGGGTAATAGGACCTCTCTGTTAAACCAGGTGGTATTAAGTACCTTTTACCCAGCTTCGAGATTCTTATTTCGCCTTCTTAATTGTATCTCTTAGTGAACAGTAATCTTTAAAGTTTCTATATTATCAGATGACATCTTATAGTTTGAAAATTCAATTTGTCTTGCTTAAGAAAACTTCACTTGTGCAAAGATTATAGGGAGTTTCCCTATGTTCTACGTTAATGGTATAGCATTCTCCTTTCATGGATGAATATTTATATTATCTGGAACTGACTTGTATGGTTTTCATGAATTATATATGTCCCACTTCACTATTTATCCAATGAATACCCAGTTGTCACGGTGCCTTTATTATCCACCCTTCATGGGGGCACTCATCTACAATGTCCTTTCTCTGGCAGTGCAGGTATCTGGCAATGCCAAGCATCCTGAAAGCACTGCTTGACAAAGTTCTGGTGCTTGGACAACCTGGACTGACCCTCCACTGCTCTTGGTGGACATTTGCTAGACACCTTTGGCTAGTCTTATGTTTCTCACTCTGAAAGCTAGAACTGGGATAACAAAAAGCTTGTGTAAACAAGAATGAAATGAATGAAAGTTCCCTGGGAAAAAACAGTTATGCAGAAAATTGAGTCTTTCCTAAGAACATATTACTTAAATAAACATTTAGATCATTAACGAGTACTGTTGATAAGCATGAGATAGAAGATCTGAGAAAAATTATTAAAGGAAAAAAAAAGGGAAACTAGAAGCTGACAAGCTGTAATTGAATTGCTGGGTTTTTAATGTTCAACTTTAGAAACAAGGAACTTGTATGAAAAGGGGGAGATTTTGTCATGCAAGCTTATGACAAGCCTTGGTACTTTCCTGAAGGCAAAGTAAGCAGTTTTAAGAATCCCGAGGTTCTTCTGTTCTTTACAGAATTGTAATAAAGATAGGAATCGTGTTGAAAGAAGGGTTCATGACAGAGACGCAGAGGAAGGCATCCTGACTCATGAACTGCCAGCCTTCCTGGACAGACTTGTCAGACCAGAACTTTACTGATAGACCTCCTTTGCTTAAGCAAGGGGCTGCACAACATTTTAAGAATCAAAGAAAAAGGATGGTGGTCTTATGCCAAATATAAAAGAAATACAGAGGAAGGACAGGAAGAATTAAATAAGGGTCAGATTGAACTTTTGTAGAAAGCCAAGTTTGATATAATAGGTAGTAGGGAATAACTTTTATGCCAAACTGAAACCGAATCAAATTCAAATAGAGTCATCCTGTCTAGCATTTCTGTAACCATAAGGCTTTACAACGCCAATCTTAAAGAAGAAGATACTGAGTTTAAAGAAAATTGATTTTATCACGTTAATTTTTAGTTCTCATAAAATTGTTGTTTGCTTGCTTTGTTCCTCTTTCAATATTCCTATGCAATCAAGGAAGACTTTGGAAGAAAATGTGTTTTTGAAAAGCTGTGTAATCAATGAATAAAATTTCCGAGGAAATGATTTATGTATAAATAAAGACTGAAAGAGACACAGGTTGCCAGAGTAGGAGAAGCCATGCTGAAATGTGCTTCTTCTTTGTCCAGTCTCTCATGAAGCGAATGGCATCCCGTGTCTGATCCTTCCTTCCCTTCATTGCTCCTGCATCCACCCTTCCCCAGGCCCCGCCCTCAGCCGAGGCTGGTCCCTGGCAGGTTTCTATACAAAATGTATTTGCTGATAGATTCTTTTCCTGCTCTCCTGGGTGATCTCCTGAGTCAACCCGAGATTATCCCCTACCATTTCATAATTATTACTTGATATCTGGTATGAAACTTTGTCAAATGTCAGTACATGGAAAACAGGCAACTGGATGACGCTGAGTCCCACCCATGAACATGGTTGGTGTAGCTTTCAGCTTACTTCTTATATTGAGGTCTGTTTTATGATCCTTGAAAGTGTTTTTCTATATTTTCTTAATTCCTTACTGGTTAGCTAGCATGTATATATTCATTAATATTGCCATATACCTCGTATGTTAAATATATGCAAATTTATTGCTTCTTTTGCTGATATGTAGAAATGATAAATACATTTATTCTAATAACTTCATAGAATATTTTAGTAATCTATACAGAGAATAACAAAATTGCTATAAAATTACAACATTTTACTTGCTTTGCTGAAAATCACCGACTTCTTTTTTGGTGTCATGCAGATAATATAATGCGCCTTTTTCCTATCTGTAAACACAGTGAATTGCATTTATTACCCTTTCCAGTTTTGTCTTAGCTTGCTTTCCATTGTCATGATAAAGACTATTGCCAAGAGTGAGTTGAGAGAGAATCCATTTGTTTGGTTTAACACACTGATCAGGAAAGCCAGGGCAGGAACATAATAAGCAGGACCCTGGAGACAGGAGCTGAAGCAGAGGTCACAGAGGGTGCTACTTCCTGGTTTGCTGCTCCTGGCGTGCTCAGCCTGCTTTCTTATCCAGGACCACCAACCCAGGGATGGCATCACCCATAGCAATCACTAATCAAGAAAATGTCTCACAGATTTACCTACAGGCCGTAAGATGGAGAAATTTTCTCAATTGGGTTCCTCTTCCTGGATGACTCTAGGTTTTGTCAAGTTGACAAGAAAAACTAACCGATATAAATGTGAAGTCAAACCTTGATTTAAAAATACATAAATATAACTCGTTTATGAAAACCATACATAATCACCACCTGGAATTGGCTGTCCCACCAGCAAATCAATGGAGCATTTTCTCAGTTAATGATTGACATGGAAGGGCCACGCCCACTTGGGTAATGCCACCTCTCAGAAGGTGGTCCTGGATTGTCTGAGAAAGGTAGCTGTGGAGGCTAGCGGAACAGTTAGTATAATTTAGTATTCTTACACCTGAACTGTTTTTCCTTCTGTGCCGTCACTGTCAGATTTTGGTATCTGAATTATACCAGGCTTACTAAATAAAACAGGAAGGGCTTCTTTTATCTACTGTAAAAGTAACTTTTATAAAATTGAGTAATTCATCGTTTTTGACATTTGACAGCAATGCCAGTAAAGCCAGCCGGAAACTCTGCCTGTTTATTAATGGTGATGGTGCCGTTCCGTTTTCTCATCTGGGAGTCAGTTTTGAAAGGTCCAGTTGTCTGGAGGCTTCCCGTCTCAGGCTTCAGATGTTAGTTACTGCCATAAAGTTGACTATAAGCTGGAGATGCTCAATCTTTCCTCTGGAGTAGACATGATACATTTTGCATTGTTTCGATTTTATTTATTATATTTATTTGTAAATTATGTGCATGTGTCTGTATGAACGTATGCTGTGTGCATGTCCTTGTGTGTGTGTGTGTGTGTGTTTCTACAGAAGCCCAAAGACAGTATCATAGCTCAGTGAACTGGAGTTACAGGGGTTGTGAGCCACCTGCTGTGGGTGCCAGGAACATAGCTTGGGTCCTCCTCAGGGAGAGTATGTGCTTTAAATGGCCATTTTCTATTCAGCTGCCATGAAATGACATAATTAGAACTTTGCTTTGCAAATACATGTTTCACGTTTCTCCTACTTGAATGAGTGTTTAGTTTGGAAGAGTAACTTCCTCCTCTACCATCGCCCTTCTGCCTTTATTTTTCTATCCGTTCATCAATTTTCACTTGGTTTCATCTCTAATGTAAGCAGTCAGGGCTGTATCTCCTGTCAATGATATCTTATATATCTTTAAGATAAATTAAGGTATCTTATATATCTTAAATTCTGATTAGTGCTGCTGCAATTATTGTTTAGGTATAAAAAATTCTCAATTTTCACAATAGATTTGTTGGTGAAGAAAATGTTTGGAACTATGATTTGGAACTAAATCACCATCGCTGTTTTTTTTTTAATAAAGTTTAATATTTAAAGAATCATAAAAAGAGATCAATCATTCAGGAAAATTGAGATAGTGGGTTTAATTCAGAAGTGGGGAGAGAGGTCAATACAGAAGGAGAGAGAAAAGATAAATACCACTGAGGATGTTCAAAATACCCTTAAAGATACTTATTGTTTCTTGTTTACCTGGAGTTACATTTTGAATATATTTCTTTCTTTTTTAATTAAATTTTTACATCATATGCTGCCCCCTCCCAGCCCCCCTTTCAGAGTCCCTTTCCCATCACCCTTACCTTCTCCTCTGAGAGGGTGCTGCTCCTGGGTAACCCCGACTCTGGTGAATCAAGTCTCTGCCAGCGTAGGCATATCCTCTCTCACTGAGGCCAGACAAGGCAAGCTTCTTGGGGAACGGATACTATGGTTTTAGGGAGAGCCTTCACTCCAGTTGTTGGGGGATCCACATGGAGACTGAGATGCATGTCTGCTATATAGTTGTTGGGGGACCCACATGGAGACTGAGATGCATGTCTGCTATATATGTGCCAGGGGCATAATTCTTTGGTTGGTGGCTCAGTCTCTGCAAGCTCCCAGAGGCCCAGGTTAGTTGACTCTGTTGGTCCTCCTGTGGAGTTCCCATCCCCTTCGGGGCCTTCTTTCCTCCCCTCAACTCTTCCATAACAGTCCTTGATCTCCATCCAATGGTTGGCTGTGGGTATCTGCATCTGTTTCAGTTAGCTACTGGGTAGAGCCCCTCAGAGGATACTTATGTCAGGCTCCTGTCTGCAAGCATAACAGAGTATCATGAATGTTGAGGACTGGTGTTTGTTCACGGGATGGGTTTCGAGTTGAGCCTGTTCTTGGTTGGCAATTCCTCAGTCTCTGCTCCATCTTTGTCCTTGCATTTCTTTTAGACAGGACAAATTCTGAGTGGAAAGTTTTGTGGGTGTGTTGGTGTCCTCATTCCTCCACTGGGTGTCCTGACTGGCTATAGGAAGTGGCCTCTTCAGGTTCCATATACCCAATGTTAGGCATTGTGGCTAAAGTCACCAGGCTAAGGAGGACCTCCTGGGAGCCTCCTCCATCCCAAGTTTCTGGGACTTCCTAAAGATTTCCCCACCCACCCATCCACAGCAGCTGCAGATGTCCATTCATTCTCCTGGCTCTCTAGTGATCTCTCCTGCCTCCCCCATACCTGATCCTGTTCCCCCATTCCCCTCCCCCTGCTCTCTCTCACCCACTTTCCTCCCTTCTTCTGCCTCCTATGATTATTCTGTTTCCCCTTCTGGGTGTGATTCAAGTGTCCTTGCTTGGGCTTTCCTTCCTGCTTAACTTCTTTGAGTCTATGGGGTATATCATGAGTATCCTGTACTTTATGGCTAATATCCACTTATCAGTGAGTACATACCATGCATGTCCTTTTGGGTCCGGGTTACCTCACTCAGGATGATATTTTCTAGTTCCATCCATCTGCCTGCAAAATTCATGATGTCCTTGTTTTTAATAGCTGTATAGTATTCCATTGAATCACAATCATTGTTTCAAAATAATTTTGGGGGCCTAATGATAAAGAGCTGGTGCTAGTTAATTTTTGATAAACTTGACAAAAGCTTGAGTCATTTGGGAGAGGGAAAGTCAACTGAGGAACTGCCTTGATTAACTAGGCCATTGGCAGGTCTATAGGGCATTTCCTTAAATAATAATTGATAAGGCCCAGTCTGCTGGGAACAGTGGACCCCTCAGCAGGTGGTCCTGGGTTGTCTGAGAACGGGCAGCTGCAGAAGCCAGAGGAAGAAAGCAAGGAAGCAGAGTCCTCCTCCTGCTTCAGTTCCAGCCTCCAGCTTCCTGCTTTGAATTTCCTCAATGATGGGCTTGGATCATGATGCTGATTATAAATATATCATCCTCCCCTAAATTAAGTTTGGTTGGCATTTTATCAAAGCAGTAGAAACCAGATGAGGACAAAGTGCTGGCTATTCTTGTAGAGAACTTTGTTTTGATTCTCAGCACCCAGACGGGGCAGATCACAGCGGCCTGTAGCTCCAAATCCAGGAGGCCTGATGCCTCCATGTGCATCTACATACGTCTAGTACACAAGTATACATGAAGGCACTCACAAACTAAATAAACCTTTCATTTAGAAAATTGATTCATGACACATACACACACATATGTGTGTGTGTGTGTGTGTGTATATTGTGTGTGTGGTGTATGTATGTATATTGAGCTCAATATATATATATATATATATAATATAATATATATATATATATATTGAGCAGAAGATCAGTTATGGTCACTACTGTTCTTTTGAAATCTCCTGAGGTGCTCATGAATTGTTAGAAATATTCCAAGTATAGGAGAAATAGCATCTATGCCAGAACATAGGATTGTTATACCTTGTCATTCCTAAGTAGTTCATTGTGCAGCTTCAAGAATCTTCCTTCAGTTCTGACTGACTAATCTATCAATTATTGATGACCTCACATTCACATTTAAGTGTGCCATTACGGAAGCCGCGGCTTCGTCCTTATGACAGACCACCGTGAACTCCTTAGTAAGCAGATGGACGTGAATCTGGAGATCTGAAGCAAGACCTAAGTCAGGTGTCAGAGCCTTTACCTTCGGATAGCCTCTCAGGGGACGAGACTGGGGGAGATAGCCTAGAACAAACATACCAAATGTGAGGCTTGAATCGTGGAATGATCCAGAATGTATAAGCTAGAGATATGATGAGGAGGACCAGAGGCAAAGGTCTTCAGCTGGTGGGAGGAGATGCTTGGTATCAATGGTGCCAAGAAGGAGCCATCATCCATCCTAGAATCCGGGGTGCTAGAGGTTTGTATTTGCTGTCAGCAGGCTGAGGAGAAGGGGCCTGGTGGATACAGGTGACCTTTCTTTTCTCACTTAGCTCCATCCTTACTTTCCCAGTGATGTGTTGCCTTCACTGTAAATCCTGTGAGGCAGCAT
This sequence comes from Mastomys natalensis, assembly GCA_021653895.1. Taxonomy (NCBI): domain Eukaryota; kingdom Metazoa; phylum Chordata; class Mammalia; order Rodentia; family Muridae; genus Mastomys; species Mastomys natalensis. Next base: position 15,828 of record JAJTUV010002858.1, read on the forward strand.
CTTCCAGAAGACTCGTGAGGGAGTGGAGGGAGATCCATGGCACTAACAGTTGTGTTCCACAATAAACTGGAGCCCAGTATCGGCACTGCCGTTCACTCTCCTCGTGTCCTCTGGTGAGCAACGACCCTCATCTCCTGTCCTCTGGTGAAGAACGCCCCTCATCTCTTGTACTCTGATAGACATCATCCCCATTGCCTTTGCTCAGGTGGGCATCTCCCCTCATCTCATTTCTTCCAGCAGACATCTCCCCTCAGCTTTCCCTCAGTGGATGTCTCCCCTCACCTCATTTCCTCCAGCAGACATCTCCCCTCAGCTTTCCCTCAGTGGATGTCTCCCCACATCTCCTGTTCTCAAATAGATCTCTCCTCACGTCTCCTTTCTCTTTTCCCAATATTTCTCCAACATTTCTCTCAGCTCGAAGCGGCAAGCTTTTCTTTTTAATTTCTCATTCTGTGGTATTTTACTCCCTTTCTAGCCTCGAGGGCAAAATGCTTTCATTATTCTTGGGACCGTGGATGTGGCACAGTGAAAACACTTCAGTTCACACGTGTGAGGGTCCAGGGTCTGGATCTCAGCACCACAGATGGGAAGTTCTTTGCTTCTATATTGATAGAGAAGGATGGGAGCTAAAGGAGCTGGGGGAGAGCTTACCGTTGACGATGAACGATTTTATCATCATTAGCCACAGAGAGTTAATTTCTTATCTTTCCCTGCTACATATGCATACCTGGCCCCCCGGCTGTGCTTTAGAGAAAAGCAGGAGATTCGTCTGCAAGGGGATGAAACCCAAGAGTTAGATGATGTGCCACAAGTATGGGAAGCTTTGGAAGCATCCGCACACTTTGGTCCTCACCATTGGTGATATATCCAGGAGGGAAGGACCAGCTCAGTGGCAGTAAACCAGGCTCATGGCGAGGTGTTGCTTTCTGGCCTGCAAGGGCACTGTTGATGCTTTGTCAACTGAACTTGCACTGCGACCCTTCTTGGTCTGTGTCTCAGGTCTCTGTGTAACAAGGTCACAGGAAGAGGAACAGAACACAAGAGCCTGCATCTTCCTTCCCAACTCTAGCTTCTCTACCACATTCCGGCCCCACGACTGTGCTAAACTCCTATGAGTAGGCAGAACTCTTTCCTAATTCCATCTCTCCAAGGGTAGTCTACACCTCAAGATGAACTTCCTGCTAAGCCATAAGGCTGGCCCGTGAGCAGGTGCAGGGTCACTGTGCAGGTGAATAAGAGATGCTGTTGAGTGACTTGTTTGATGTGATAGGATCAGCATAGGAAGAGTGGACCGTGGACTGCAGATGAAACTGCATCAAACTACCATATTCTAGCGTAGAGACTTTTAAGAACTCAGGTTCAAAACCGCTGTCTTTATCAGGGTAGGAAATTAGAACACTTTCCAATTAACATTTTATTAGATTGATTCACAGACTTAAATATTTAACCATGTTGTTTGCCGCTCTCTGGGTCTCGTAGACTGGGTGTATAGCTATAGGCATTGTGCAGACTCCCTAGTAAGGCTGGTGTGTAGATAAAACAGCGTTACAAATCAATGCAAATAAACATAGAGTCCAAGTCACTAAGAATCACTAATGCTTTAGCCGTGTGACCCTCCGGCTGCCGTAGCCACACAACTCAGCTTTGCTAACCAGAGCTCTGGTGACCTCCTACTTCCTTTCCTCCACAGTCCCTGCTACTTGGCTGGTCCCCTCACTTGTCTGTCCTTCATTCCTTTTGTCCTCATGATGAGCTGGAATGTTCCAACCTTCTGGCTTCTTTCTGCTCTTCTGACAACAGAACCCTGCTATGTCTCAGGTCTATCTCAAGGCCCGATTCGTGATCCTCTGTGGTGTACCCATGTCCTGCCTGCCCAGCCTTCAGAGAGCACAGGGCCCGTCACTGGATGACTTGGAGAATAATCAACCTACGCCTGACTCTCATAGCATATGAGTCTGCTGAGAAGGCTTTAACCATGGGTGCTGTGCTGAATGTAAGTAGGAGCCGTTTCCCTTCTTTGTATTCTGTCTCACAGACTGATTTAAAATTCTAAAAAAGGTATCTGAGCGATCTTTCCATAAATCTTTCAGAGATACTAGCCTAGATGTGAGATCATAGTTGGTTCTGATTGGAACTTGCTAACCTGATTAGAGAAAAGAAAAATATGAAGAAAACTACTCAAGATGGGAACAGAAAACAGCACTGGAATGAGGCTGGGGAGCACGGAGTAGTGAGGCTGAGGAGCACAGAGAAGTGAGGCTGAGGAGCACAGAGGAGTGAGGCTGAGGAGCACAGAGGAGTGAGGCTGAGGAGCACAGAGGAGTGAGGCTGAGGAGCACAGAGGAGTGAAGCTGAGGAGCACAGAGGAGTGAGGCTGAGGAGCACAGAAGAGTGAGGCTGGGGAGCATGGAAGAGTGAGGCTGGGGAGCACAGAGGAGTGAGGCTGAGGAGCACGGAGGAGTGAGGCTGAGGAGTACGGAGGAGTGAGGCTGAGGAGCATGGAAGAGTGAGGCTGGGGAGCATAGAGGAGTGAGGCTAAGGAACACGGAGGAGTGAGGAGCACTGGAGTGAGGCTGAGGAGCACTAGAGTGAGGCCGAGGAGCACAGAGGAGTGAGGAGCGCTGGAGTGAGGCTGAGGAGTCCTGAGCCCATAGGCACAGTGAAAGGATAGCAGGGAAAACAGGGATGGGAAATCATCTCCAGATCTTGCGATGGAAATTCTGCTTCCATTTTTTCTTCCCTGCCTCTGTCCTTATTGTCAGTATTCAAGGTGATCTTGGAGGCGATCTCTGTCACTCCACACCTTCCCTCAGTACGACTGTCATGCTGCCTGACAGTGGCATGTTTATATCTACTTTCTGCAGTTTTCAAACACCTTCCTCCCCCGCCTTGGAACAAATGCCAGTCATTTTGCCCTCGGAACCACCGACCCAATGCCCCCACCCCGCTGGCATTGCTTTCTCACTGGAGTAACTTATCCAAATGTTATCACCAGAACAGTAGACTAATCTCATTAGAACCTTAATGGGTTTTAAAAATGTATGGATATAGGTTTATGCACACACATGTGTGTTCGTTCATGTGCACACATGTACATATGTAAACACAAGTGTGGAGGCCAGAGGTCAACATCAGGTGTCTTTTTCCATCCTGATTTTAGAAACAGTGTCTCTCACTGAACCTGGAGTTCACTGATTGGCCTAGGTGGCCAGCCCACAAGGTCAGGGAGCCTCGGTCTCTGGAGCCCTAGCATGGGATTACAGGCATGTACCCTGTGCTCAGCTTTTTAACATAGTGCCAGCATTTGAATTCAGGTGTTAATGTTTACATGGCCAAAACTATTGACTGAGCCATGTCCCAGTTCCTCAGCTCACAGAGCCCCCCTTTTCTGATTTGTTGTCTTATCATCACAGATAACGTAGTTGAGATACTGAAAAGTCAGTATCACGCCCCAAACTAAACTACGGTCAGGCAATGTCTCAGTGCAACTCGCACTCACAACGCAATTCAAGTGAAAATGAGTGAGCTGGCTGTAGCCACGAGCAAGCCACGCCCCTTTCGAACTGGTGATGAGAACCAGTGCTGAGGAGGGAGGTGATCCAGGAGCAGATGTCAAGAAAGTAGTTATTAACAAGTATATGTAAATAAATCTGTGTGCAAGTTTAAGTCAGAGAGAATCCAATGAGGCTTCTTCCCGAGAGCTTGGGCAGCTTACTTTTCTGAGCAACAGTTTCTTAATGGTTTGGATACCAAGACAGCAGAACTAAGGGATACGCTACAGTGTCCAAAGTGACATCAGCCGATTGTACAAACCATTTCTATCTTAAGGAAATGTTATAAAGAAACCTGTGAGATTCTACTCTTGTGATAAACACATTTGTATCATCAAATATGCAAATATAGTGAACAAGAGTTAGCCAGGAGAATAGCGCACTGATACACAGGCCCTTTGGAGAAACACCTGCGTCGAGGGCAGGTCAGTCGGATCCTTCAAAGTACGCAGTTTGGAGATAAACTACCTGCAATGAAATCTGCTCCTTACAAGCTATGCTCTTTTGTGCCTTGGTTTCCCCAACTGTAAAATAGAGATAGAAGCCATGCCTACTTCAATAGTTGTTGTGAGGACTCAGTCACCATAAGGATAAAACAGACTAGTGCTCTGGAGACATTGAACCTTATTCATAGACATTATATCCATGGCAGATCATTTGTAGTCACCGTTACAGAAGAAGTGCAAGCTTCATGTGGATTTGGTTGGACAATAAATGCAGGATACGCCTCCTCCAAGAGCCTATCTTCGTTAGGGTTTCTATTGCTGGGAAGAGACGCCCTGACCGCATAAACTCCCATAAAGGAAAAACACTTAATCAAGGCTTGCTCACAGTTCAGAGGTTTGCTTCATTATCATCATAGGCAGACATGGTGCTGGAGAAGGAACTGAGAATTCTACATCCAGATCGGCAGGCAGGAGGATAAGAGAGAGACACAAGTCCTCCTAGTAGTGTCACTCACTATGAGCCTATGGAGGCCAGTAATAAACAACACATTTCAAGAAGGGTTTGAACAATTACTTACTCTCTGGGGAAATAACTACCCCAACTCTGCATTTGGGCACCTAGGTACAGCGGCACCATAGATGAAAGGGTAAGAAGGTCTCAAATCAAAATATACATGCTGACCTTACCGTGTGATGTGCACAAAATACACAGTGGCGACGGGACTTCCCTGTGCTGAGTGCCGAGCCTCTTCTGGAGGACAGCCTCCCAGGGTCTCTTGATAGCAGATAAGAGGGTAATTCCTGATTGTAAAGGCTTCCTTGGTGTTCCCCAGGCCACGCTCTTCTTATTCTAGAGCATTCTGAGTCTTCTAGAATGCCTATTCCTGCAGCTTCAGCATTCAAGAGATTCAGCATGTCCACAGGATGATGGGAAACTCCACTGCCAAGAAGTCAGTTTTGACCAGGGTGAGCCCCTTTTTATGCCCTTTTTGAAACGAGGCTGCTGGCCACCAGGGACACTGGTTAAGATGCAGTTGAGTTCTGGAAGCTGCACCGGAAGTGAGGAGCTCAACTGGGTTCTGGCGTCTACACTTGCCGACTGTCTTATGGGCGGGTGAGATGCCTCTCCTCACTGCTATCGAAGGGTCCTAATGTATAGTTCAAGCTTCATGCTCCACCTCCAGTATCACTTAATAGAACTCCAACTAAGGCAAAGAACTCAGGATCAGTCAGCTCCTCCTTTCTGGCACTATATTTATTGTCCAGCTAAGCCAGTGTGTGTGTGTGTGTGTGTGTGTGTGTGTGTGTGTGTGTGTGTGTGCGTGTCACAGCTGTGTTCATAAAGGTACAGCTCTTGAAAGATTAATTCTCCAACAGAAGTCAGTCATGACACTTGTCTGGACCTCCAACATGAAGCCCTCCTTGACCTAGATTGCATTAAATGGATGTATAGATACATTAATTCAGTTGGCTGATCATGCCATGCACTGTCGTCCAAAGCCTTTGAATGGTGATCAGGCAGGCTTCTATCGTTTCCTGTGGGGCTACCTAACCCAGCCAAATCACTATGTGATCGCAAAAATAACATCTCCTCTAGCCAAAACCAGTCGCTATAGCAACATCCCGAGGAGGTTTTATGTTTCAGTCAATCACCTCAGGTAATAAGTCAGCTGATTTGCCTTCTAGCTTTTCTGATGAAAAGGCCTACACCGGACATCCCAATTTGACTGCAGAGAAAATAACCTGTTCAGAAAATGTCCTTGTTCCTTCCCAGGGTCAAAGAGGCTAAATTGGAAAGGAAATCCTGACAAGCAGCACCCCGGCACAGTACTCTGTAATAAGCAGGACAAAGAGGGTGGCCGCACAGAGTGACAGTTTGGAGAAAAAAAATGGGTCCTCTCTCTCTCTCTCTCTCTCTCTTTCTCTCTCCAATTAAGAGAAGTTGGGGGACTGGGTCACCTCTGGCAATGTGAATTGCAGCTGAGACAAACCATCCCTGCAGGCAAAAGCTATAGACTCTTTCTTGGAGTGTTCAGCACAGCTTCTCCATTAGGTAAAGATTCCCCTTTCACTGTCACCTGAGAGACAAAGTTCTAGAGAGAACAGCACAGAGTAGGCTCTGCCAGGGATGTCCTCTTAGTGGCCAGGACCAGTCCTGCCCATTGCCTCTGGCTTATTTGCAGATAAAACAATAGATACTTGAGCTGCTCAGGCAGGGCAGCTGGTGTGGTCCCAACTCCCGAAAGGGGCACTGAGTCTGAAGTCTGTGCCTGGTGCCTAAGTGAAGAAGACCCTTTGTGAGTATGTTCATGAAAGCAAACACCCAGAAAACACACCTGGACACCGATAGCTGAGTGCCAAATGAGATGTCTCATTTTCAAAGCTCTTGATTTGCTGTTTTATAAAGTGATCTTGTGGCAAGAGAAAAAAAAAAGCTAATTAAGCATTTCATTATCTGACTGATATGACAGAGTAAGGGGAGAAACATCTGTCCAGTCTGAAGCTGAGAAGTCCACAGCCAGGAGAACATCTGCAGATGGATAGCTAAAAACTCAAAGTAGAGGAACCCTCAAATAGCATGCCATGGAAACACCACCAGGGAATAAACTCCAGGTAAAGTTTGCTCTCCAATCCTACACAAAGAGACTACGGTTCTTAGAGACAGTGGCTCCCCTGAACACAGGAAGCCTGTCGCAGGTGACAGTGGTCTCTTGAAAACCAAGGGATTGAACTGGAATTCACTTTATGCTCAAGGCTCTCCTGAGTTCTTACTAACAAGCAATTAAATTGCTGAGAGGACAGATATGCGTGGGCCACAGGGGCATGTCTGTTCTAATTGTAGTGTGTTCTAACTCACCCAGGCTGTATCTTTGCCTGCTGAAGGAAGGATGGATGTTGATATAGTTGCCCCTGCACTTGCGTGAACAGGCTGTGAGAGGCAGGGTTCCTTTTAGCTAGTAGGATTTAATAGAGAGCTCCACTTAAGCCCTCCTCCCTGAACACTAATGGAAACCACTACTAAGATTACTCCTGTATTCTGCTTCCCAGAGCCAGACCACTCAAAAACAAAAGAAGATATAAATATCTGACATAGGTGTTTTCTTATAAAATTAACAGACGGTTAGTTTACAATACAAAGCATGCATATAATCAAGAAGAAGAAATAAAATTTATTTGTAATTTCATGTCGGTGAGAGTCAACTTAATTGGCACACTTCCTGGTGGATTACAAGCCCTTATGGAGGACCTGTTAACCCTTAGCATGCTCAAGGCCTTTCCTTTGAGCACCGCAAAGCTAGGCCTTTTCTCAATTCTTTTTCAGTAGTGTAGAAGTACCACTGATATCTGCATATTTTTAATGACATCAGTGTCTAGCCACGTACACAGTCATGTTGGTTGCTCAGAAACGTATTTACTTCCTTTAAAAAGAGGAGTTCTCTTTAGGCTTTTTCGTTCATATTTTACCTGGAGGTGTAAGTGTTGTTTACATAAAGCTGGGGTCACACTGCAGCTACTTCCTGCAACTGTGTTGTAGGAAACTTTAGCGCTGGATGGTGAATAGTTTCCCAAGTCATCCGTAGTCCCTCATCAGAGCTTTAGCTGGAGACCCAACACTCCTGTGAGAGGAAATTCAATAGCTTTTAGTACATGCTCTGTTCACTCTTCCAATCAACAACCATTCTTAGCAATGAACACGTGCTAGACTCTCTGGATATTCCCACCCTATAAAGGCACAACGTCATATCTTTATATCTGTCCCGGAAGAGACAGATGAAATTAAGTTAATAAAATTTTTGAACATGACAGCATCATGGCAAAGATGCACACAACAGTGATTGCTAAATGAATTCCTGAAGAGAGCAGGGCAGAGCTATACGGGTATTTTGGAGAAAGCATGTCTTGACAGTGGAATTGCTCCTTGCTAGCATTAGAGAATCAAGTCACGCTCCAGGAAGAGACAGGCAGCTCAACTGTGCACAGCATGAAGACAAGGCAGGAGGAGGTCAGGAAGTGGGAAGATTGAGGGGGACTTAAGACTGGCCAAGGAGGTTTGGAATTTTGTCTGAGAGAAACTATGGTGTTCTGAGCAGAGAAGGGACATGGTATGAAATATAGGAGCAGAGACACACTGACTGAAGTGAGGCAGGCAATAGCAATTCTGGGTCAACTCAAAGTAAAGCAGCAGAGGTGATGAGAGGTTATATTCTAGGTGATTTTGAATGCAGTCTCAAGGGCATGTGCTGGTGGAAAAGACATGGTGTGTTAGACTCGAACGTGAAGGTACTTCAAGGTGTTTAGATGCAAAGAAGAGAGCTGCTTGGGGAAGTATCTGGATTCAGTTTACAACACAGAACATGGGAGATCTCTGGCAAACGCTGAAGTGTAGCTTTTGATGGTGACCACAAGGGTATGTGTGTGTGTGTGTGTGTGTGTGTGTATGTGTGTGTGTGTGTGTCTATGAATGTGTTTCTCTGTGTGTGTGTTTATATGTGTGTCTATGAGTGTGTTTCTGTTTGTGTGTGTACCTGTATGTGTGTCTATATGTCTGTGTGTGTGTGTGTGCTCTCTTTCTCTCTGTGTGTGTGTGAGAGAGGGAGGGAGGGGGGAGAGGGAGGTTTACTTGGATTGAAGAGCCTGAGTCAAAGACCACAGACAGACAGACAGACAGACTTTTGGAATGGTAGATGTGACAACAGGATAAGAGTGAGATCAGGGCAGTTTAAGTACGAATAGATGAGGAGAGTAAAACACTCTGATTCATTCCTACACCACCATGTCCAATGGGAGATGAGGAGGAGGCACACCAAGCGGGGAGATCAGTGAGTTTGGAGGAGCCCCAGAGGCACAAGGTTCAGGAAAGAAACAGGTAAAGAGCTCACTGGCTAGTGTTCTCACCACTACTACTTGAGAACTTTGTGCGGGACAAAAAGCATGCTCTCATAAGAAAAGAGTTGTCTCCGGTAATTCAGCAAGTGCCTCCCAGCCAGAGGCACTGCCCTAGGTCCCCCTTGCCTTTGTGTAGGTACAATATGTATAATTATGCATGGTAGCCATTAGTCAACAAGTGGGATAAAGACCAAGAACAATTATTGAATTTATCAGTTTGGGTGAACTCGGCTGGAAGCCTTTGGTGAATGAATGGTGGTAACAAGAACCCAGACAGACAGTGAGAGTCCAAGAAGAACCGAGAGCTAAACTGAAGACTGAATATCAATAACTATTTGGAGGACATTTTCTTCAAAGAGGAAAGAAAGAAGGCAATAACTGGTGGGTGGGGTGCAGTCTCCAAGGGCCTAGAAGGACGGCAGGTTACTTTCATGCTGACGGGAACAAGCCATTCCATTGCCTGGACCACTCTTGCCTGGACCACAGTGACCTCATTTCTTGCTTCCATACCTTCACGCTTCCATCCCTGAAGCATTTCTTCCAAAGTGTACTGAGCAGGACTTTCCCAAAACGCAAACCACAAAGAGTCCCGATCTTGTGACGTAACACTTAAACTCCATTCACGGTCCTCACTTGGAGCCCTAAGCTCCCTTCTAGCGAGCAACCATTTGACTTCCCATCACGTGTCCTCTCCAACACGCAGCTGCAGCCTCTTCAGTCTCGTTCCTCCCCCATGCACCCACCACGTGTTCTCCCAGTCCTGGGCTCTGCATTTGACCTTCTCTGTTCTGGAACTTTCAAACCCTCTTCTCTGCAATCTGCCTTCCTTGGGTGTTCTGTATTGCTTACTCGTGCCACTTGGGCTTCTGCCTTGTCTGGCCACGTCACAATCTCCCTGTCACTCTCTGTGTCTGTGTTGTCTCTGCTTCTTTCTTCAACATACCACTGCCTGACTGAATGCACTTCCTTCGATCTGTCCTCCCCACAACAATCTAGACAACAATCTAGTTCCCGGACACCTGCTTTATCTCACTTCGCACACTGACCCCTGGCCTGTGCAATCATGTCTGACACATAGAAGTGCTCAATGCAAGTATTTCAATCAATGGCTATATGAATAATTGAAACAGTACTACCATTACCACACCAGATCCTTGAATGCTGTCTAGTATAATGCAGTCATGGGTCATGGGTTTGGGTTTAGTGTCACCTCTGGGGATAAAGTGGAGAGGCACACTCACAGCCTCTTGACCTATGATCCAAAGATGTGTTTTCAGAAGGATGAGTGCCTTCAGATCAGTCTAACCTTTTCGATTTTTAATTCAGTGAACAAATAGTGGTAGAAAACAAAAGCAGAGACATTTCCTGCCTCGGTGTGATGGACATCAGCAGACGTCCAAGGCTCTAGGTCAAGGGTGTCCCGCTGCTTGCCAGTCTCTGTGGCTTTTTATAAGTCGTCACGTGTCTCTGGGCTGTAGCTCCCTTGCTTTCGATGTATAAATTCTTTTATTTATTTCAATCACCACATTGTATAAGGACCAAGTGAGATACTTCAGATAATGCTGAACAAATGCACATACATATTTTTGGATCAAAAAATGGTGAGGGTAACCCATTGGAAAGGGAGAGAGAGAGTGCACGCATACTACTGCTGCAACCTATGTGGCATCCGCCACTTTCAAATATGTCCCCTGGGAAGAAAAATGAGACTGTTGTCCAGGCTGCCGTAAAGAATCATTTCAAAAGTGATATTTTCCAACTCTAATAAGTCTGTGATCAAACAATCAGTTCCTGGGACAAAGGCCACCACTTTCCACTGAGTGACCTGGAAGCCTGTACCATCTATTTAATGTCAAGAGTGTGCAGGCGTAAGCGGTTTCTTCCTGCCAAGAATAGGAAATAAAATCATGGCGTGGGGAGATTGACATGCCTGTCTAGGTGACCACAGAGACTCACGCCTACAGAGGATCTTCTGGATGGACCACTGAGCAGCTGGCAGACTGTCTCTGGGGTGACCGGAGGTGGCAATTTAAATGCAGCATTTGTCTCTGTTTCACGAAGAGAGGAGGGTATGCAACTGACAGCGGGGTGAGAGACCATTCAGGGCGGTCCGTTATTTTCTGTCCTCTTGGGCACCATATTTTTCCCTTGTCCTCCAAGGCCCTCTCTCCCCTATCACCTTCCTCTGCTTACACACTGTTCTGCCCCATTGCCTCAGACTGCCTCAATGCAAGGGCACACTGGAATCACCCTGAGCTTATGGCAATCTGTGTCCGCAATCTCCAGATAATTATCAATGACCTCTCAAAGTGGGCAGGGGATATCTTTGTTCCAGCTCACCGAAACATTTAGAACATGAGACTTTGGTCACTTATTCCTCTAGTTGGACTGCCTGTCTGTTCAGTCAGCATGGGCATGTGACGTTATATGGTAGAGTAGGGGTGGGTCTAGCTGTCAGAGATTAAGGACTGGGCAAGTTCCCTAGGAGGGAGTTAGGGACACAGGCATTTCAAATACTTCTTAACTCAGGACAAGGTGTGTGTGGTGTGTGTGTGTGTGTGTGTGTGTGTGTGTGTGTGTGTGGTGTACAGGTTGTCTCTCTAATCTTTTCAAGAATCATTGATTACTTAGAAATTAGATGGTATTTTTATTGGTTATTTTATTTATTTACATTTCAAATGTTATCCCCCTTCCTAATTTCTCCTCCACAAACACCCTATCCCTTCCCCCTGCTTCTATGAGGGTGCTCCCCCACCCACCCACCCACTCCCACCTCAGTGCCCTAGCATCCCCCTATGCTGGGGCATCAAGCCTCCACAGGACCAAGGGCTTCCCCTCCCATTGAAGCCAGAGGAGGCTATCTTCTGCTACATGTGCAGGTGGAGCCATGTGTCCCTCCATGTCTTTGGTTGATTGTTTAGTTCCTAGGAGCTTTGGGGGCTCTGGTTGGTTGATACTGTTATTCTTCCTATGGAGTTGCAAACCCCTTCAGCTCCTTTAGAAAGTAGATGGTATCAGAGACAGATCCAGCAGTCATCAAACCCCTGAGAAGCAGGCCCCTTTTTGCACCTTAACTACCAAGCTAACATATTTTATATCAGTATGATGATTAATATTGTAACATGACAAGATTTAGAGTTACCTTGAGGATAAATCTCTAGGCATGTCTGTGAGGGATTGATAGATATTTCCAGATTAACTCACCCCAAATGAGAGCATGCCATGGCTGGGGTCTCAGGCTGCATCAAAAGGAGAGAGCAGCTGGGCACCAGTGTTCATCTCTCTCTGCTTCCTGATGGGATGGACTGTGGGCTCTACCCTACTGTGCGCCACGCCCTTCACTGTGGTGTACTCACAGCCTCAGCCTCTGAGGAAAGATGGGCTTTTCCTCTGTAGGTTGCTTTTGTTAGGTATTTTATTACAACAGCAATAACAATTAAAGTGTTCCATGCTGATGACTCTCAAGGAAAACAAACTGGTTTCTAACCAGGTAAAAGGGACCAGGGAAACCACATCCTGAGAAGCTGTGAGAGCTGTTCTATACTGCACACACTTAAAACTCTCACGGTTTGTTTGCTTATTTGTCTACGTTTATATGTGTGTTTGGATTTAAATGGCCACCGCATCATATGGAAACACAGAGCTCTATCAAAGGGATACAAAATAATATCCTAACTAGTCCAGTGTGTATGTGTCTGTGCATGCATATATGTACATGTATGTGTACAGGTGTGTGTGCACATATGTGTATGTGCACATCTATGTGCATGTGTATGTGCATGTATCTGTCTGTATGCACATTTGTGCATGCATGTGTGTGAGTGTGTGTGTGTGTGTGTGTGATGTGACAGGGTGATCAGGTTACAGGATGATTGGTGATATTTAAAATTTAAAAAATTTTTTAAGTCTAAACAAGTGCTTCTGGGAAGGTAAGCATTTTATAACATTTTTTCTCTTTTCAAGAAATATTAAAGTTATAGAAAGTGATCTCAGTTATGCCCAGGTGTTCTCCTGAGTAAACGGCCTTAGGGATTAGGTAAGAGCTGGGCTCTCCCAAACACCAGATGAAAGCACCCCTATTAAGCTCACAGCGTGAGAGAGATGCATTTTCTACCTTGCTCCATATCAATAGGTCATGTGGAAAAAATATCATCTTGGCTAGGGCCAGTTTCATAGTTTAAACAGCAATCTACCAGCCCTGATGTCACCTGCAGGGCATAAGGTCACTGAGCAGAATACCAGTCTAGAGAACCTGACAACTATGGAGAAAATTACCTTCAGCTGCATGAAAGGCATGATGAATTTCAAGAATATTTTCATTTTTAGAAGGCAGAGTCTAGCAACGCACTTAACCTTGAGTGTCTCACCTCACAGACATGTGGCATGGCCCTGGCATTGGCGTGTATAATGGCAGAGCCACTCTGTCAGAGAGAGATTCATCTGAGGGCTGTTATGCTCTCCTGATACTGAGATTAAAAAAGAAAAATATGGGGTGGATAAGCAAAAGAAGCCTCGTATTTTGATCTGCAAGAGATTGAAAGACATTTTCCAAGGCGAAGACTTTTCCTAAGTCTTTTTGTTTAAATAATTTGTTCTCCACCTACGCATTCAAAGGCTATTTTGGTTGCTAGTAAGTGGAGAAAAGTTTTCAGGGCATGCTTCTTTCTTGATAAGACCTACTTCTACAATCACAGTTTAGACAAGTGTTGTCCAGATGCACAGCCCATGTGTTAGGTAAAAGCAAAATTGTAGAGTAATAACTCCTGAACACTGGTACACAGGAACTCCAGGGAACTAATGACTTCTTTTACATGTGATTTCTATCTATAAAATCTGTGTGTGTGCATGTATATGTATATGTGTTTACATGTGTATGTACGTGTTTGTGTGTTCATGTGTGTACATGTGTTTACTTGTGTGTGTATATGTATGTGTGTGTACGTTCACATGCGCATTCGTATAGAAGCCTGAGGAAACTTCAAGTATTATCTTCTGAAATGCTGTCCACCTCTTCTTGGGACAAGGTCTTAACTGGAACTCAGCAATTGTCACCTGGCTAGCCAGTGGTCACAGAACCCTCCTTTCTCATGTCACCAGTGCTATAATTGAAAGTGTGTGCTCACACTCGGCGAGACTGGACTCAAGTGACTTAGCACGTGAGCCATGTCTACAGCCCTCCTTCTGAGATATATATATATATATATATATATATATATATATATACACATATATATACATATGTGTGTGTTTATTTATAATATATCACACAAATATTTATATATGTATATAACATAAATATATTTGTATATTAGATATACATATATAAATATATAAAAATATATTATACATACAAATATATGTATATGTACATTATAGAAATATGCATTTCTATAACATATTAATATATTAAATGTATATTTATATAATATATTTGTACATTATATATAATATATTGGTATATATCATATACAATAATTATACTTTATATATACATTTACACATAATACATATGAAACAACAATTTTCATTTTAGCCATTAAAGTATATCATGTCATCAAAGTATAAATGTCACTGCTATCCATTTCCCAAAACTTTCAACACCCTAAAAAGAATAACTGTAGCTTGTGACTCTTAAATGCCATGCCAACAGCTCATTTCTCCATAGTCCCTGGTAATCTGTAATTATGTTTTGTCCTGGGAATTTACTTGTTCTGGATGTTTCATACAAGCAGAATTATAATTGATCTACCCTTTAAGAATAGTTTATAAGTAGATAATGCCTCATTGTGTCCTTAGACCACATTTTGTTTCTTCGGTGTGAGTTAGTTTTACTTTCTGGCCCTTGTAACTCTGATATAACTGCATAGTTTCTTAAAAGCCTGTATTAGACATTACTTAAAGAATGCAAGATTCTTTACAGGTCAGTTTGCATGCTGAGGGAAGGCAGTGTTTCAGATCCACCATATCTGCTTAGTACAGTGGCTGCCAATTACACTCTTGCTTCGTAGTTAAACTATCGAGGTCTACCAAGATGAGCCCACATTCAGATATTCTGAATATCTGAAATGCCACAGCCCACAGCTCTCAGAGAACCTGGATGATAAGACTGCACATGAGTTCTAAAGTAAAACAGGAGGAGCCTGAGAGAGGAGGAGGAGCCTAAGAGAGGAGGAGGAGCCTAAGAGAGGAGGAGGAGCCTAGGAGAGAAGGAGGAGCTTGAGAGAGGAGGAGGAGCCTGAGAGAGAAGGAGAAGCCTGAGAGAGAAGGAGGAGACTGAGAGAGAAGGAGGAGCCTGAGAGAGAAGGAGGAGACTGAGAGAGAAGGAGGAGCCTGAGAGAGAAGGAGGAGACTGAGAGAGAAGGAGGAGCCTAAGAGAGAAGGAGGAGCTTGAGAGAGAAGGAGGAGCCTGAGAGAGAAGGAGAAGCCTGAGAGAGAAGGAGGAGCCTGAGAGAGAAGGAGGAGCCTGAGAGAAAAGGAAGTGCAGGATGAGCCAGTCACAGAAGAATCTGGGGAGAAAAACCTAAAAACACCAAGCAAGGAGATATTTAAAATAGAGGCTAGGTTGCTTTCAACACCATCAAAAGGATAGACAGACAGAATGGGTGAAGGGGGACTCAGAGTGACTCTCAGAGCATTGACTGACAGGAAAGATCATACCTTAGGAAACTTCCCTGGAACGAAGCTGGGTCTGATGGGACACACTCACCATCCCAGCGCTTAGCAGTGGAGATACAGGGGGACCAAGAGTTCTGGGTCATCCCAGAACTGCAGAGAAAGTTTATGACCAGCTTCTTCTACATGAGCCCTTGTCTTTACATGTACTCTACTACGCAGACACACGTTCACATGAATACAGAAACAAACAAAGGATGATAAGAACATTCGTTTGGGATCTAGAATCATTAGCCTAGGCTAAATGCCCTGTAACTCACTGACTTTTACTAAAGGAGTCTATTTTAAAAGAAATAAAATTGTTTACAGGTGATTTTAAAGCCACTTCAGAGAGAAGCATAGTTCTGTGTACTAAAGAGGGTTTCGGTATTTTTGTTCAGGACCAAAAGTTTCCTGCGTATCCCACAGCGCTTACTGCAGCTAAGACCTGCAGGTCCGGTCCGTTTAGAAGCAGCTCTGGTGATGCCGCTACGAGTGTTAGGTAGGGAGGTCAAATAAGCATCCAGGCACCGAACAGGACAAAGGCAGCACCATGTGGGGATTTCTGGGTATGCAGGAGGCAGGAAACGGAGATAACATTGGGAGTGGGGTGGATATGAGTAGGCTGTACAGTTTGAGTCCCAGCCAGACACGGAATGAGAGCAAGTGCAAAACTCCAAACAAATCATCCTACTGTCTTCTCTGACAGCCAGCTATAAACCAGGGAGCTCGCTGTTAGAGTTCCGTAGAGGAAGCTGTGCTTGTTTGTCATTACCACATTTTCAGTGGGTGTGACTAAGAAATCCTCAGTCTTCTCCCACAGATACACAGATATCGCCACCCTCACCCCAGCATAGGCGCACACTGCAGGGAGCCAGGAACACAATGTGGAGCGAAACAGTGTTGCCTTCCCTCTTAGAGTTTATAATCAAGTTGGGGGGGGGGGGAATTGGTGCTTTTGTTATTGCCTATCATTATCAACCTGACTCAGGACACAGGGCAAAGCCAACTGTGAGAGAGTGACGTGTTAGCTGGACATTCAGTATTTGTGTGTCTCTCAGATTCATGAGTTGGAACACCATTACCATGTGATGGCGTTTGGAGATGAGGCCTTTGGTTAGCGGCTAGGTCATGGAAGAGAAACCATCGTGGGTTGGATGTTGGTTCTTGTGAAGGGGCACAGGCAGCTCACTAGCCTCTTCAGACTTGATCTTGGGCTTTGCAACTTCCAGAAGGCTGAGAAATGAGTTTGTATCCCTTATAAGCTGCTGGATCTGTTTTCCTCATTTGTATGAGGACAACGACAGTGACGGCTGGGAAGAAACATGGCAGGGACGCAGAGTAGGTTAAGTTAGATGGCATATGTCAGCCTTCAGCAAAGTGCTGGCCACCTTTGTTTTACTTCCATTGGCCATCCTGCCAGTCAAGGTCTCTATAGTTCTTCATCTCTATCAGGTAGGCTTCATTCTGATCCTTTATTTTGAAAAAAAAAAAAATGTATATTTATTTGTTTGTGTGTGGGAGGGCGCGTTGCACCCATGTGGTGCCTGTAATTTTAGGAAACCACACTAGTTCTGGCTAGGCTCTGAGACTAGCTGCCACCATGTTGCCGGCTGGCTTTTCCCTCAGACAGCCGCTGTTCCTCTGGTGGGCTTCCTACCCCCACCCCCACCCCCCACCACCCCTCATCACCCTCCACCCCCGAGACAGCCACCAGTTCCTCTGGCTGGCTTTGCTAAGCTGCTCAGCAGTTGTCCCCCTGAGAACCTGGAGCTACTGTTCAGGTTCATAGAAGACCACCCTGGCGGTGCGATCGCCAAGCGCTGCAGATAGATCACTACACTGCTCAAATCCCAGCTATGAGATCCCTTGCTACTTGTGGCTCCTCCAGGCCAATCGGCTTCATCTTCCATCGTCTCTTCCTCCATCTTTCTCTCCTCTCCGTCTTCTGTTGTCTCTCTTCTCCTTCCTCTCTCCTTCTCTAAAACCACCTTTCCTTCACTGGCCAATCACAGGCTCTAGCCTTTATTTGATCAGTTGAAATGGGGAGAAGGTTCACATGGAATCACCTGAGTATGTGGCCCACTCCTTGTGTGTGTGTGGGGGGGGGGGCAGGGCCAAAGTCCCTCTTCAGGAGCCAGAATTAGCATCAAAATACAAACAGATCAGGGCAATCCACAATAGCCAAGCCATAGTGTTCATCTAGGTTCAGAGAACAACTTGCAGTAACTGGTTTTTAACTTTTATTGTGTATAAGGATTGAATTCATGCCTAAACACTTGTTAGACAGCACGCCATCTCTTCCAGACATTCCTTTGCAAAAAGCACTGGGATTCATGCAACAGAATTCCTACAGTCTTTCTTGATCCCAGAGCCCTACATGGTGTGATATATCTATGTCCAGGCTATAAGTGAAAGATTCCTGTGCATGAGAAGGCCATCACATATTAAAAGATGCATGCAAAGGCTTTGCTTCAGGAACATTCTTCCTATTTTTGCTCACACCCCCCTTCCTTCCTTAGGGTTCTATCTTTTAAGGGATGGTCAGAAACCTTAGCTCACTGCAGCGCCCCTGCTTGCGGTGAGGGTCATGGCAGCTCTGCTGAGACTGCCAGGACAGGATGCGATTCTTGCCAATTGCAGGGAGAGTTTGTGTGAGAGGATACCCGGAGAGAGCACACAGAGGGAAGCAAACACTGATGATTTAATTTGCATTGTTTTCCCGTGAATCTAGAGAATCTTCCTTCTGAACGGAACATGGGGCAAAATGGCGAAGACACAGCAGCTAGAGCAGAGCCAAGTAAACACACTGGCTTTTAAGAATAAGGAGGAAAAGCTCACAGAAGCAGGAGTCGTAAAACACAATGTTATTTAAATAATACTATATTTCTCCTGCCTTATCATTCTGATTACACTCAACTAATCTACAAAATTGAAAGGTAATGAGCAGTATTTCCTTAAAGCACATTAAATAATAGTGTCAAAATGCAAATTTATTCATTAAGTATAGATGAGTACGTTAAATATTCATGAGTTGTTGCTCACAGTATGTAATTAATGCCATGGTCTTTGAGTCCAGAGCATTGGGATGGCGAAGGTTGTGCCATCACAGCTGCAAACTGATACCAGCCCTCAAATACTCCCAAGGGCAAAGGTTAGGCACCTATCCGACCCCTTACGGGCTTCACTTTGCCAGTATTTCGTATGAATGTTCTTGGAAGCATGACTATGGGATGACTTTAGTTTCATTTTTCAAACTTCTGCTGTCTGATAGTCTAAGTGGGAAATAAGTCTAGGTTTGAAGAAATTCTTTCTTGGTGGAATATCCCACACCCAGAATTCCCTTTTGTTTGGTTTTGACCTCAGGCAAGTTGAAGCATGTTGTAAAAGTCTCTCTTCTAAGCAGAAGATGCCAGGTCTTTATCTGTTTGACCCCTTGCTCCCTCCCCCCTAAGCATAGTCCTTTCATTTGGGGGAAGAGCTCTTCGGTTTAGAATCTTTTGAAAACCTACTCCATTTTCTCTCCATGGTCCATCTTATCTAAGGCCACATGGAGTCTGCCAATCACTCCGTTTCTTAAATGGCTGGTGTGTTATTCTTGTAGGCTCTGGAAAGTTAAAGGCTTCAATCACCATGTTCTTTATTTACTTCCTAAGTTATTTTCACACAACGTTTCTTTTTGATTCAGTTGTTGTAGATCCCAAACAAACCTGCAAGGGCAAAGTAGCAAATAAAACATTTATGCTTTTACAAAAAATCAAAGATGGTCTGATTCTAATATTTTCTAAATGTATCAATAGACATATTAGTGTTCTGAAGTTTTGAACACAGACAGTAGATTCTCCTGATGCTTACTTAGCTTATCAAGAATTAGATACCGGGGCCAGAGAGATGGCTCAGTGGATGACAGCCTCACATACAAGGGTAAAGCTCTGGGTTTGATCTCCGAAACCACACAGCGGAGGAAGTGAACAGACTTCAACTTGTCCTCTGACCTCCACTGTAACCATGGAACTTTAGTCACCTAAACTTGGCCGTAGTTGGACATAGGAAACTGAGGAGAGGTAACCAGCTATGTGGCAGACATAGAATAGTATCAGAAAGGTTAAATAAGTTACAAGCTAGTGGGAACAAGCCTAGCTTATGCTCTAGGCACTATTAATAAACAATAAGCCTCTGAGTTGTTATTCTGGAACTGGGATGTGGGTAGAAAAGTCCACAGTTACACTCCACATGTAAGCGGTGACATGCATGTGCCTGCACACAAGAGCACATGCACATACACACACAATGAATGAATGCATGAATATATACATACATATACATACATCATGTAAAAAATGAGCTGTCCATGATACCATGAACATAGAACTGTACAAATGTGTCCTACTTCTGGGGGTACATGGGATTTTGATTCCCAACTCTTTTCCTCTCAATATTGGATAATCTTACGGCCGTACCTCATGGTACTTGGATTTTGTAGTATTTCCCACAAGAGTGGCCATGTTTTTTCTTCTGTACCACTGATACGAGTTGATCTATTCTGGACAATAAGGTGTTAACTGAAGTGAAGTGATCTGACCCACAGGTCCAGTTATTCGTGGGTGTCGAGGGGGACCTCACCTGAAAAGGAACACAGGCGAGAGAAGGGGCGAGACCAAGCAAAAGGAGCCTTGTCAAGGTCTCCCTTTAATGTGGAAGCGGCTTACAAGATATACTCTAGGCAAGGGAGGAAGGGGAACAAGGAACAGGGTGGGGGTCATTGCTTAGGGCTATCCCACTATTGAATGCTTATTGCCCTAGACCATCCCACTGTCATATCCTTATTGCCCTAGACCATCCTACTGTCGTAACCAGCTCCCAGGAAATGCCAGACATTCTTTAAGTTCCTGAGACCTGAGACCTGAGAAAGTTCTTTCTTAACCTTGTACTGACTAGGCTTTCCAGAACAGCAGGTAAATTTTCCTGTGGTGTCTCTGCTCTAGAATACCAGCAAGGCAGGTGGTTATCCTGGGTTTGTGCTCCGGACTGATGCATAAGGAAGGTTCAGTCCTTGGCTGCTGAGGCTATCGTGAGGGCTGAAGGACAGCTAGTGCTCACACCCGTTCTCCCGGGGTTCTGTCATCATCATGAGCAGCACAGTCTCCTGCTTCAGGTGAGCTGCATGCAGCATGGGAGGGAACCCAGGAGCAGACCTGATCCCTGTGCTCAGGTGGAACCAAGTGCAGATTAACTGCACCTCAGACGAGTCCAACCTACCCGTAGACCTGTGGGGTTGAAGTAACGAGTTACATAGGGCACCCAGCTTGTGTGTGTGTGTGGGTGTGGGTGTATGTGTGGTGTGTGTATATGTAGT
Organism: Mastomys natalensis; assembly: GCA_021653895.1. Classification (NCBI taxonomy): domain Eukaryota; kingdom Metazoa; phylum Chordata; class Mammalia; order Rodentia; family Muridae; genus Mastomys; species Mastomys natalensis. Next base: position 36,719 of record JAJTUV010002858.1, read on the forward strand.
GTGCGTGTGTGTGTGTGTGTGTGTGTGTGTGCTGTGTATGTGTGGTGTGTGTTGTGGTGTGTGTGGGTGTATGTGTGGTGTGTGTTATGGTGTGTGCAGTGTATGTGTGGTGTGTGTGGTGTGTATGTGTCATGTGTATGTGTGTGCGTATATCGGTGTGTATGTGTGTGTGCTGTGTATGTGTGATGTGTGTATGTGTGGTATGTTGTATGTGGTGCATGTGTATGTGGTGTATATGTGTGGTGTGTGTGTGTATGTGTGGTTATGTGTGTATGTGTGTGTGTGCATGTGTATTGATGTGTGATGGTGTGTGTGTGTATGTGTGCTGTGTATGTGTGGTTGTGTGTGTGGTGTGTTGTGTGGTGTGTATGTGTGGTGTGTGTTATGTGTGTGCATGTGTATGTGTGGTGATGTGTGTGTATGTGTGTGCATGTGTATGTGTGATGTGTGTATGTGTGGTATGTGTATATGGTGCATGTGTATGTGGTTATATGTGTGGTGTGTGTGTATGTGTGTGCATGTATGATGTGTATGTGTGTGTGGTATTGTGTGTATGTGTGTGTGTGTGTATGTGTGTGGGTGTATGTGTGTGTGTGTTATGTGGTTCGTGTATGTGTGGTGTGTGTGATGTATGTGTCATGTGATGTGTGATGTGTGTATGTGTGTTGATGTATGTGTAGTGGTGTTATGTTGTGTGTGATGTATGTGTGGCATGTATGTGTATGTGTGTGTGTGATGTGTATGTGGTGTGTATGTGTGTCATGTGTTGTTGTGTGTGTATGTTGGTGTAGTGTTGGGTGTATGTGTAGGGTGTTGTGTGTGTAGCCCCTTCTAATATGTAGCTCTGTCATTCAGTATGCTGGCATTGTTGAGCACCAATGGTAACCATCCATCATGTAAGTCTCCTACATTTGAAATTCTGCATTCATTACACAGTAGCTTCCTATTCCTACTTTTTCTCCAGCAACTGTCAATCACCATTTAACTTTCTTCTATACATTTGGTTTCTCCAGCAGCCTCATGTAAGAGAATTAACGTATTTCTCCTTCTAGTGGCTGGCTTATCTCAATACTGTAATGTCTTCTGGGTTCTGTGTTGGAGCATGCAGCAGAATCCCTTGTTTCTAAGGCTGAGTAACAGACCATGCTGAGCGTCAGTGATGTAGCCCACCTTGGTTTTCCACCCATCTCTTCATAGATGTTTGGATTCCTTTCACCTCTAGGCTGTCACGAACACTGCTGCTACGATGGGTCTACAAATCTCTGTTTCTGTCCCTGCTTTCGCCTCTATTAAGTGCATTCCCAGAAATGTAATTCCTGGGACATATGGTAATTTTATGCTTACATTTTAAAGGAGTTATCATGCTGTTTCCCAGTGTGGCTCGCCCATTTTACATTCTCATCAGTAATGCATGAGGACTCCGATTTCTCTGCATCATATTCAAAACATGGCATTTTCTTGGTTTTCTTTCATTTTCTTCTTCCCCCCTTCTCCTCTCCCTCCCTCCTTCTCCTCCCTCTCTCCCTCCTTCCTTCCTTCCTCCCTCCCTCCCTCCTCCCTCCTCCCTCCCTCCCTCCCTCCTTCCCTCTCTCCCTCCTTCCTTCCTTCTTTCCTAAAATAGTAGTCATTGGGGCTGAAGAAATAATAGCTCAGCAGTAAGATCACACACCGCTATTTCAGAGGAACTGAGTTCCAGTTCCCAGCACCTACTAGGGATGGCTCACAAAGGCCTATAATTCTAGTTCCAGAGGAGTGTAACACCTCTGTACTTTGTAGACACCTGCATTTACATGCACATACACAGAGACACACCAACACATACACACGCAAAATAAATCTTTATTTTTTTAAACTCAAGTCCTCTTACACATGTGAAACAATACCTGCCTAAGGCCATATATGTCTGACTAGTGACACTAAGGGTCTCTTCATGTGATTATTGGCCATCTCCTTTGTGAAACATTTGTTCAAGTCCTTTTGTTTTTAAATCAGTAGTTATTGATTATAATAATATGAATTACTGCTGAAAAATATACATAAAATGGCCTAAAGGAAAATTTGTGGGTATTTCAATATTTTTCCTCCCTTATAGTTTTGTGCAGCTTGAATATTTTATGACTCTGTATCATTCTTATAAAATTAGAGAAGTCAGTGTTGCCAGGGGTTGTGGTGCAGGCCTTTAATATCTGCACTGGTGAAGCAGAAGCAATGGGAAGCTAGGAACTCATGCTCATTTTGGTCTAGATACTGACTCAGTCCCAAAAATAAATAAATGTGTAAGTGAAAAAAAATTATAGAAAGAAAAAGTAAATATTAATTGCCCGTTTTACATTATCACATGGAATCACAAGTTATATTTTGAAAATGTTTGTGTTTTCATTACATTTACTTAGTTACTTAGTTGAGGCCAGAGGTTGATATTGGATGCCTTCCGGTATTTCTTTCTACCTTATTTTTTTTTTTTTTAGACAAGCTCTCTCACTGAACCTGAAGCTTGTTGGTTCAGATAGACTGGCTGGGCAGAAAGGCCCAGGGATCTTCTTGTCCACCTGACCAGCACTAGGGTTAAAGGCCTGTGTCTCGTCTTTTCCTTGGGTTCTGGGATCATGACTCAGGTTGGAAGCCTCTCTTCACTGAGCCATCTCCTAGGCTGGAATCTGCTTTATTTTTGTTATTTACTAATTAAAGACCCAACTTTTGTCATCTGTGCTTGCAATACTATTTGGTTTTTAAAATGCTAATTAAAATTTAGAAACAAGGCTATGAAACATGTTATAAAAACATGAAAATCATCTTTTCTGTGAGTAGGGATTTTCTGTGGCTCTTCTGCTCAAATGTGACCGTGGCCAGCTGAGATACACAACAAATTTCCACAGCTATGGAAGACTCTTTTGATTTTCAGTCTTTGTGTGTCTTCTCTGCTCAGTAGGTTGGACTGAATAGCATCAACACCAAGGAGGAAAAATCAAGAATGTGTCTGCTCCCCTGTGACTGTCTGCAGTGAGAGAGGGCAAGAAAACATCTGTTTATAATTGGAGTCCCCAGAAAGCAGGGCCATGGACAGGCAAGGAGAATTCCGGATACTCTTTATCATCGTCAGTAAAAATATTGATGAGACAAGAATACAGTATATCAAGCATTGAAATAAGATAGAGTCACTGTGAAGGACATTGCTTTGAAGTGTCGTTTTGTCCTGAAAATGATGGTGGCTACATTGATTCTTCCGGCTTGCTGTGCCATGGGGCTCAGGCAGATGTGTTTGTTTGATCCCCTGTGGGAAAGCTGAGCAGGTGATGCCTGGTGTCACACAGGGAGGCTGACCTTTGGACACTGTGACATGACCTTGTTGTCCTTAGTACTTGTGCAATCGGCTCGCAAAAAAAAAATAGCACAAAATAAAACAACAACAATAACAAAAGAACTCACCGTATTGTAAATAAATCCACAGCCTTCTTTGGGCTATATTTATAAGCGTCATGGGGCACATGTTTATAGAAGAAGGATGTAAGTGGGGATTATTATTACTGTGTAATATAAAGGTATTTAAAATGTTTTTTAAAAAAGATCTAGATTATTTGCTCATTTTTAACTAGCCCCTATTTTGGTAACTTACCTTCTGATTTTATATTATAAATTGAAATAGATATTGCCAACTGTCACCAAAAATGAATATTTTAAGTCTAAGTGCTCAATTTGGTTTTATCTCTTGAATCTAATTGACCATTTATCTTTGGTTTCTTCCTACCATATATAAATAATTAACACACGGGCGTGTGGAAGACAATGATTACAGTATTTGCAGATAAGCGTATTGAGTTCAGTAAGGGCTGAGTTCTTGTATTGATCTTTCCACTTCATCACATCGACAGCTACAGCGATGAGATAGCAGAGCATCTGAAGACGGGCTTGAGGGATAGAGATTCATCGCTCTGAGTCACTCGTTTGAGGAGCAATGAATCTGAAAGCTTTAGATTTCTCAGGTGAAGAACGGATGCTTCCTGGATTCCCTTTGATTGTTAGCACTAAAGGAAAAATCAGGTGAAAAGGTCACAGTGGCAACTGAGTCCAGAGTCAGCACCCAACACATGACTGATTAGGACCACCCCCAACACATGACTGATTAGTACCACCCCCAACACATGACTGATTAGTACCACCCCCAACACATGACGGATAAGCACCACCCCCAACACGTGACTGATAAGCACCACCCTCATTACTTTCCACAGTACTGACAATGCTTCCGACCTCTGTCCCTTAAGTAGAACTAGGCCACAGGCATGCCAGGAATCACAATGGCTTTGGGAACTTCTTCCCACTCATCTGGTCAACCCGATGCGTGTCTTCTGCCTGCTATTCTTCCTCCTTGCCCTTCTCCCTTGTGCTTTCGTACTCATTTCCTTCCTCCTTTCTTCTGCTTTTGACTTTTTAGAGTGTTTTTGTTGTTTTTTGTTTTAGCGCCCTAGCAAATTTGAATTGAAGGTTCAAAGACTTCCCATAGGCCTCCTGTCTCCCTAGTACACAGCATTATCAACAACGCTCAGCAAAGTGACTAATAGTGACATCATTATTACCCATCATCCATAGCTGCTATTGAAGATCTCTCAGTGTCACATGTAGAAGGACAGGTACATCCCACTTTTATTCCAGAGTCATGTAACTGGCCTGACAGTCCTCTGAGGATTCTGCTCTTGCCAAAGTGTTACAATTCCAGAAGGGTGTGTGTCCTTGAGAATGGTCTCTGTCAACTATTAATATGTACTTACTTTCTTAAGCTTAGAGTATTTCTTGATACTTTTTTTTTAACCTTCTAGAGGCGTGTTTTTAGATGGGGGTCTGGGTATGTAGTCCTGGCTGGCTTAGTGCATACTGTGAAGCCCAAACTGCCATCAAATTTAACAATCCTCCTGCCTCAGCCTGCCTAGTGCTAGGATCACACTAGCATATTGCGCTTAGATGTCTTTGTCTTTTGGGGAAAAAAAAATGTGCCACATCTTTTAGTATTCTCCTTCTCTCCTGAATTTAAGAATTCAACAACCCACTCAACAAGTGAAAGACCATTCCTGGTGCTGGAAACACAGACAAGTACCCTGCTGTGAGACCCTGGGTCTTGGACCCGAGCCTGCAACTGCTACTTCACTAAAACAGCATAATCCCTAAGTACACTGTAAACATTTATCTTAGACACAAATAAGCACCTCTCCTCCATCCTCAAAGAAACTTCTCTTTGCAATAAACATTACAGAAAACCTTCACAGACCTCTTACAAAAACCTACAACCAACCAAAATACAGAGAACAAATGGTACCCAGCCCCATCCGATCCCGACAACACCAGACTTGGGGAACACTGGGAGAGGGCAGAGAGACTGCAGGAGACAGAACAGGCTGTCTGCTGTGAGATTCCATCTTCTAGAAACCTCAGGGAAGCTACATCCATTAAACCTCACCAACATGGCTGCCTGACAGGATCTGAACAAGGCTGTTCAACCTAGACAAAGAACGACAACGACAGGAAAGACAACCTAGACAATGAAGACAGGAAAGACAACCTAGACAGGCCATGAAGTGTGAGAATGCTAAGAGTGTGAGAAATCCTGCTTTCCAGGAAAGAGCACACCAATTGGTTGTTCAGCCCTGAATCATATATATATATATATATATATTATATATATTATATATATATATATATTACACACAACACACACACACACACACACACACACAATATTGTGAATATATGTACATATATATGAAAATATATGTGTGTTTGTGTGTGTATGTAACATCATATGGGGCAGGGTGTATGTATGTATTTAGGAGAGGGAGAAAGAGACAGACACAGAGAGAGAGAGAGAGAAGAGAGAGAGAGAGAGAGAGAGAGGGAGGGAGGAGAGCAACAATTAAAGAAAAGAAAGCTATGAGACAGAGCAAAGAGGAGTGCACGGGAGGAATTAGAAGGAGGATAGGAAGAAGGCAGGAAATGATGGAATTTTTTTAAAATTTCAAAACAATATTAATTTGGAAAAAAAAGGAACTCAGTGGCATACATGCTCATCTCCTGTGCCCCACCTAGGTGTTTCCCACTGGCCTGTCTTGTAGGGCACTAGTCTGCTTTCTTTCTTTTTTTTAATTCATTAATCTTTTTTACAGTCCCCCTCCATGTCTGCCCTGACTGTTCCACACCCCATACTTCCTCTCCCCCTTCATCTCCAAGAGGATGTCCCTCCCCCATACCTCTACCCCACCAGACCTCCCTGGGGCCTCCAGTTCTTAAGGGATAAGTGCATCTTCTTGACTGAACCCAGACCTGGCATGTGTATGTGTTCATACCTCTACTGTGTATGTGTTGTATGTGTACTCATACAAGCTGGTGTATGCTGCCTGGTTGCTGGCTCAGTGTCTGAGAGATCTCAGGTTAGTTGAGACTGCTGGTCCTCCTACAGGGTTGCCCTCTTCCTCAGCAGTTCCAGCCTTTCCCTAATTCAACCACAGGGATCTCTGTCTTCTGTCCATTGGTTGGGTGTAAATATATTTACACTAGTCTACTTTTCAAATAGTTTGTCATGAGACCCATCTAGTCCATCTATAGTTTTACCTTCTGACATTTCCTGCTGCAGACTTTCCATTTGAATTTTAGTTACCTGCTGAGCCATTCATATTCCTAAAATCCTCTTGAATGTGTTAAGTACAGTTGGCCTTGCTCAGTTTATAATGACTCTAGCGTTAATTCCCTCTCATTGTTTGCTAGAATGCTTCTTGGAACATCCCAGTGGTTTTCTTGGTAGATGCCCAGTTAATTATTTTTACTTTGCCTGTGGAAATGTATAGAAATTAATTTGCCTCTAAATATTATTATTTTCCTTTGCAGGGGTTATACAATTTCCTCAGTCACTTTAAATCTGTGTTGAGATGACTTGAGAACTTGCTGCCTGGGGTTTGGCTCATTCGGTGTCTGCTTGCCATCTAAGGACTAGTCATAAGGAGGCCCTCTCATAAGGGACCTGAACTTCAGAACTCTCAATCTCTGAGACTGCTGGGGATTTTCTTTAGCTTCCCAGCCTGTGAATCAGGAAACACTTTCAAGGAATAAGTTGAGCTAAATGTCACACTTCCCTCTTTGCATTTTTCTTCTCTGAGAATCTTGGCTCCTAACACCTTATTCCTCAACAGTTCCCTGGTAGCTCCCCGAAGAATTTTCTGCTCATATTTTAACATCCTTACCAGTTGCTCTTAGCAATGATCACTAGTCTTCAACAAGTCACTATACCATTCATTACCAGAATCAAAACCTCTGTGCTTTTCAAATCGTAAATTCCAAGTACTTTAACAATTTGTGTATGCATGGTGTGTGTGTGTGTGTGTGTGTGAGAGAGAGAGAGAGAGAGAGAGAGAGAGAGAGAGAGAGAGAGAGAGAGGTGGGAAAGGTATGTGTGTGTCTGAGGACAGCTTTTGGGCATCAGTCCTCACCTTCCAACTTGCTTTAGACAGAGTCTATTTTGGTTGCTGTTTGCTGCTGCACACATGCATATGCCAGGCTAGCTGCCCCATGAATTCACTGCACACAATAATATGCCAGGCTAGCTGACCATTGCTGCACATAAACACATGCCAGGCTAGCTAGCCCACACGATTTCTGTCTCTACCTCTTACCTCAGCATAGGAATGCTAATATGTATGATAGACTAATACACGTGTGCTATCATGCCCAGCTGTACATGAGCCCTTGGGATTCAAGCTCTTCATGCTTACATAGCAAGCACTTTCCCCAGTGAGCCACCATTGCCCCGGCCCACAGATTATAATTTTTGATGGAGAAAGTTTACAAGTAGGTAGTAAATTTCTAGGAGACAGGTATACTTTTTACTTGTAACACCTTGTCCTAAATGCTGCATATATATTCATAGTTCCTGACAGCATTAATGATTTTTTATTGGGAGTCTCCCAATGAAAAAAATGAACACTAAACTCATTTTATTCAGGAGTTAAAATTTCACATAAAAATCCTATTGAAGAGTCATTGTGATAAATGAATATAGACTCAGAAAAGTGAGCCAGCTAAACTCCATAAAAGTTTTAAAATGATGTCAGCGGAGTCAGACACGGAAATGCTGAGCACCTGTAACTGCCTGGGATTAATTCATCCTGCTCGAGATGGGTGTTCTTCTGCGGCACTTTGATCCAATGTTCTGCTGCTGTCAGAGGGCAGAAACCTGGAGGTCTCAAGAGCTGCTCTGATTTGGATCCAAAACCATAATGAGGTTTTGATCCATTTCAAGAGTGACGACTTGTCTGCAGAGGCAGTAGCAGCCATGGGGTGCAGATGTGGTAATGGCCACGGCATGCAGGTGCACCGACCTTGGGATCCATGAGGGACAAACCGCCACTAGGGGTGTTGCTTAAAGTATTTGTCCACTTCCAACTTCCATGCATTGATTGCTTCATAGGATGTTTATTTCTTTGTCATTCTTCATAAAGTATTAAGTTTCCAGGATTACAAATTTTATAATTGTTAGCCATTTTAAAAGATCATTTTAATATTTTTCATAGGAAAACTGTAAAGAAAGACCCTTACTGAGTAAGAAGGGCAGCTGAGAGCATGTTGGTGCTGTTAGCACTTACAGCTGATCAAACTGAGGAATATAGCGTCCGGACAAGAGAGAAAAGTCCATAGATGAACTTCTTCCTGTCTTGCATTGGTTTGGAGCCCATGCAATGTTATCGACCTCAGTGTCATGTCAGTTTGGAGAGTTTGAAATGGAAAGCGTTGACTTAGAGTAGGGAATAGGTCTTATCCCTAGTACTAGAACATCCAAATAACAGCTGGTTCAGAGATACCAGGTCCCTTATTGCCAGGCAATTTCTGCCGTCTATAATGTTATGATCCAGGTTGGATTCACATATGGAGAACATAGCAGAAGGGACAAAGACGGATGGCAGCTGTCTGGTTTTAATTCTCAATTTATCTTACATAAGGTTTTGAGTTTCCATATAGAAAGATAGATGATTTTGTATAATCATTACCATAAATAAGATGTAGAAGAGTCCGTCACCTCCCCCCACTCCAGATTCCCTCCTTTATGATCACAATACAGACAGCTCCACCTCAGACATCCACCTGTCCCCTATACAGACAGTCCACCTCGGACACCCACCTGTCCCCTATACAGACAGCTCAACCTGGACACTCACCTGTCCCCTATACAGACAGCTCAACCTCGGACACCACCTGTCCCTTTCCTTAAAGCTTTGTCCTCTCGAATGCGATGGATCAATGATTCACGGTGTCCCATGAAGTACTAACTTCTTTCCTAGTAGAGCAGCTGACATTGCTGCTGAGACAGCATAGTTATTCTATATTGATGAGTATAACTTCTCATCAGATGAACGTACTCATTCTTTCACCTGCTAAAGGACATCTGGTTGTTTCTTCTTTGGCGTGGCTAGAATAGTTATATGATGTTCATGTACGTGGTTTTGCTCTGAACATAAATTATTTCCTTACTGCACAGGCATGGTATTGTCTGCTTGGCATACTTATTATACTTAAAATTATAAGAATGTCCAAACAGTTTCATCCCAGCCTTGGACTTGCATTTCTTCTGTCATGTGTGGTGTATCGCTTGGTACACAGTCTCTCTAAAGTTAAAATGTGGCATTTTGTTGATTGTATTGTGATACGTTTGAGGTTTGTTATTGGACAGTTTCCTGATGCTAATGGGTTTGTATGGTAGATTTGGGTTTGGGGTTTCGTTTACACTTCCCTTATATCTAACAACGTTGGGCACCTCTTAAGTGTTTGTTTAATGCCTTGCATCAATTTGACTAGGCTATGGCACTCAGTTACTTGGAAAAGCATGTCAGGATGGTTCTCTCAGGGTGTCCTTAGCTGTATTTACCACTGAGATCAATAGACTCTGGAAAGCCAACTCTCACCCGTCATGCCAGTGGCCTCATCTACTTAATTGAAGGCCTTGAGGAGAAACACAGGCATTTCACAGAGAGGAGGAGGCCTGCTGCATGTTCTTGGCACCAACTCTTCTTTGCATCACTCCCTGCTGGCTTAGGAAATGCTGCTTTCCACAGCTGCATGAGTCAGTTCTTTGAATTAAGCATCTTTTTCAAGACAAAGATTCTGTTGGTTGTATTCATCTGGAGACCCTTGCTAACATGCTACCCAGGTCTTTTGCCCATATTTTATATTCTCTCTCTCTCTCTCTCTCTCTCTCTCTCTCTCTCTCTCTCTCTCTCTCTCTCTCTTCTTCTCTCTCTCGTCGTGTGTGTGTGTGTGTGTGTGTGTATGTGTGTAATTGTTTCGTTTTCAAAAGTCTTTTTGAGACTGGATAAAAATTACTTTGTTAGATATGTTATATCCCCATATGTTCTCCAGGATCTGGCTCTGGATAAAATTCTCTTAGGAGTATCTTTCATATAAAAAGTTTCCATTTTTATGAGGGTCACATTTTCATTTTTTTCTTTCTTGGATCACATGCGTATTTGTTTCAAGCCAAGGACATGAAGATCTCCTGAGTTTTGTGTTTATGTTACAGCGGGGTTTGCATGTCATGTGGGGCATGGATCCATTCTGGGCTTTGCTTTTGTACAATTCATGTAAGACTCTTCTGACACCGGTTACTGGAAAGACTTATCCTTGCTCTATCGGATTGCCTTTGCATCTCAGTTTAGATGTTTTGTGGCTTGTGCCTAGGCTTGCTATTCTGCTCCAGTGGTTATGAGCTTCTATCGCTTCACCAATGCCACACCTTTGATTGACACAGGTTTAGAATACACTGTGGAATTGAATAGCACAGGCTCTCCCATTCCAAAACCACAGAGGCGAATGGGAAGCAGCTAGCTCCCCAAATCTCAGGGTCTTCTGGAGTACTGCTACATCAGTATCTTGCATGTGCTGTGTAAGAGATTGCATTTGTGAGCATCGTTTCTAAACCAGGGTTCTGGATGTTGGGTGCATTAAGGGGCGTTTCATAGGCTCCAAATTGTGTTAATGTCTATCGATCCTCACCAATGCCACGCGTTTGTTTATTGTTTCATAATTTTGTAAAGAATGTATATTTTCTCTTAGCTGGAGTTTTATCTTAATCTAGTTTTCTCTTTCATATTTGAAGTTTCTATTAGGTATAAAATTTCCAAGTTATTAAAATGTAAAACAACTATGCATTTATTAATACATGTAATAGGATAGATAAACAGCTTTCAAAGCACCGTCTTCATGCGTCAGCAGGCTTCCCTTCACTTAGTTTCTTTTGATAGAAAATAACAAAATGTCAAAAATCTGACTCAGGTTTTACATCATTTCCAAAAGGGACATTTACTGGTTTTTATAATTGAGAAAACATATTGCAGTTGGCACCAGGGATGGATGAATTTGAAGCTTGGTGGGATTCAAAGTTATCACCAGCTGGCTGTGTCTCTTCACTCATATGCAGCATGAACATTGCTGTCCCAGTAGGAAAGATGCCATCCGGAGTCAGGCAGTCAACAAGCACATCAATTATTGGAAAGGGTTGTTATGCTGGGATGAAATGTCCATCTAGAGTCAGTACCAATTATTACTGATATAAAGTTTGGTCCATCTTGGATTACAGGCCCTCTCTTGTGAACATCATTTGTCAGCAGATAAAAAGAAAATGAATGTAACGAACACCTACTATTAATGAGAGTACAGTGTGGGTAATGTCTGACGTCATTCTGTAGGTCCGTTCTCTTGGTGGTTTCTATCAGTTATTTTCCTGTTGCTGTGGTAAAACACCATGACCAAATGCAAATGCCAGGGAGGTGAAGCAGCAGCAGGCAGAGGGAAGCGAGTCAGATCTTAACTGCAAGGACAGAGCAGAGCACAAACTGAAAGTAGAATGAGTCTGCAACACACCAAAGCCCGCCCCTACTGACACTACTTCCTCCAGCGAGGCCACACCTCCGGAACCTTCCCAAACAGCATCACCAACTAGGGAACCAAGAGTTTAATTGTTTTAGATTTATTTATTTATTTTATGCAAATATATACTTTGCTCATGTATGTGTCTATGTACCACATACATACCATGTACCTGCAGAGGTCAGAAGAGGGTGTCAGTTCCCTCTTAGAACTGGAGTTACAAATGCTTGTGACCTGCCATGTGGGTCCTGGGTATTGATCCCAGGTGCTCTGCAGGAGCAACAAGCACTCTCAAGCTCTGACCACCCTCAGAGTTCATGGGGGGATATTTTTCTTTCTAACGATATGTGTCTTTTTATTTTTTTTATTTTTATTTTTTCAAAAGCTCATCTCATGCACATATCATCTACTAACCTTTTTCTCTTACAATGACCCAATTCAGAGATGTTTCTCTGATTTGTTACTGACAGTGAAATCTATACTTCTTTTCGTCCAGAGTTCCAAGTTGTCACTTTGTGTTCTCAAGTTGTGAATATTTTCCATCCTTTGAGGCAGAAAGAAATTCTCAGTTTCATTGTAGCCACAGGTGGTGTGGGTATGAATGGAAAAGTTACCTGATTTCTCTATCCTCCATCCCTTTACATTGTTTCAGGTGTGATATAGATAACCCTGCACTAAGTTTGAGTATTAATTTGAAATGTTATGGTTTCTTACTTTTAAAAATAGTCAAGCTATGTTTTCATAATTTTTATCTATGTCTTTGTTAAATGGATCACTGAATTGTTAGTGTCAGAGAAACATTACTTATTATAAAACAGATAATTTGTCCTCTTTCGCGATCTTACCATCTGTGTTTCAAAGTCTGCTTTTTAAACTAATTCCGTTTTTTCCTTTCTGGCCTGTAACTTATGCCTTCTTTGTTACAACACTACTAACATTAATTTCTAAAATCTGAGTGAATTCTTCCCTGTCATTTCATAACTTACCTTGTTTCATTGTATCTGTGATATTCAATTCACAATATTTTTTTCTTCGGTTTGAAAGTAAAATCACAGGCAATTCACGCTTGGCATCAGTTTGATTGATTTAAGTTCTACGGAGTACTGAGGCCGTACCCACTGCCCGAACATCTCCCTTCATAGCCACTCACAGTATCCTCTGCCTATCACCACACGTTCTCCCGCTGTCCCTTAACTGTGCAGTATTCCTCTCTTAGTGAACAGGGTAATTTTACTTCTCTCTCTCCCTCCCTCCCCCTCCCCTCCCCCTCTCTTCTCTGTTCATCTCCTCCCTCCCTTGCTCTCTTGTCTTTGTAATCCTACTCCAACAGATAGGTCTAATTGCATGCATCTACCAAGATGTATGCTGTACTCATTACCATTTTTTGTATTTTAATAAATCCAGTTCATAATCATTCTTGGCATAAAGAATTATGGAACCAGCAAGAGTAAAGGATAAAGAAGGGACCTATTAGTCTCTCTGTTTTTTTTTTGTTTGTTTGTTTTTTTTTGTTTTTTGTTTTGTTTTGTTTCGTTTTTTATTTAGAACTTGCATACCTTTCTCAGGTTCAAGTATCAATTACTCTTTGCCTCCTGTGGTTAAAAAAAAAACAGTGATAGGCATCCTATAATGGGTCCCAGAATGTTCGCATCTTCTGCTCATAAAACATAAAACTTGCCTTGGCACTGCAAGGATGTCATGTCTGGGACTAGACTGTGAGACTCACATGCTAGCTGACTCTCCCGTGATAGTTTTCATGAAGCTGGCATCCATATTGACAGCTATCCCATGGAGACTCTGCCTCCAGCTGAGACCCATCAAAGAGCTGAGCATAGTCAATCGCATATGACTGGAGGTGGTTCTTTGCGTGGTGGTTGACCTTTCTGGGACATTTCAGTCCTGGTTAACACCTTACTTGCAGCTTTGTAAGAGGCACTAGGGCAAAGGAACTTTTATGTCATTGCCATGTAGCTGGCCCATAATAACTGCAGTTATATAACGAATATATGTGGTAATTTGTTGTGGAGCAATAACATAGGGAAAGCCACCTGATTTTTTTGTGCATTTATTTCTCTATATATTTCTGCCATCATTCTTTTTGTATCCTAATCCACACCGTGTAGACGAGTCTAACTTTATATCTGTATACCCATATCCTGAGTATCACAGATAAAACTTCACTCTATTGTCCTTTATATGTTCCTCAAGGTGACCATGTCTAAAACTTAAAACTCCACCTGCTTCTTCTCGTCTCTTTCCTGCTTTGGACAGTTATATCAACATTTAATTGTTTAAGCCCAACATGTGGAATTACCCTGCCTTGATCTGTCTGCTCTGTGATACTCTTAAGCAAAAAAGTCAAATGTAGCATTTCTACCTAAATCCTAAATACAGTTTGTATGAGTTAGCCATATGATAGTTAAACTCCTTATTATAGCCTGTAGGTCTTGCACAATCTGATCTGATTACATTGCTTTTCTTTTGTTCTGAATCTTCAGCCTGCACCTCTTGCTCCTACGCTTTCTTCCAGTCAGCTGTGGTCAGCTTCTTCTGTATTCTGGAGTGTGGTGCATTTTCCACTCTTCATGACTTCTCATGTTACACTGGATTCTGCCCATGCTTGTCTCCTCCATATTCCATCCACAACCTGAGGAGTAGGAATCTATTTTGATTCATGCTTTCAGCCCATAGTTAGCTTGTTTCATTGCCTGCAGGCCTGTGATAAGGCAGAACGCCATTGTAGAAGGGTATAATAGGACACAGCTACTTACCCTGTAGCAGCCAAGAAAAAAAAGAAGAGAAAGATCCAGGAAGGCCCTTCCACACTACAGCAAGAGGTCATGAACTCCCTGGGGTTGGCCTTTTAGCCGATGCATAACAAAGAAGAGTCATTAGGAAATAATGGAAGATTTCAGCAGAAATCGAGAAGAGATGCATGGGAATATTGATTTTTGGTTTTTCAGCTAGCTCTCTCTTCTTCCTTACCCTTCTTCCCCACCAACGTAATTTATGAATTTTCTCAGGACCCAGTGACTCACTCACAGGAAGACAGAAGTAGCTCATTTACAACACAGAATTCATTTTCTCAGATGAAAGAGGCAACTCCTCCATTAGATTTTCTCTAGACAACAGGTGTCCTAGTTTGCTTTCTATTGCTGTGATAAAACACTATGACCAAAAACAATTGGGGAAGAAAGGATTTATTTGTCTTACACATCTGGAACCATCATTGAGGGAAGTCAGGGCATGGACTCAACTCACAAACATAAAGGCAGGAATTTAAGCAGAGTTCATTGAAGGATGCTACTTCCTTGTTCAGTCTTACTATCTTATACACTCAGGACCTCATGCCCAGAAAGGCCCAAGTGGTCCCTCCCACATCAACCCTTAATTAAGAAAATGTCCACACAGATTTCTCTACAGGTCAATCTTGTGGAGAAACTGTCTCAACTGATGTTCCCCTTTTCTCAAATGACTCCAGATCATGTCATTGACAAAAACACTAACCAGCACAACAGGTGAAAGTTGGAAAAGAGATACGATACGCTATGATTTTCTCTCCCTTAGCTCTCTTAAAGAGAGCCATTAGATGCATACAGCTGTCATTTACATTAGAAAGTTTCACCTGGGCTCTGTAGACAAGTATTCTTGAGGTCTTCACAAGAAAAGCATCATCAAAATAATTCACAGTTGTGCTAACTCCTAAAGCTAAGAGTAAATGCACATCAAGAGTAATAAGATTAATTGGCCTACAGACGAAAGTGATAAAAGGATGCATATTTGCACCTACTTGCAGCCACCTCCGATGCTGTTTGAATTCACAGCTTTGAAATTTCTTTGAAAAGTGCTGTTTGTTCAGAGACTACATTTAAATATAGTATCAGAGGCTTGGGTGAACCCAGCCCTCCAAACACCTCGCCTCATTTCCTGCAGCAAATTCCAGAGAAGTAGGAGAGTAATTCTGAGCATTTTTCTGCATTACAGGTATTTTCATTTCATCTTTCACACACACCTTCTACATCTTCAAATAAGCACTGTTCTTGTGCAAGATGCTGCTGCCAGAAAGCCTCCTTTTGTGTAGATGAAAGCAGTTCCTGTACCTTAGAGAGGGTCTCCTGGATCAGCCGCGTCATCACGGCAATGCCAGCAGATGCTCACTCAGGATGCTCTCCTGGGTTCCAGGATGTCCTCAGTCGCTCTGCAGCTGCAGGGGAGCATTACTGCTCTATATGGAAGGGCAACTTTCAAATCAGAGTCACCGCTCTGTATGTATGTCCTTTGGGCTTCTGTGTTGTGTACAACATTTTATGTTCAAATTACTCTTTTGTTCACTACCTTATTCTTGTGCTTATCTGGAACTTTGATGAATTGTTAACTCTTTGGTAAACCCCATAAGAGACATCTCAACATTCTCACTTATGTATTCTCTAAAACTCCAATGCAGGGCCAAGAATTTAAATGTACCTATGAGATATTTGTTGAGATGATAGTTTCTTGTTCAGATATTGCGAACGACTGGGATTAATTCCCCAGTAATATACTAATCGCATTCTCATACTTTGACTCCAGTTGCATTGCCAAGAATATATTAAGCTCATGGCCTATCCACTTCTCAATACTGAGAAGATGGGTTTGACAGCACACGATGATTAAAATGTTTAATGTTCAATTAGCCTTCTCGGGTTACGTCTAGTGATCTGATAAGTTTGTATAATGGTGAAGATTGTTTTACAGAAACCTTAAGAGAGCAACTTGAAAAGGGCACTGCTGACTTAAAATTTAAAATATCCAAAGCATCATTTAGGAACAATGAAGTCCAGATAAAAGGATTACAGCTGTGAGTGACACATACTAGAAAACTGAAAGGGCAATACAACTTCAAACGAAGAATTCACTTACTCTGGCCGAAATAGGGAAAAGGTGGGCAACATGAATGACTACTGAATTTACAGTAGTCTCATAAACTTCCAATATTGGGGATGCTGGGGAGCTAGGGGTGATTTTCCTGACCCGTTACATTTCAAAGACATCTCACAATAGTGAGTATATAAAATACAGATTATGAGGTGTGATGGCTTTCCATCTCCAAGACACCAAGAATGTACACTGTGTTGAGTATCGTGGGAATAAAGTCAGTGGCAGGCACTGCCAGAGCTGGGGGTGTTGTAAGTGCCTGGTGGTTGTGGTGTGTGAGAGTGTGCCCTAACTGTCAGTCAAGTGTTAGGACAAGTGGAGCAAGCTGGGCCTTCAGCAGACTCTGCTGTTGCAGACCACACTCTCTAAGCACTCAACCCTCTCAGGCTTGTGATTCGCAGAGCTTTCAAATCTTGCCCTTCCTCACGGGGTGGGGGTGGGGGTGACATCCTATTTCACAGTACCAGAGACACTTCTAGAAGAAGACTTAGTAGCGTAGCTCCAAGTATCTAGTCATAGGAATCACTGAAGAATGAGTGGTCTGACCAGCCAACATTTTACTCAATGTCATCTAAAAGTCCCCACTGACTTCAATCTCTTCCAAATGCTTCCAAGTGAAGTCTGAAATGTCACTCATTGGCTCTGATTCTGCCTAGTCCAGTCACAGAGTTGAAAACCAATGGTGTACCATCATGAATGTCTCTTACCCTTTTAGTGTTTCCAACTCTTGATGCAATATAATTTCTTCTTCCCTCATGATCATGGCCATTGTGAACCCATACCTTTGCTTTTGAGTAAATTTTCATTTTTATGAGGCTTTAGATTAAAGTGACTTACACTGCAATAGAAAAATAAAAAAAAAAAATCTAGGAAAGGCAGATTCATGAAAGAAGAAATATAAATTACCAATATATATGCAAACATGTAATTTCCATAGTAATAAATTAGATGCCAATTAAAAGGCAATTTCTTTGCATATATGAAGTTGGTAAGGATGAAAAAATGCCGTTATTTGAAAGGTTCAAGAAAGCAAGCAAGGGAGTATGTTGGTACAATAAAAGAAAAATGTTCAAAAATTCATGAACAGCACTGTTTGCTGCATAGAGAAAATTGAGAAGGGAGAAACTGTTAAATAGATTATCAAGGGATGTTGCTGAAGATGTTTTAGGGGAATTTAATGACATCAGTAGAAATAATTTCTTATGAACAAGACAAAGCAGTTGACCACTACCACTCGCCCTCATACACACATACAGGACAGTGGACTGGTGGCCATATTTTCTGTCTTTTACATTGTATTTAACAATGAAAATAAAGTATATCCAGCAGTAGTTTGACCTTCCACGGCCCAAGCCCCCATCCCTCATGGTTTTCTACGCTGTTTGCTCTACTCTCGTTTTCTGTGGATCCTCAGGTGTTGGGGCTTTTCCAGTGACGTCTCCTATTAGAATATTCAAAAGTCTCTGGATGCTTTGGCTGAGCAGGGACATTATGGAGTTCTTGTCTTTTGAGCCTAAGTACATGGGCTTTGTCTCTGGTCCTGTTCAGGATCACTCAGTCTCTGAACTCAAATTGCACTTTTGAATGTATTTAGGTTTTCCTTCCATATTCAGCAGCCATTGACAGCTCTGTGATTACAGAGTGATTTGTAAGACATTAAATCCTTTCCCAACATTAATGCCCTTTACTCCATCAGAGAGTGCGACATTTCCCCCTTTCCTTAGGAGGAAGCAGAGCCATCACAATCAGCTTCCACAAAGATGTTTAGGCCAAAGTGCAGCAATTTGAAGTAAAGCTGCCACTCAGATAAAAGAGCATTCTATGCAAATTTCACAAAAGATGTCATGGTCCTGGGGGAAAGGTGAGCACTGTGTGGAAAGTTTTAGAAGAATATACAGAGTGTCAAGTGCTTTCCTGGACACGGAAAATGGCATGACTGAAAATGGCTCTCAATTACGGGTGGACGAATACGCAGAGCCTAGTGGAAAGTTCTGACTCTATACAGCAAAGGCTGGTATATTCAAGAATCACAGCCCTGGACACAGAGATAGCTATGTTCACACACTGGTTAAAGTGAAGTTTACTCTTGGGAACCACCAGAGCATCCCTTGTTATGGACACAGATCCTTGAAGGGGCCCCCTCTCACATCCTCCAGGTATACCAAGCGAAACCAGGCACTGCAGGTTCCATCCAAAGAACTCCACTCTCTGCTGAAAACACACACACACACACACACACACACACACACACACAAACAAAAACAAAGCAAAACAAAATCCTGCAAACATCTGCAGACTTCTTTCTCTGATTATTTTGCTTTTAGACTTGCAGCCAACCTCTCCGGGGAAACTAAGATTATTTATAGTCTACCACTCAAACACTTTCCCCACGACTACAGACTGCCCTGTTAGGTGAGAAAGAGCACTGGGATGCAAGATTCTGTTTATGCTAAAGGGAAAGCATGTCCAGACACATTCAAGAAAGTAACAGTTAAGTGGTATAAAAAAAAATGTATTGGGAAAAAGAAGTGAAGAATTGAGGGAGAAAGAAAGAATAAAACATATTTTCTTCTTAGAAATGGATTTTGAATATGGCCAGAATAGTATTGACAGATTATGGAATCTATATAATAAGAAAAGCAAAGACAGAGGGGAGAGATGTTCAAGTTTAAGATTTGAGAAGCAAACAGTAATTTATTTTTTTTTCTGTCAAAAAATTAAGCTCGCAGTACTTTACTGCACAGACCCAAAGACCAAATGGGATGTCTCTTTTTTCTTTCTCTTTTTATTGGATATTTTCTTTATTTACATTTCAAATGTTATCTCCTTTCCCAGTCCCCTCCCCCTGGAAATCCCCTATCCCATTCCCCCTCCCCCTGCTTCTATGAGGGTGCTCCCCTCCAGCCTCCCAGCCCTCACATTCCCCTACACTGGGGCATCAAGCTTTCACAGGACCAAAGGCCACTCCTCCCACTGATGCCAGACAAGGCCATCCTCTGCTACATATGTGGCTGGAGCCATGGGTCCCTCCATGTGTACTCTTTGGTGGTTTAGACCCTGGAGCTCTGGGGTCTGGTTGGTTGATATTGTTGTTCTTCCTATGGGTTGCAAACCCCTTCAGCTCCTTCAGTCCTTTCTCTAACTCCTCAATTGGGGACCCTGTTCTCACTTCAATGGTTGGCTGCAAGCATCCACCTCTGTATTTGTCAGGTTCTGGCAGAGCCTATCAGGAGACAGCTATACCAAGCTCCTGTCAGCATGCACTTCTTAGCATCACAATAATGGCTGGGTTTGGTGACTGTATAGGATGGATCCAGGTGGGGCAGTCTTTGGATGGTCTTTCTTCAGTCTCTGCTCCACACTTTGTCTCTGTATTTGCTCCCATGAGTATTTTGTTCCCCCTTCTAAGAAGGACTGAAGCACCCACACTTTTGTTTTCCTTCTTCTTGAGCCTCATGTGGTCTGTGAATTGTATCTTTGGTGATCCAAGCTTTGGGGCTAATATCCACTTATCAGTGAGTGCATACCATGTGTGTTCTTTTGTGACTGGGTTATCTCAACTCAGGACAATATTTTCTAGTTCCATCCATTTGCCTAAGAATTTCATGAATTCATTGATTTTAATAGTGGAGTAGTACTACATTGTGTAAATGTACCACATTTTCTGTATCCATTCCTCTGTTGAAGGACATCTGGATTCTTTCCAGCTTCTGCTACTTATAAATAAGGCTACTATGAACATAGTGGAGCATGTGTCCTTGTTATATGTTGGAGCACTTCTGGTGTATGCCAGGAGTGATATAGCTGGGTCCTCAAGTAATACTATGCCCAGTTTTCTGAGTAACCGCCAGACTGATTTCCAGAGTGGTTGTACTAGTGCTATCTTTCCCCTCTAGTTTATTTTCTTTCTATGCAGAGAATTTTTTTTTATCAAAAATTTCAAATATATTACAAAGATTCATGCTAACTGCAAACAGACTGCCTTGTCTAATTTACTACCAGGCCCTGGCCAGCCCAGCTGATGGAGTGAGGCCTGACATAGACCTCCTGACACAGACCTTTCTTGCTCTTTCCGCAATAATGGGCCAAACAAGGAAGGACTCGAAGGATTTTGAGGAAGACAAATCCACAGGATGAAAGGTTGAGTCCCATGGAGTCGAAAGTAGTTTTGTAAAGCACCATGGGTGTGAATTCATCATTCTCGACCGGCTACTGGAACATTGGGTTCTATTACATCTTTCGACACCCTGACTGATGGATAAACAGTCCAGTTTAACCTTGTGTTCACATTGCTTGTGTTCAAACCTAAATTCATTGCTATTGTCTGAACTGGGGCAAACCACCTGCTTCTGTATGCTTCAGCTGTTTATGTGGAGTGACACTAACTATTTGTATACATTACAGAATATTGGGGATTGACTCAAATACTCAGCCTTTAAACACAGCTGCTATGCATCAATTATTGTTATTATTTTCCAAAGTAGACCTTACTTGAGACATCATCTGAATGTGGGTTTCTCATGGAGTGATCAAGAGTTTACAAGTCAAGTTAGCTGACTTGTAAAATGAGAAGTTATCGACAGACACGACGATGAGAATGTTGACTTTGAAGAAAGGAAAGAGAGGCAGAAAGAGGACCGGGGTGAGGAAGGCAGACGAAAGTCTGCATTCAATGCAGCCTGGATACTACCCTGATCGATTTTAACAAGCCTGCAGAGCAAGAGAGGAGCTGAAGCGCAGCCCCAGGTAGTGTGACTGTCAATTCTGAGTGGCAGCTGGGCTGACATAAAGAATACCAACTGCATTAACAAGGCTTGCCTCTGCCTACTGGCAAGGGTGTTCCCAGAGAGGGGTTAGGAGGAAAGGCCCAACCTGAATGTGAGCAGCCCATTCCACGGGGTGAGGTCTCAGGAGAAAAGCCAGCTGAGCCTGACTTGTTTCTTTGCTCCCCATTTGCTGCGTAGGTCAAGCTGCTCTTGATACCGTCACTGCCAGAGTAGACCATATTCCCGTGATCCCAAACACCCTTCCCCCTGTGGCTGAATTCTGTCAGACGTTTAAACACAGATGATAGGAAAAATAACAAAAGGAGTTCAAATGAACTACAAAAATTCCACAGACTGGCAAAGCTTTCTCTTCCTATGTGGGCAGTCGTGTCCTGGATATCTTTCTGCCTTAAATATAACGTGCATGAATATCTTGATCCTTGTTTCTTTCAGCCACAAAAAAAAAAAAAAAAAACAAAACAAAAACAAAAAAAAAACAAAAAAAAAACCATCCTGTCTTGTTAACCCACCCTCATCTTTCCTGTTACAAAAACAAACGAAAATCTGCTAATCGCCCTTTGCCAAAAAGGTAAGCTTCATTTTAAGATGTCTATAAATAAAGGACTAGGATCCCAGAGGACAAAGTCCTTGACCAGCACACTACTGTGCATCTCAGACCATCTGTAGATAAATGAAGATTATAGGTTCCAAAGTGAATAGGTATCTGCAGTGAAGGTTGTGTGACACTACCAACTATACACAAGCGAAGCATACAAATCCCATGGGTAAAAGGATTGGTATTTATGCAGTGCCAGTGACAGATGTGTAGCACAAGGAGACAAGCACTTTGCAGAAGCCTGGGGAACAAGGGTCTATCAACACCCAGGTTTCCATCCTTTTAAAGTTTCTCAGAAGAAACTGCTCAGGGTGTCAGCAAATACCAGGATGTGGCACTTGCCGATCACGTGTTCTTCACCTTCATGGAGATGAGCCTCTCTTTTTCTTCGATCTCTTAAGCACAAACAAAAAGAGACCTATTTTGTAGAGAAAGAGGCACTTTGCTACAAAAAACAATTTTGTGACTATTTGGAAAAGAAAAGGAAAAAAGTGTAAGGGACTTAAAAACAGCAAAATGAGGTTTTCTGTACTGTTACAATGCCCAAGGACAGCTCTGTTTCAATGCCTTTGCAATTTACATGCAATTTTATTCTGGTGGTGTCTCCATGGTCAGCAAAAGCAAGCAACAAAACAGCACACAAGACTCCTGAGCCACGGAAACCATTTGAAGAGCCTGAGGTATTCAGTTTCAAAATTCTCCACTTGTGACAGTACCATATAAGTGGACTCTCAAGCTGTGCATATCGATTGGATCTTTGGGTGTTTATATACATTGTAGAGAATATGAGACCTCCAACAGGAACTCACCCACACAGCTGGACTATTTTGAGTCTTAGCCTTCTGGGTTAGTGAGCAGCCTCTCTGAGCCAGGAGCTCCTCAAATGCTAAGGGCTGATCATCCTCAGTGACAAACAGTAACAAATGTGCCTTGGCGATCTCTAGATGACTCTCAACACCTCATGACAACAGAACACTGCTGGTCTTAGCAACACATGTGGAGAACAGAGCAGATCCAACAAGACTCGGGCTCTGTTCAAGTCCTACGAGACAACTGTACAGTTCTGGTCCCAGGTAGACCCCATGCTGGTGGAGCTTTTATTAAACTACACAGACATCTCTGTCCCCTTGTTATTATGTAGTGTTTTAAAGAACACAGTGGAGAGCATATTAGAGCAGAGGACAGATGACAAGACTTGGGTGTCAGGACTGTCATTGGTCCGGTTTACATTCAAGGGTGAGCTGACTCCTTGGCTGCAGGCCACAGTAATTGGATTGTCTGCTTCTCCAGGTCCTTGCATCTCTATGTACCATGTGTGTAGCATGCTGAGCACTGGCACCCAAAGTCATGGGATCTCTCTCCCAAAACAACCAACAGATGAGCTTCTGCCAGTTAGAAATGAAGGCAGCTAAGAGCGAGTCCTCCTCCTTGTTATGGGGATTGGGTTTGACATGTCCTAATGCAAGCCATCTTCCCCTGGACAACATGGCTGAGTCTTCCATTTCACACCTCATATTAAGAGCATACACACACACACACACACACACACACACACACACACACACATATATATTCCATCTGTTTACAGCTTCTTGCTTCTCAAAAGTAAAGTGATCTTACAGTTAGCATCCAGTTAACCTTACCAGGTGAAGCACGAATGTCTTTTTTTCCTAAGAAATTCATGAATAAGTCTCTCTGAGGGCCACATCTGTTTCTTAAGGTCAATAGGTTTCCCGTTCACACTTTCGCTCACCAGTCAGCTGGTTCATACTAAAACCTCAAAGAAGAAACGCCTCCTTACATAATGACCCTTTTCCCACAACAGCCCAGAGCTCTACAGCTGTGGGACAGGAACTGTGCAGATCCCAGTGTCGCCTCCTGGCTTATTTTGACAGAAGGAACGGAGCCCAGCACACTGTTAACCCTCCTTGTGGCTTTCGCTGAGCTATAGGTGGTGGAGCCTGCTGATGCTGATTGCTATGCTTGTGTGTCTGATTGGTGACAACTGTACATCTGATTATATCATCGGTTCTAGATTTAGCATCTTCTCTGGCTGCACTCCTCTGGCCATCCATGCAGTGTGATGGGTACGCACTCAGCAGTCAGTGCATTTACTTTGAATGTTTTTTTTTTTTTTTTTCTTTTCAGGATTCAAAATGAAACCCAACAAATTTCAGCTAAAGTCTAAAATAAGGCTTTCCATGAGTCACACATTGGCAGAGAATATGGGATCATATGTATGCTTTCTCATACAGTTGTAAGTACATATGTATGCATTACCTGTTCATATATTACATGTACAAACAGACTTCATGTTCATATAGACAAACATACCTTCAAATTAATTATTATTTTTTGATAGTTTGTCACCAAGACAAAAATCACTTTTTATCACAACATCACTTATAGATAGGCTAACTTCAAAGAGATTTTTAAACCCTTTCAAATGTTCATTGATTTTTTTAAAGGATTCTAAAGCATTAGGATTAGTGTTCTATGACTTTATTTAAAAGCGTTTCTTAGGATTGAGTACTCCAGAGTCTCTCACTCTCTGTATACCATTCAGTTGTGGGTCTCTGTGTAAATTCCCATTTTTCTTTTCATAAATATTAATTAATATATAGGTACTTATGTGGCAGTGCCAAGTGAGGTCATTTAACTTTAATGTTTGGATGTGGATAAAATCTTTCGGTGGACTAGTACCTGCACGGTGGACAGGAGCTTTGCGTGACTCATGTTCTCCTTCACCCACGGACCTGCCTCACCCTCCCAGCAAGTCCAAGATGGGAACTTTCTTCTTCACATGGGAGAAATTAGACTTCACATTCCTACCAGAACTAAGGCTGGAAGAAAGGGTCAGGAAATGGAAGCAGAGAAAAGTATTACTTCAGAGGAAAGCAACTCCTGACACATGGTCAAAGCCCTGACTGCAAAGGCACTCAACTGAGTCTTCGTGAAGTGCTTTTGGTTTCGGATTTTGCAAAAAAGAGACAGACAACAAGGAGAAAGAAAGAGAAGGGAGGAGAATGGGGAGGAGGAAAGCAAAACAGGGAGGAGGGAGGAAAAGTGGGGAGGATGGAGGAGGTGGGAGAAGTAGGGAGGAGAGAGGAGAAGTAGGCAAGGTGGAGAGAGAAGAGGAAGAGGGCCTTTGTCTATGCTACCATTCCAGATGACTGCAGGCTTAAATCTGGATGCTGCCTTTCCCACACACAGTGTGAGGAAAGTCTACATGAGTGAAAGCAATAGCTCCCTATATGGAGGCAGGAGAGTACATTTTTTGTGTCTGTCATTAGTAAGCACCAAAAGAGAGTTAGGCCACCACTGACTAAGCAGTGATATAAATCAGGTTACGCCACTCCTGAAGGGATTCAAATAATCAAGGGTTCATTTCATGTAAAAGCAGTACTGTATCACGACTCAGAAACTAAGAGAAAACAATGTTCACATCGAAATTTTAACATTGCTATTATTTATTTTCCTTTAAGTGGGCATTTTGATCCACTATCTATAAGCTCTAAAATCTACCATTCATAGAACTAAAAAAAAAAAAAAAAAAAATCACATAAGCAAACAAGAGAATAACCACTTCTCTCCAGTGGTGAAGGTGGGGCTGGGCAATGCTTGTGGTGTGGGATGTCAAATGACAGCGGTGGGTAGGAAAGATGCACATCTCAATGACTTCACGTAGCCCTTGGTCCTAGGAAAGCCCTGTCAAGGTTCTCTAGGTGAGGTGGTGTATTGTTATTGCCAGCTCTAAAACATTAAATGCAGCCTAGTTTTAGCTTGTGAATCGTTGTGCCAAGATATTTATAGATGCTCGGTACTGTCTCGGAAAATCAACCTCTAATATTTAAGGATCATTGAGTCTATAGAGAAGGAAGCTGTCTCATGCCTAGACTGGGACAGCTATAGTTCTCTGCTTCCATTCCTATCCATTGTCCCCGAGCCCTGGAATAGAGCCACCGACAGAAACAAAAACATCAAAAGTACTAAGCTTATAGGTACTGAACTATGACACAGCCATCCTTGTGGTCATCTTGCGTAATCTCATCAAACGCTATGCTGTATTTGGCAGAGAACTCAATCATTTACTAATTTACACAAATGCTATTCTATCCATATATTCTGAAGTCGAGCAATCTGGAACACATGAACACAGCTGACAATGCGAATCAGCTGCTGGGGATGGCAGAGTATGCAGGCAATAGTCCAGTGAGGTGGCCATGGGTGTCGCATGGTACATGGTATATGTGAAGCATATGTGAAGCATAGCAAAACACTTTGGGAATCAAGCTCATCACCATTTTACCGTTCTAGCAGAACATCTGATAACCTAAGAGACGATCAACCTCATGAAGGCAAAAGCTCAGGCCAGGTTTGATGATATAAGCAACATTCCATGTCTACTGTTTGGCACTTGGCATTGATAATGTATATGGAGAGATACACCTTCAGCTTATAAAATAGAAATTTGAATTTAAAAATATATATTATGAATATGATAGGATACAAATTGATGCAAAAATATGTCTTGCGTTTCCCTGTTTTGTGATTTCAAAAAGCATCTCATTTGTTGGTACTGAGTGTTGAAGCAGAGTGAGGAACCCTTTGGTTACGTTCAAGAAATGCTTTCACAGTATGCGTTATTACAGTGTTGAAGTATAGCTAACATGTTAATACTTAGTACTCAACCAAAAATAACTAAACATTAATGTAGGTAATTGTAATAATATGTTTAGTTATATTGTCTTGAGTAGTGAGAGCAGAGCTGTCTGAGTGAAAATTTGTCAATATTTTCTACTTGATACATTTTGAATTAAGTCTCTGAGATAGTCCAGTAATCCTGATATGCAGGAATTACAGAATGCCTTCATTGCTACATTTAGGTAGGTGGCCTGAGGCTTTTGCTGAGAGACATTTGGAAGATGGCATATCAGAAAGAGATATCTCTCCTCCATCAGGCTGACTGGTAACTGTGGCAAGACATCTATACCCTGATAGAATTCCTCGGGACAGTGTTTGACAGTCCACCATTTTCCAAGACCGGGAGCAGCCCGTGCACTCAGTAACCTTGCCTGAGCAGGCTGAATGGTCACTTCTGGAAGCTTCCATTGACAACTTCCAAGCAGCTATCTTGAAAGGTAATCTTCGTGTTGTCTTTAGTCCCAGCCGTCGGGTCGCTGGCCTTCATTTCAATTGTAGGTTAAGTTTTAAAGTGCAATTCGTAGGGCCGAACCGCCAGAAAGAGCAGAATGAACATGACCCCCTCCCACAGAATGCCAAAGTTCAAATTACTAGCAGAGTGAGTATCCACACCAGAGAATGTCCAGGACCATGGTCACCGTGAGCAGCCCTGCCCACACCGTCACCACCATCGCAGCTCAGCCCCGCCCACACCGTCAGCACCATCAGCTGCAGTGCCATAGTGCAAAGCGCAGCGTCAGGACAGCGTCCAGTTTGGGTGTGTAAATACTATTCTGTGATTCTTGGCCCACTTGGCAAACACCTTCTTCTCGGTGATGAATCTGTGTCCCCCGTACGGGGCGTGCTCGTGGAGAAGATACTCGTTACACTCATCCTTCCCTTGTTCATAGTAATGATAGGGGACTTTTCTATACCCCTCCGTCCTGGAAGAGAAACAAAAAGGGAGGAAGACTGAGCCAAGGATGAGACCGGCATTTACAAGAATCCATTATGTGCCCGTAAATGCATTTACTTACAAACCGTCATCAATGAGATCAGTTAAAAGCTATTGCACATGAAAGCTTTTAGGAAGAAGGAACGGTTCTTAGTGTCCTAATAGATCAAATACAATTTACATATCATACCAATTACATTCAAACACAAGGCTCACTTTCAAAGAAGGAGGCGGTATAAGACAGGACAAGCATTACACAGCCCCATGTGCTTTAAGAGGTAAGGAAACCGAGTTTTCACAGTGAAGTTTGGGGGTCATCTGTGTTCTCTTAGACTTAGTGGTTACAGCACAAATGTTTATTCATGAAGACCGTGACCCAGAGTTACATTTTAAGAGTATGATTAAATGCTCTCTGAATCATATTGGTAGAGGAACTATATTCTACCACCTGCATGAAGCGTGAGAGTTTGTCAATCCGATTAGAAGCTACCCTGCCAGACACCATATACTGTGCATAAACTCACCTAAAATAGAGTCTGGCAGATCGGTCACTCATTAGTGAAATAAAAATTTCAGTAACTCTTGTTGAGCCAAAATGTTTCTCTGAGGTATCAGGGCATTTTCTTCTTTGTGAGCAAGTAGAGTCATTGGCTGACAGGTGTCCATCAACCCTCAGAGGGAGAGATGTGGCAGCCTTGATTTTGCAAATTAAATCACCGGTGAACTTGCTCTAGATTTCCAAGTCCCAAGTCCTGGATTTGTGACTGATTAAGAGAGAGTGTTCCTTCTGACATGTGACATCAGAATGCAGTAAATACTGTTTTCTTTCTATCACGCTTAAAAGTCGGAACATGACACACTGACAAGAACGCGTCACGTTGGCAAAGAACACCCGGAAATAATTGTCACCTGATCTGTTTCTCAGATTTATGGCATTAAAATGAATTGTGATATTTTGACAAGATATCAGAGTGGGAGCTGCGTAAAGATAATTCCGTGCGCTCTTACTTGCAGTAGGTTTCATTTATCATCCCGTAGACGTGGATACTGTAACAGGCATCCATGGCCAGGATGAAGGTAAACCACCCGGTGCTGAGATAGGAGCCAGACTGGACTCTGGAGGAACAGAAACAGATAAAACAAAACACAGAGTGACAAGAAGGTGCAGCTGGAAACAAGCCATACTTGATCAAAAACACAGTGCCCGTTATCAGGGGGAGCGCTGAGAAACTTGACAGTCTGTCAAGGATACACACTTATTGTGAATTATCTCTGAATAATTTATAGGCACACTCTCGCTCTCACTACCTTAAGCCCCAAAGCTCTGCTGGGTGGAAGAGAAGCCATATGGCAAATATCTGAAGTCAAATAATCCTTCTCCCTTCAGGTGAAGAATAATTCATTTGGTTTTCTGTAAGACCCAAATTAGGGGTGTGGATCAGCAGATGGGTTTTCTAAAAGTTTCTCAGAGCGCTGATGAGCATGGAATGATAATGGCGTCTTGCTTACCTGGACACAGCACTTTCTCAAAGTCTCCTTAGCATCTATTGCATATTTTAATATTGTGTTTGTGTGGGTATGTTACTCTGTGTGTTTGTGTGTGTGTGTGTGTGTGTGTGTATGCGTGGGTGAGTGGGTATGTGGCTGTATGTGTGTGTGCAGATGTGTATATGAGTATTTGTTTATCTCTGTGTATGTGTGTGCATGTACATGAGCATGTAGGTATGTGGCTGTGTGTGTATGTATGTGTGTATGTGGCTGCATGTGTATGTGTGTGTGCAGATGTATGTATGGGTATGTGTTTAGTTATGTGGATGTGTGTGTGGATGTGTGTGTGTAGTGTGTGGATGTGTGTGGGGGTATATGGACATGTGGGTGTGAGTGTGTATGGATATATGAGTATGTGATCATGTGGTTATGTAGATGTGTTAGTATGTGGATGTATGGGTGTGCGATTGTGTGAACATGTAGAAGTGTGTGTATGTATATGTGTGTGTGACGGGGTGCCTGTGCACAAGAGGAAGACAGAAGGCCAAAGTGCAGGAGTCGGTTCTTTCCCTCCACCATGTG
Organism: Mastomys natalensis; assembly: GCA_021653895.1. Taxonomy (NCBI): domain Eukaryota; kingdom Metazoa; phylum Chordata; class Mammalia; order Rodentia; family Muridae; genus Mastomys; species Mastomys natalensis. Next base: position 66,618 of record JAJTUV010002858.1, read on the forward strand.
GATCTTGGGAATCAAACTCAGGTAATAGTTAGGCTTGGTTGCAAGTACTTATATCTGCTGAGCCATCTTGCCCCCCCTATAATTTATGAATTTATTTTTGAAGCGCTGAGGAGTGAACCCAGGATATTGTACATACTAAGCAAGTCCTCTTCTGCTGAACTCCAGCCCACTCTTGGCTTCTACATGTAAAGTAAATGCAGTGTAGGTTAACCTGTTTCATGAAAGCATCTGAATGTTTGCCTAATCAGCCTTGCAGGCATCAGAACACAAGCTGCTTCTTAAGGCCTGGCTCCAGCCTCTTGGACACATTTTACTGGTCACCTATAATGTGCCTATCACTCTTACAGATGCTATAAATACAAAGTTATGGCCATTGTCTCTGTCTTTATGCTGACTGGAAGATTAGATTTACATCCAGTTGCTCTATAAAGTTCCTCAGGGATTGCCTCTGTGATAATGGTAATAGGAGTCTGGGATGGTGGTGGAGGGGCAGGGAGTGTATGAGTTAAAGAGAACAAGGCCCTGTGGGCCATGGCAGGGAAAATACTTGAGGAAGATCACACAACCCAGGTATATCCCAAACATGGAAATGTGCTTTGCAAACCCTGGTTTGTCTGGGGTAGGCTGTGGAACGCAGTAATGGGGTCTGGGATGATTTAATCAGAGACAGTGCTGACTGCATGGGTCTGCCAAAGGGAAATGGTTCAGGATGGATCTCTGCATCTATCCTTAGTCAAGCTGACCTCATTCATTCAAAAGGCTCAATAGTCTTTCTCCTCTCATCTCTTCCTGTGGAGGCAAGTGGATTGCCCCCAAGTTATCTGGCAGCTGTGCAGAGACATTTCCCAGAGACTCAGGACTGGCAGGAAGGACTTCAGCCAACTCTTCTACCAGCTAATGCCCACATACCCAGCACCACCCTGGGTGAAGCCCCCAGACACAGGTCAGTATCTGTGGATATCCAGAACCCCAATACCGGGATGTATGTCTTTAATACGATGCCATCTTTGGGTCTGAATTACAACCCCTTCCTTCCTTCCTTCCTTCCTTTCTCCCTCCCTCCCTCCCTCCCTCCCTGCCTCCCTCCCACCTTTCTCCATTTCTCCCTGACTAGTGTTGACCTAGAACACGTCAGCACTTCAGGAATTACATGGACTCACACAGGTAGGTGATAGCTGATATTTAAAAAATATATATTGTTTAAACTTTTGTGTGATTGTCCAGGAGAGACCAATGAAACCCATCGTGCCCTCTCTGCTATCTTGTCTCTGACTCTGAACTGCCTCTATTTAAGAGTCCATTTCTCTGCATCTGCTGCTGCATGTTTTCCAAATGGAGAACGCAGTTGGCACTCTGTGTCTGTGGGAGATTGGAACCAAGACTCCCACATCTACCCAACTCCTCAGGTGCTGAACCTCTTGTGTAATGGAGCAGCATTTGAATAGCACCTACACACACGCTCATACATGTTTCAGGTTACTTCTAAGTTCATTCTAGCTAATGCAATCACTATATAAAACGCTGGGCTAATATATTACTTAAGAAACAATGACAAGAAATCAGTCTGTTAATGGCTTATCCTGATGCAGTTCCCTCTACATAGTGGAAAACGGTATTTGGATCTACTACAGTTTGTAGCACCCAGAGATCCAGGACCTGTGAACACCAAGGGCCATGCGTTCCAGAGAACCACAGTGAGTTGTCTATACTGTTCTATAGGGTAGAACCAGCAGTGGTGTAGAAGTGTGATCCACAAGTGGGAAGGAGTCACACAGAGAACAAACAAGCCTTAGCAGAAGGCCTTCTGTACCCTAGGGTCTCAGGGACCATCAAAGATGCAGGGTTAGAACAGGTAGTGCCATAACCCAAGGTCTCCAAGATATTGTATGTGGACATTCTGTCGTGTGCTGTCTTTGCACAGTTGCTGTTCTGACTGAATTAGATGCTTGCTTTTCTTCTTGATTCTTCCAAAGCTTTACTGGGTTTATATCTGTGCTGGCTGGTTTTATGTCAACTTGACACAAGCTGGAGTTATCACAGAGAAAGAAGCTTCAGTTGAGAAAATGCCTCCTTGACATCCAGCTGTAAGGCATTTTCTCAATTAGTGATCAAGGTGGGAAGATCCCTTGTGGGTGGTGCCATCCTTGGGCTGGTAGTCCTGGGTTTTATAAGAAAGCAAGTTGAGCAAGTCAGGGGAAGCAAGCCAGTAAGTAACATCCCTCCATGACCTCTGCATCAGCTCCTGCTTCCTGCCCTGCTTGAGTTCCTGTCCTGACTTCCTTTGGTGATGAACAGCAATGTGAAAGTGTAAGTGGAATAAACCCTTTCCTCCCCAACTGGCTTCTTGGTCATGATGTTTGTGCGGGAATAGAAACCCTGACTAAGACAATATCCTTTCCATAGTTCTTTATTAGTAACTCTGCCAGGCACAGTGGAGATCATTAAAATCATGGCATTTGTTAGAATAGGTTGCATGTGTCTGAGTGCTTCTATCTGTTAGAATTCGACACAGCATTTGTTTATAATCTGGGGGGAAACATACTATACTGACTGTGTGCTAGAAGCTGCTATGATCTGACAGAGAAGCATTCTGGTTAACACAATCATTCGCCATATAATACTACACACCCAAACACCTGTGTGAGAACAGTGGCGTGCAGGTTGACATAAAGACACCTGGTCTCACAATCCAACTTGGGTACCGAGTGAAGTGGGGTGCTGCAGACAGCTCAGCTACCCTCTGGGTCAGTGTCCTTGCTTCTAGCTGAGATGACTGAACTATGTCATATCTAAAGCTACTTCCTGTTTTAAAATCAAGGGACTCTGGGTCACCAGACAGTATTTTGTCATTACGCTGTAACCAGTGAGCTCTGCACCATGATGTACTTGTGCTGATGCTGTAGTTAGCAAGTACATGAGTCACGTGACCCGTTAGGTTCGCTGGCATGATGGACATGACACCAACATCTGGGGTACATGTAGAAAGAGAAAGATAAGGAAAAGTTTTACCTTGTGGCTGGATTAGATACCATGACTAAAGCTTTCAGGAGTGGTGCTTTCTGTCCCCGTCTTTTTTTTTTTTTTTTTTGGTTTTTCGAGACAGGGTTTCTCTGTGTAGCCCTGGCTGTCCTGGAACTCACTCTGTAGACCAGGCTGGTCTCGAACTCAGAAATCCACCTGTCTCTGCCTCCCAAGTGCTGGGATTAAAGGCATGTGCCACCACTGCCTAGCTTCTGTCCCTGTCTTAACAAAAACTGCTAGCAGAAAATGCAAGAAAGAAAGTGTCATAGGATCAGAGCATTGAGAGTAAACTTGAATTTCTATGAATTATGAGACTAAATATAAATTGAAGCATACTGCCATTCTTTTGATGGGTTCCTTCCACTGAAGCTTTGGATAAATGGGGACACAGATGTCACCCTAGCTGAGGATAAAGGGAAGACCTTTGGGAAATATCAGGAACTTGACTCTTCAAGTAAGCTGCCCTGCCTTACTGGGTGCAGCCCAGTCATGTCTGTGACTTTGACAATAAGCGTTGAAAACTGAGTCTTCTGAAGGAAGGCAGGCTACAGCTATGATAGTGTTTCTATAGTCTGTCCATTTTTTTTGCACCACAGGAAAAGAGGGTCATGAGTTTCAAAGTTGGTCGCCTGGCCAAAGATATTTCTACTTTACCAAATACCAAATGATAAGGACTTAAGAAAAATATACTTATGACATTCAGTTCCTTTTAGACCTGACCTGATTTGTTTCCAGGTAGACAGTTCACACTAATTAGCCCCAAAGCTTTCCTCAACATTGTGTGTTGTGTTTGATGACATGGGAGAAGAGTTCCACGGCCCTAGTGCCCTGGCCTACAAGCAGGGCTTAATTGGATAGTGACATTATCTCCCTTATCATCTCTGGTATTTTGAGACTTGAAATGTCACGGTTTCCTACCTACAGCACATGCTAGGGTCTTCACAAGGGCTTCTCCTCAAATACTCAGAGTTAACGTTTCTCTAAGATGTCCGACCTGGAAAAATACAAGTGATAGCTGAACCCAGGAACTCTTCCAAAACAGCAGCCCAGAGATCTGAGGCCTTAGAGCCATGCTTCTCAACTGTAACTCTTTAACACATGATCCTCCTGTTGTGGTTACTCCTCCCCCTCAAACATAAAACTATTTTGTTGCTACATGCCACTGTTATAAATCATAATGTAAATATATGGTATGCAGGATATCTAATATGTGACCCCCAAAGAGGATGTGATAAGTTGAGAACCTCTGCCTTGGAGGAACTCACCCTGGTCTTTGGGGGCTGGCTCTGGTTATTCATGTAGGAGTGACAGTTGTAGATCCCCTGACTGTTGCACGAACAGAGTGTAAATCAGATCTGAATAGACCTTTTATGGTTCAATATTGACAACAACAACAACAAAGACAATAACTGGTATACATGGACTTGTTCATACGTCTCAACTCACAGAGATCTGGGGTAGGCATCGATTGCCTTAGAACTTTGTAAGTCTCTTCAGGGACACATACGATATTACAGTTTGTCGCTCATGTGCACAGCATTATGGACCAGGCTGGCCTTCAGCCACAGCAGTGTATCCAACTCCCCATATTTGGGGATCAATAAAAACAATTATCACCATCTACAAATAAACCATCAAGTTTCCCACAGGGGTGATAGAGGAATTTAAGCCCTGATTCAGTCTGATTGGGGAGCTTAAATTAATGCTGTAGAATAATGAGCCATGCAGGAGGAAAGAAAGGCAGGGCCGTTACCAGGATGCTATCAATCATGTGTTTCCACTGGCCAGACTCTGCATCCCTCTGCTCCTTGATAATCAAGATACTTACAGTCTGGAAGCCACTAAATGGACTTGCTCATCTCTCAGAAAAATGATTCTGTCAGTGCACTGATCTAGTACATGCCCGAAGGCATACCACTTAAAACATCTCTCCTCTAGTTTATTACTGATGAATATATAAGCCACTTTTCCCTCTTATGTCCCCCCTATTACTTGTTACCTAAGGGCCTTGGCATAAATAGATGGGCTTGTTATCTGTCAAAACATTATTTACGTATTTATTTTCACCAATTTCAATATTTTTGTCCATAGCATCTTTCCTTGTCTGTGTCTCTGATTTGTCTTTTCAGTTCTGGAGACACATGTGATTCTCTTTATTCTGTTCTGGATACGTTCAGTGGAGGGACTGAGAATTCCAACAAGATGACTCTCCAAAAGAAAAGTAGGTAATGTTGAATGTATTATTTCTTTCTCACTCAGTTTCCCGGATTTCCAACAACTAAGCCATTAGTTTAATGGCTTAGGTTTTGAGTAGGAATAAGTTATGTTTCGATGGACCAATAACTCTCTCTAGGTCAGTCTCCATGCATTGTGGATGACAGAGTTCTTTGTGTGGCAGTGGCCAGACAACCCTGTGTAATTGCACTTCTCATTGTCATAGGCTCTCTTAAGAAAATAGTGTGTACATACAAACACACACACACACACACACACACACACACACACACACACACACACACACAGAGCCACCTTCTAGTTTAGGATAATCTCTGATTCCAAAAGGCTGGGTTCTCCTTGTAACAGTTTCCATTCTGCCTGATTCCTGTCCTTTTGCCACCTTTCAGATCCAAGCCTACCATCCTACTTTGTCATCCTTTCTTTACAAGGCCATCTGAAGCCACTCATGCTTGACCAATGCTGAATCACTGTCTGAGCTTTGAACATAACCCTAGGAATCATCATATTCAGTCGGACTGGAGCTGCAGAGAACATCTTGGTCTTCAATGGGTAATGTGTATGAAAGAATGGGCCAAGAGTCAAAGGTGTAGGTGGGGCTGGAAGACAGAAGCTGATTGGAGCTGCTTCAGGTCACGAGCAGCTCCTGAGGGACCTTTGACTAACTCCATGAATCTCATTCTGCTTCTTATTTCTCCCATGAACCAATGAAAGCCAAGCTGGGGCACTCAAAGCTAATATTTCAAAGGCATAGAACGTCAATCCTGTTGTTTGAATTGAATCTGAACAAGCTCAAGGTCTGTCCTATAATGGAGGTTTATCAGAGAGTATGCTATTGCCTCTCTGTTACTCTCAAGAGCAAAGGGAGAATTTTTTAAAATACTGATTAATCAGTATTTCATTTCTTGTTTTAACATGATAGAACCTCAGTTCTCTCCAATATACTATACTGACAGGATACGTAACAGGAACTTTCTAGATACTTTCCTGGGAAGAAGAAATAGCTGACAGAATATAGATTATTCAAAGTATTATTCAAAGCATTCTTTCCTCCATTCCTTTCAAAAGAACATGGGAAATGAAATCAACAACAGACAAAGAACCTTAGCAAGAAAGCTGGCTTCCATCAGCAGTACCCTGGGATCCAATCTGCTACCATGAAGCCATCTTTCTCTAAATATGAAGACGATGTTGGCTATCTGTAACCTGTACAGTCTTGTACATGGTTTCATGGTCTAGATTTGTGGAAACAGCAAGGAGTTTGCTGTTAACACTGGACAACTGTGCCCTCCATCAATGGGATAGGCCAGCACATTAGGTGGTAAGCTTGTATTACAAACCAGGCAGCAGAGTTCTTAGCTTAGGCTTGAATCATTTGCAAAAGGATGTAAACCTTTCAACTGGATAAAAACATCATCTCCTGGTTGGTAGTTCTTAAGTGAATATACCAGGTTAAAAAAAAAAAAACATCCAAGGATGGGAAATGATGATGAATGAGCCATAGGTACATGAAGAAGCAGTAGTAAATCTCAGAAGGGGACTATGCTCCCCCCAATCTGATAATGCAGTGTCCATGTTCATCGGTAGACACGTGGACTACATAGAATCAGTGACTGCAGTAACGCTGTACAAATGAAGCATAATGAGGAATGTCGTGTTGTTTTCTAAGTGTACATTTAAAAGTAAAATGGTACAGCTCAAAGATATGATTTATAGCTGCTGTGGAAACAGAAGATACCACTCACAAAAATTATCCTGTTCATTCATCTCAGAAATTAAAAGTTTATTTTGTTCTTACTCAGGCTTTAATGTTCTTTCGGTCGGAAATGCTGATTTCTGGGATTCCGTTTGTAACAGGCCCTAAGACCTTAGCACAACTGATGCCCCATTACAGCCATCTTTCTGACCTTAGATCCCAGCACGTAGGCCCTAACACCCACCAAGATGGGAACAAAGACCTAACCCATGAAACCATAGTTCCAGGATCCAGGAAAGTACTTAAATGGTCTAAACTTGTGTCTTAGTAAGGGTTTCTATTGCAGTGACAAAACGCTATGGCCAAAAAGCAAGTTGGGGAGAAAGGATTTTTATTTGGCCTACATTTCTAAATTGCTGTTCATTACTGAAGGAAGTTAGGACAGGAACTCAAACAAGGCAGGATCCTAGAGGCAAGAGCTGATGGAAAGGCCTTAGAGGGGTGCTACTCTGGCTTGCTCAGCCTGCTTTCTTACAGAACCCAGGACCACCCTGGTTGTGACTACCCACAATGGGCTGGATCCTCCCCACTGATTACTAATTGGGAAAATGTCTTACAACTGGTTCTCATAGAGGCATCTCCTCAACTGAGGCTCCTTTCTTTCTGATGACTCTAGTTTGTATCAAGTGGACACAAAACCAGCCAGTATACTTTGCTTTTGGGATTCTGTAGTTTCACTTCTTGCTAATTGTTTTCACTAACCGAAATGTATCAACAAAAATGTGTGAGTTTTTTGTTTGTTGGTTGGTTGGTTGGTTTTTGTGCAGAAAAGGCAAGGAATAGTGAAAGATTGAGCAAGTTTCCCACGTAGTTGCCAGCCATCAATGGACTTTATATTGAGCTTTAAGAACGTCCATGTGTTCTCTAGTGGATTTACCTTGCAATATTATGGAGACCCCAGCGAGATTCCCATAAACTAAGCTGTGGGGACAGCGCGGGCCTCAGATCCCCGGGTCCAATAGTGCAGAGATCAGACAGTTCCTAGGAGGTGTGGACCCCGAGGTGTTCCAGGGCCTAGGAACTACTCCCACCTCTGCTCCCGTTGATCCAGAGGTTCCTGATGCTTCCCCTCCTGAACAAGAATCTACCAAAACTCACCTAGATCATCCCCTCAGGAGGTGACATTTTACAGACCTTTCTGCATAGATCGCTTAGGAAAGACTGGATGTGGACCCAGTGTATGGGATTTATGCAAGACATCACCAGATCCCCTGGTTTGTGGTTTGCATGGTTGTCCTCCCTGGTTTCTCTGTTGTTGCCATTCTGTGTGTGTGTGTGTCTCCGTGGTGTTTTGTTGTTGTCTGCTGTTTGGTTGTTTGGTTGTTTGGTTGTTTGGTTGTAGGGGTTTTTTTGTTTGTTTTTGTTTTTTTAAATTTTGTTGGCTAGAAGAAAGAGAGCTTCCATAGGAGGGAAGTGAGAAGATACCACTGAAGTATATGTCAAAACACTTGGAGAAGGATGAGTATGGTCTCTGACTCTTTTCTGGGAAACTGGACCTTTTGTGAAGTAGACCGGCCCTCTTTTGGAGTCAGGTGGGCCAGTGACAAATTTTTGGATCAGAAGTTAGTTCAGGCCTTCTAGAACACTGTAACTGGGTTTGCTGGGCTGCAGAAAACAATTTCCCTATACTGAGCAATAAGTTTCTCTGGTGCAAGACTACCACCTTGGCTTAAAACCTCTTCTGATTTTGAGCAGGTCGCCCAGAAAAACCCAAAGCTTGACCTATTCTCTTGATGTTCTAGAAATGCCAACTGTTGACTGTTCCCTTTTGTGAGATCCAGAGAGACCGCCCTTGGCTGACCTGATGAGGGGGAAATAGTTTGTCTGGCTGTGCTGAGGGGTGGGGAGGTGGTGGGGGAAGAAGTAGTTTCTTATCTCAGTCCCCCTCTCTCTTCCACATACATAGAGTGGCTCTGGCTAAGGAATCCCTGAAAGGAATTTCCCTGGGGCAGAGTTAACCCCTGTGCTCCCCTTAAGGGAGGCACCTCCAGTGGACCCACAACCCAGGGGTTCTTGCCCTCCCTCTTTCATGGTTTGTGTCTTCTTCTCAACTGGTGATCTGTATAATCGGAAAACTCAGAATCCACCATGCTCTGAAAAGATCAGGCTTTCCTTAGCCTTCTCCAGACAGTCTTTAACCCCCACCTCCCAGCCTGGGACGCCTGCCAAGGGCTCCAGCTCCCCTCTTTTTCACAGGTGAGTAATGGGGCAGAACCTAGTTTGAGAATGGGAAGGAAGAGATGGCAGGGGATCTCTGCAAGACAAAACATCTCAGACACAGGCTTCTAGAAAATGTCCCAGTCTGTCTAAGGTGAGCAAGATAATATAAGAGCCACGTAAAATTGCCTGCTGGGTTCCTGGAGCCACTCAGCAAATTAAACTGGTTTGAGGTTCTGAATAGGTCCCAATTATTGGAGATTGCTCCGAAGGTTTATAATAACCGTGACTCTGTAGAAGAAAGCAGAATAAAAGATTGACCCAAGCAATAATGGCAGTATGCAAGTAGACTGATAAGAGAAATCCCAGAGGGAAGCCAGAAATCCAGGAAAAGATGATGCTAGAGACGGGCCGATGCACTTACTTACAAGCAAGATGGAAAAACAAATGTCCGAATCACCAGAGATAACGAGGACACCCCGGGCCCTCGTGTGGGTGAACGGATATGACCAGAGCGCCATTTCACCCAACCTCCGGGTGCTCAGGGTGACATTAAAGGTAGAAACATCCTTGAATTCCTGGTTAACACAGGATCAGCCCATTCAGTCCTCACAGTGCCACTTGGACCAGTAAGGTCTCAATAAATGGTGCTCCACATTTGTGGGTAAACTGTGAACATTCCATTGATATTGTCCACTACCACTCCTATTCTCCAAATTAAGTGCAAGATATATTTAAAAAAGATACAAGTGTTCCAAGTTTTTCCCCCCTAAATCAAGTAACTGATTCTTGTGCACTTGGGGTGAAAGATCTGTGTGTTTGACTTCAAGCTGTAACTGTCTAATTTTATACTCACTACCTAGTAATGGAATATGGTCCTTTGGAAAATTCGCCAGTTGGCATAATTTCAACATAAATTTCTTTTCTTTCTTGGTCTCTCCATAGTAAACTGGATCCACTTCTTGCCGTTTAGACCTTTGCGTGCTGCCTGTCCTTTAGTTCTTTACTAGTATGCATGTCCGCTCCTGAAATGACCTTACCTGTCTCTCATCTATTAAGTTCTAGTTCTGCCTTCTCTTGAGAAACACGCGTGGAATATCTGGCATGTGTGGGGTGCTGCATTGTCTCTGGAATAGCAAGTTCCTCTGACCTCAACTCCATTCCCATCAGGGGATCGATCTGAAGATTGCTTTCAAAGTGAGACTGTCAAAGAGACATCCCCTCCAGGTGCTGTGGGGATTCGCAACCATGGGAGACCCTAGGTGGACAATGTGGATGGTGATTTCTCCTCCAACAGGAAGTAAGGGCTGAGCTACAACCTAAGAGTTAACTGTCAACACCAGAAAGAGAAAGAGGGAGTGTTTCAGGTTCATGGGGACCTGTGTGGCTATGTCCAGGCATAAAAATTATGGGAATACATATCAGAGCTCTGTCACCTATCTGAAGCGGACCTCAGAGTGCCAACAGGGTGCATTTCCATGACAGACTTCTGCTTAGGAACTAGATGCACAAGAAGCAATGATTTATTTTTCTCCCTTACATTCTCTTTTGAAATATTAGTGATATCTTAATGTTTTGTATTGCTATTTTTCCCCCTAGAGGGATGAAATTTATGGATCTTGAGAAAATATCCAGAAGAAAATTGGCAGAATTATGTTTTTTCTTCCTCATTAAATTCCTCATTAATTCAGAATTGAGAACAAATGTAAACAACATATGACTAAGAATAAAAATAATTAAAACTGGGGGATGATGGATGCACCTTGAGTGTTCAACTGTGTTATAAAACTATGTTACAAATCACGAGCAGCTTCTCTGATCTCCACCCATCTCCAGCCAGGTTCCCTCGGTACGTCCCTGCAGGCTCACGACCTGGGCTGTTTATCAGAGAAATGGCTCATACATAAACACTTACTTTACTAAAGGTTTTTTGTCCAGATAGAAATAAAAACAGGTGTTACTGCTACTTTAAGGCTAAGTGCCCTCTGAAATACCCTCTGGGTCTGGGGATATGGGTCTTTATCACCTTTAGTTGTCTTTTCCAAAGAAGGCTTCTGGGACAAGGGATGACACAATGTGACTTCAGAATCAATCAGTAAGATCGGCCAGAGGGGAAGGATGCTTTCATGCACACCTAATGAACTGAGTTTGATCCTCAGCACCTCCGTCAGGCTAGGAAAGAGAACTGATTCCACAACGTCATCCCAGGACTGCTGCAGTGTGCCACGATGCCCCCATATACACTAATACACACACATGCACACACACAATTTAACTAATATATAAATTAATATTTAATTTACAATCACAGGTTTGGCATGGGTAATTTCAAGGACTTCTTTGGATGTAAAATGTTCCCTAGACACTCATATGTTCAAACTCTTGTTTCCCAGTTGGTTGGAGCTGGTTTGTAGAGTCTTAGGGAGCTAGGGCCTAGCTGTGGCGTGTGGATCTCTGGGAAACTAGCTTTGTGGTTCATACCCCGGCTTCACTTCCTCTCCCATCTCTGCTTTCTGGCATGCTGAGACATGAGTAAGAAGAAGTCTCAAGCTCCTGCCATGGCCACCACCATGTGTTCTCTGTCACGGATCATGTCCCCTTGGACTGTGAGGTGGAACATATCAGTAGCCCCAACCTTCAGTTGCTTCTTTTCAGGTATGTGGTCCTGGTGATTAGAAAAGCAGTCAACGCTGTGTCTTCCTCAGTAACTGCAACTCACAGGAGCTGGTTAGAGTTGTACATGTGCACCTGTGTTGTGGATAGCCCCGACTTGTATTTTGATACTAATTTCCCTTTCCTGGGAGGGGCTGCAGAGGAGTGAGGCACTACACAGGTGAATTCTAGTGAACCTTCTGCTCACCTTAGTTTGTAAAATAATGGCTAGAGCCAGTGGTTGGGGAGAAGAAGGGAAGGTGGAGAGATGAAGGTTGGTGGAAGAGAGCAGAGGGAGGAATGGAGGAAGACAATGGAGGAGGAAGACGATGAAGGAGAGGATGACTGGGAAGCAGGAGGTAGAAGGACAGCTGCAGGGTCTGGAAAACCCTCAAGTTATAAGGGTCTCATAGCTGGGAACAGAGTAGTGTAGTGGTGAATCTGCCCAATCAAGACGTGCAGAACATATTCATAATTACTGGGTTGCGTGTTCATTGACCAATCCCATTTGGGTTGGAGACTTAAATATCTCCGACACAACACACCTGTATTTGTGACTTCATTCCAAATGCTTTAGAACTCCAGCCGTGGTTGTGTTCACACAACTGCCTTGTGGACTTGCACATCAGCTGAAGAAAGGCAAGTCCTCACCTAAAGGTGAGGCTCCCAGACGCACTCTTCTCCCTGGCTTCTTCCCAGCTGTTTGACTGTATAGCTTTTTAATAAATCCCCGTCTTTGTTCTGTGTCAACTGAAGGAAGTCTATGAAAAACCAAGGCTAGCCTGCTTGCCCGCTAAGATCTTTTCCAATACTAAGGAGTGCATCAAACACTCCCAGACTGACAAGGGGCTTCTCTGCCCACAAATCCACAGCTTATTGGCAGTCGCTCTTTGATCCGATCCCACTTTCATGCTTGGACTTAAAAACATTGCTTTTCTCCAACTTACCCTTCAACTTATCTTAAAATCACGCCCTTCCTAAACAGACAGAGGGGGCAGTGTTCTGAATGCTAATAGCCTTTCTCTACCTCAGGCATCGGCTTCTGCTCCCTGCTAACCTGATAAGGTAATTAATAGAAGGGCCTGGCTTTCTCATCCGGCTCTCCTCACAAACAGTCCTCATCAATATGTTTCTCTGCATGACTTTTAAAAGGTAGAAGGGAAGTCTGTAACCATGTCAGAGTCTTATCTGGAGAGATCAAAGTACATCTCCGGCCGCTTCTCTTTCATGAAGAGAAATTAAATGATTCACCTTCTCCTAGCTTCCTGTCAGAACCAGAATTCAAGTTAGCCAAGCTTTTCCTTCAGTTACCGAGAGGAAGGATTAGACGTGAATCTGCACTTGACATAATGCTTCTCTAGAGTTCTAGCGTTCTTTCAAGATGAAAAACTACACTTAAAAGATAACTTTAAAATAGTGAAATTTTAAACAAAAGTTCCGAGGACTGATGTAGAGTATTTGACCCCAGAACCAGGGCTTGGGGTAGAAGTCTCCTTCCTAATACCTCAGTGCTGCTAAGCTCCTCCTTAAGCTGGCCTCTGCTAGACTCAAGGTGATCAAAGACATGCACAGGAAACTGAAGAAGACACAGCAGGTTTGCCCTTTCTATATTTAAAATAGATAAAATTATAGCCACTTCCTTTTGAGCCAGAGCCTCAGGTATTGTGGTTTTCTTGAGTTAGTTAATATTGCTCAATAGCATCCCAAAAGAAGTTATTTCAAAGCAACATTTCTTCATAGTAAAGGCTCACCTACACCCTTATTTCCTTTGTCTTTTAAAATTGTTTTAGGGGTTCACTAAAGGAAGGACATTCATTCTGAAATCGTCAGAGGAACAAGTGACCCCTGGGAATCTGTTCCCATCAGTTGCTGAATGAAGTCTTTCTGGTCTCTGATGATGATTATGCTAGGTTCCTGTCCCAGCACATCCTGCAGGCAGGACAAACTGTAGGTCAGAGGTTTTGTGGCTGGGTTGGTGTCCCAGTCCCTTCACTTGAGGTCTTTCCTGGTTATAAAGGATGGACACAGTTCACATTCTGTGTCCACCATTACTAGGAGTCATTGCTAGTGTCACCCTTGCAGATTCCATGGAGTTTCCATTACTCTAGGTTTCTACCTTGCCCTTGAATCGCTCCCCAATCCAGTCTTCTCTCCCAGTCTTGTCTCCCCACCTGACCCCTCTGTTCCTATCCCCACCTGCCTCCATTCCACCTATGAAATCTATGAAAATGTTCTTTTAAAAAAAAATGAAATAAATGTCCTTGGGGAGTATACTATGGGGCACAGCAGGACCCAAAGCAGCGCCTCGTTGGTAGGTAAGTGTGATGGTTTTATTAGATATCAGGTTCCACTTCACTGTGAGTTAAATCAGCTTCTGGGGATTGGCTGAAGAACCTAGTCACTACATTAACGCTTATATCATTAGGAAAATGGAGCCCAGTTTACAGAAAGCTGACTTCAAACAGACTGGAAATGTTCCTGTCTGAGTGAAGGGACTCAGGTGAGCAAAGATGCTATCTGAATCTGAGTCAGCCTGTCTGGCGACCTGTGGTGCTCAATTTGCCGAACTGAGTTGAGTCATCTTTGGAAGATAGCCTTCTCCTGAGCAGGAAACTGTTATACCTCTCTCCAAGAAACTTCAAGCATTCTGCAGATATGCTCTCATTGCTGATGTAGCAGAGGCTCTCCCTTGTGTCTAAGGACATTCAGGGATGTTTCAGGGACACAAGCCAAGCTAGAACTCTAAGCCCCGTCAACCTCCCATGTAGCTCTTGTAACCATTCCTCGTTAGAATCAAGTTTTCAACTGCCCATACCTCCAGCAAAATTCAGATTTTTATCTTTCAGGGTTGACATCTGCTCCCTACTTCTTATGAAGAAGAAAGGGTACAGTGCCACATATGTGGTCACATACAGTGTGTGACATGACAAATGGAGACCAGGTAAACCCTCAGACACCGAAACTGGGACATTACGACCTCATGATGCACTAGGCCCACACTGCTAAAACAGCAAGGGGCTCACTGCAAATCCCTGAAATCAGGAGGCAAAATGACCTTTGAACTGAGTTCGTTCTAGTGTCTTGGATCTTCATCTTGGAAAATGAGGGGTCTGATTCGTAGCATCCTGGGGTGGGGAAGTGTATGACTAAGGGCTCGGTCATTCTAGGGCACCCAGCCTTTGCTGTCACCATGCATGCTCACTGCTGGAGTCTCTAGTTTCATAGTCGAGGTTGGGCCAAGGTTTGCATCTGAACTCCCTAAAGGAAAGTCTCTTGCTGGTTGTCTCTCAGACAGATCCTTCACAGACAGTCATTTCATTCATCAGAAGGTCACCTTGTGTTTTAAATGTGCCCGATTCATTGAGTACTCTGAGCAGCAGCCATCCATTCAGGCTAAGACTCCTCAGGCATTTGGGACTAGCATGCCCACAGCAGGCCTGATGCATTCAGGATGGGCTCATCCAGAGGCTTATACACTAGAGGAGAAGGACAGCCAGCACTCACTTTGAGCGCTCACCCTGGGGCTTGAGTGCCAGTTCCTCCCATCCCTGGTTAAGGAATGAATGGAAATAGCAATAGCCAAGGATAGGTCAGGTAGCTACTGGTGTCAGGATGGCTTCATGCGCTGCATACCATTTTACCTTCTCTGTTAGGTAATGTCTTTGATTAAATGGATCACACCCTTCAGAATATGAGATGTCCTTGACTTCCACCCCTGTGGTGGTTGTCAACTTGACTATATCTGGAATGAACTACAATCCAGAATTGGAAGGCTCACCTGTGATCCTGACCTTGAGGCACAGTGGCTATGAAACGGTTAGGCTCAGGCAAGGTAGGTAGTACACGCCTTTAATTACAGGAGACTAAGGTAAGCCACAGATCTAGGCATGTTGGTACACACATTTAATGGGGGCCACACCTTCTGCTGGAGACCTACATAAGGACTTTGGAAGAAGGAAGGCTCACTTCTTCGCCTGCTTGCCTTGTGGGACTCAGTAACGGCTAGATCCTTGAACTTCCATTCACAACTGCTGCTGACCACTGTTGGGGAGTTGGACTACAGACTGTAAGTCATCAACGAATTCCCTTACTAGATAGAGACTGCCCTAAGTTCTGTGACTAAGGAAACCCTGACTAATACAGTCCCCAAGCCCTTCAAGCCTCATCCAGTAGGTGAATCCTCCAGTTCTTCTCAGGCACCTACTATGTGTTATTTTGCATCTCTTTTTTTCTAATTTGCTTCTCACTAAAAAATTTTAACATCTTGGTGACAAGGAAGCTGGTAGGGCCTCAGAGCAGCACTTTGCCCACTGTGGTTCATTGATGGCTCTAGGGTCACCTTTGCTGAGGGGAGTGAGGTAGCAGCAGCTGCTGGACCAGTGACAGAGGTAGCAGATGCAGGACCCGTCCTCATTTCCTGAGCATGTCCTCACAGCCTTGGGTGCTCCCTGAAAATTAAAAGAGGGCTGGGCTCACAGCTCAGTCAGACCTGAATTTAATCCCCATAATCTATATAAGCAAAAACCTGGTGTTCTGGTATATGTTTGTAATGCCAGTTCTGGGGAGGCAGAGGTAGGAAAATCCCTGAGGCTTGCTGGTTAGCCAGCCTTGGTGAGTTCCAGGCCAGTGAGAAAACTTGTCACAAAAAAGAAAGAGAGAGAGAGAAAGAGAGAGAGAGAGAGAGAGAGAGAGAGAGAGAGAGAGAGAACTTGAGGAATAACATTTGAGATTGTCCTCTGGATTACACACACACACACACACACACACACACACACACACACATACATGCAAATGTACCTGCGTGCCCATGTGCATAGAAATGTATACTCACACGTGCATACACACAAAAGAAAATCACAAAATGTAAAATGGAAAAGAAGTGAAAAGTTTTTAAGGCATTAAGAACATTCAAACCTTGCTCTGAGGAAATGGATGTTTTCTGATTTCTGTAGCCAACACTTGTCTGTAGTCACAGGTGACTATTGTGGAAACAACCTCTATGTGTTTCCAGGTGAGGTGTTGGAACTGAGAAACTACACGCTGTGTTAGACACAAAATCAATACTGTGTGATTCAGCCTCAACAGCATGTCCCAGCTCTCTCCTGCATCAAGTCTTGCAGGAAGGGATGCAACATCAAAGTCAAATTTTTCTCTAATCAAGGGAAAGGAATGATTTTTAGCTTTGCAATCATCAAGAAACTCAAAGAACTCAGAGATGGTTAAAATACTGAAGCCATGCAGATCTTAATTTCATATTACAGCCTCACATGAAAGAACTTCATTTAATTATTTGCTTCTACTTTGTGCACCATTGGAAAGACATCTGGTGTTTAGTAAGTATGCTAAGCACTGGTCTAGATCTGTTAAACACAAGGATCTATGGATAGATGGATGGGTGTGTGAATTGGAGGGGTGGATAGATGGATGGGTAGATGGCTAGGTGATATGTGTGTGGATGGGTAGGTAAGTGGATAGGTGGATAATAGGTGGGTGAGTGGATTTGTGAGCAGACAGACAGATGGATGAGTGAATGGCTGGCTGGCTGGATAATGGATATATGGATGCACCCATATGGTGGATGGGAGAATGAGTGGATGAATAAGTAGATGGATGGATGACAGATGATGGATGGATGGATGGATGGATGGATGAATGGATGGATGAATGGGTAGATGCATGGATGGTAGAAGGATAGGTGGATGGATGGGGATAGATGGATGGATGGATAGATGAATGGGTAGATAAATGGATGGATGGAATGAAATGAATGAACTTCCATGAAGTGAGGAGACACCTGAGATAAAATAGCCAAAAGGAACAAGAGCTGAAAACTTGGTTACTTAGTGACAACTTACAGGGACCACACAGAACTTGCAATGGCGGCTTGACTGTGTCCTTGGGACATCCCTGTATATCTTTAGACACATCTGAGACTCTGTGTTGTATCATCAATGAGACCATACCAGCTTCTTATTTTTGGCATTTGCCACACTGTAGGGAATAACTGGAGGCTATGAATCCCAACCACTTTTCCCTGTTGTCTTGAAAAAACACATCTAGTATTTGACCAGAAAATTGCTTTGTATGCAGTTTGTGTTTCAGATACAGCTATGTTATCCTATGTTATCCTTAATTTCAGCAGAAATAAAGAACACTTTAATAGCTTACTCGTTTCTTGTAATTCCTTTGAATATAAATGTTAGTGTTGTTCACACTTAAAATGTCAAGGTCATTATTATACCTTGTGAGTGATGGGACACGAGAAATACAAGTAAGGCTTGTATACACAAGGAAAAAGGAGAAAATTCACATATTCATTGCCTATATTACACACATATATAGGGATGTGTATGTGTGTTATGCTCACCTGGAAAACAGGGATTTATTTTTTTTCTCAACTCATCTACATTTCTCATTTTGGAAACACATCTGTTGCACAAAGACGGGATGAGCACACATCTGAACTTATTTAACCAACAGTGCACTCTTAATGAACACCTAGCACATAACAAGCTGCTGGGGCCATGCCTTTCAGTCTGAAGTGACTCCTCAGTAGGAAAGAAAGCACATGGGAATCTTTTTGTGCTTCTGTGCCTAGGCCCCCGGAAGACCCATGAAGTACTTTGTCTGCAGTAAGACTTCTATGACCCAAAGAGGAATTATTTTCAAAAGTGGTCTGAATACTCGGACCCTCCCCACAAAGACCAGAAATGTCCAATACCCTTGCAGCAACGATTCAAATAAAGTGTTTTAAAAACAGGATCAATATTATTCAACTCTGTTCCTGGGAAGTGAGTGCCTGCAATTCACCTGCCTCTGTTGTTTCTTTCCTCTGGCCTCGGCCCCTGTCACTTCACGTTCGTCACAGAGTCAGAGACTATGCACTAGAGGAGAAGCTCTATTCTCCCGCCTGGGATTCTATCATTTTCTGCTTCCCTGGCCTGACTTTGATGCTCCCCTATTCTTACAGGAACTTGAGTGACAAGAGGAGGAGTTCCTACCTCCGAGCAGACTGGACCGTGTGCACCGTTAACCCTCCAGAGCAGCAAGCATCTGTGTTTAGCACAGTGAGGAAAAACAGAGGTGCTTGGATCCTCATCACTAAGAAAATCAAGCTAGCCGGGCAATCTAATCACAAGCTCACTGACACCCAGCTAGTGCTGTGCCTTGGTTCATCTCTCTTGGCTACTTTATAGAAACATTTCACATTTAGAGAATGAAATCCTGTGACCATTGCCATGCGGCAAAAGCTGTTCCTGAGCCCAGAACAGTATGAGGTATTTTCTACCCCACCTTTCCAACCCAACACCGCAGGGATACAGGAGTCTAGAAAGAAACAAAGTGGGTAGAGGCAAAAACAATGACACAACAATTTCAGTATCTCACAGACTCAACGAACGACTTCAACTACAAACTGCACCAGCCAGCACTGGCATCTTCCTCCGTGCTCCGGTGGCTCCATTCCAGGTGTGCATGGCTGATGTCACACAAGGAAGGCTGCTGGCATAACACTTGATAAGCCTGTAAGGTAGAACCCCAAGAACAGCAAGCCAGTGGCATGCTGGGAGGTGTTACATAAGAAGGGAAAACAGGCAGCGTTGAAAAGTTTAATAAGGTTGAATTTCTTGACTGACGGGGTTCCCAGCATCTGCTTATATTCTAAAGAACAAGGGAATCTACAAACAATGCACTCTATAGAAGTTCCTTCTGCTGGGTCAGGGATTTACTCTTTTCCCTCAATGTTTCATGGACTGATCTTTGGAGGAAAAGTTCTCTGGCAGGCTGGACTGTTGTCATTTTTCCTTTTTATTATTCTTGTTTTAGTAAATGGAATTAAGACTTAAGGGCTGTTGAGATGATTCAGTGGGTAAAGGGGCTTGGTGCCAAGCCTGATGGCATGAGTTCAGTCCCTGGAACCCACGGGATGAAAGGAGAAAACAGACTCCAGCAAGTTATCCTAGGACTTCCACACATCCGCGTGTGTGGACCTGCGTGCATGCACACACACAAATATACACACACCACACACACACACACAAACACATACATACAGACACACACACCACACACACACACACACACACACACACAAACACACACACACACCACACACACCACACACACCACACACACCACACACACACACACACCACACACACCACACACACACATACAAACACACACAGACACACACACACCACACACACACACACACACACAAACACACATACACACCATACACACTACACACACACACATACCACATACAAACACACACACACACACATACCACACACACACACCACACACACCACACACACACACATACCACAAACACACATAAACACACACACACATCACACACACACACACACACACACACACACACACACACATCTTTGCAGGAGCACACAAAACAAAGTAATAATAAAGGACTAGAACGTGAACTATTTAAAAATGAGAAGAAAATCAGACATGTCCTGTGGACCGTGCCACCAGACAGAAGAACTGATAAGGTTGAAGGAGGTTCAAAACCCAGGTAAATCTCATAATTGAGAATGGTAGGCTTTAGAATTGGCACCCAGTCAGACTCTACCTGGAGCATAGTACCACAACGCCCCACAAGAGCATTCGACCACCAGTCACCTAGCATGAACACCTAGAGTTCTCCATGCTAATCAGGTATCTGGATAGGCCCTGAGTGTTTAGCCAATGAGCTTCCCCTCGTGGGCATTCCATCCTGCAAAAGGTATTTAATCCCTGATTCACCGTTAGTAAGACATATGCATTTATATCCGACATAACGATAAGGCAGTTTGGATAAACAAGGACTGTCACCTTTATCAAGGATCGCTGGGGGGGGGGGGGGGCGCGTTGTGGGGAGAAAGCGTCTTTTCCAGCCCCTCCATACTTTCAGCATTCACTCAGAGTTAAACAGGATTCTGCCCAGTCCTGGACTCCACCATTCCCTTCTTGCCTGATACATGGCAGAAGCATGGGCCTGTAGACCACCGTTCTCAACTCCTAGAAGTCGCCAGAGGTGTCTGGGTACACAGGAGATTGAGAATCACAGTAAATGTCCCAGCTGTCACTGTTTCTCACCTGGCAAACACAGGCTGGGTCCTCCTATCTCAGACTGTGTTCTGCCTTCCCTGAGCAACATGCTGGCACTCCGGTATCCCAGAGGCCAGGCAGAAACGCAGCCTGACATGTCCAACTCATGGTTTAAAGCCACGAAGGGCTGAGAACAGCCATGACCATGGATAACAGGAAACTGTAAACTTACTCTAAAAATTATGAGGTTTTTTTCTTTCCTTTGCAACTTGTTTTCTTTCTAGAATTTAAGTGAGCATGAACTTTGTAGATGGCAGTATTGTGTCACAATGTCAGAAGGTTACATATGATTAACAAATGATTATTTAGGAAGAGTACAGGAGCTCAGCAGTGAAGAACAGTGGCTGCTCTTGCAGGGGACTTGGAGTTGACTTCCAGCACTCACATATGCTCACAGCCTTCTGTAACACCAGCACTGGGGGACTGAAGCCCTCACCTGGCCTTCACAGACACCAGGTATACATGTCCATAGACACACATACAGACAAAAACACCCACACACATAAAATATATACAAATAAAATTAAAATAGTATAGAAGAATACTAAGATTAGCAGAACAAGGAAGTTTGATAAAATGGATTAACATAGTAAAAATGGCCAACTTACTAAAAGCTATCTACAGATTCAATGCAGTCCCCATCAAAATCCCAACACATTTCTTCACAGACATAGAAAGAGCAATTCTCAACTTCATATGGAAAAACACAAAACCCAGGATAGGAAAAACAATTCTCCTGAGATTTACTCTCTGGCTTCCATTACATATGTATGTAATCTCTCTCTCCCTTTCTCTTTCTCTTCTGTCTCTCTGTCTCTCTCTCTCTGTCTCTCTCTCTCTCTGTCTCTCTCTCTCTCTCTCTCTCTCTCTCTCTCTCTCTCTCACACACACACACAGATTTTTAAAATGTATTGTTTTTTTTTCCTCCCATAAAACTAGAGACTCTTGGGCTGGACTTCGTATTTTTTAATGAAATGGTACTTTATAAGAAGCAGGGTCCTCAGAGTTTGGGCTCAAATGCTGCATCTTAATTAGAGCCCATTCATTGCTTTATGGAGACTTCCCATCCTTGAGTGGACTGCTTGGCTCATCTCAGTGTTTTGAGGAGAGTCCTCACCCATACACAACAAGGGCAGTGCTACATGGCTGGCCTTACTGTGTGCAGAAGCACAGGGCCAGTCATGGGCTACACTTTCCCCTGCACACGAGGAGGGGCTTGGGGGAGGTGGGGAACACATGAGACCTACTCTCCACCTTCACTCTGAGTGTGCTGGCCCAAGGGAAAGGAAAGCTGCAGCACCAAGAAGAGTAAGTCAACTACCGGGGATCGTGTCTGTCAGTCAAAGCATTTGCCTTTTCTTCCCTGGTTCCTGATGCAAGAGCTCAGAACTCAGGAGATTTCCAGAATGTTCCTTGTGTTTGCATGACAGTGAGATGGCACACATCCTCCATAGGGAACCCTGTGATTTTAGAGGGTTGGAATTCCGATTTCAGGGAAGGGGAAGTGCTGGCGACCAAGCTCCGCTACAAGTGTCCATTAATGTATCTACCAGGCGCCCACAGTGGAATGAGCACTAAGCCATACAAAGAGTTCAGTTCTGAGAGCTTTGCAGACTTCCAGGAGTAAGGAGGACCTACCCTCCTATGTCCCTTGTCTTCTGTGGCACTACCATGTGGCCATCCCTGAGTTCTCTTCCTTCTAATGATCTGATTGTAAACTGGGAGTCATTCAAGCACACCCTCAATCCAGGAGAGCAGAAATTCCTTCTTCCCTGGTTCCTGATACAAGGGCTTCAGAACCTCAGGGATTCCCAGAGTGTTCCTGTGCAAACAGGGCTAATAGCCAGGAGCACTAGATGCTCCTACTGCAGTTGGCCTGGGCCTGGGGCCTCGCAGCAGGGGTTGTGTTAATTCTGGGTAGTGTGTGGATTAGATTGCTTGTATCCAAGACCTGGCAGGTTTTGGGGGGGGGAAATTCATACATTTTACGTCAGAAAACATCTTGTAAGTTCAGAGAGACAAGCTTTTCCTGTAGATGCCACTCAGTAACCTGTCCCTTGGAGCAAGCCCCTCTTTCAACTGCACACATGACAAGGGGTGTGTGTGACAGCTCAGGACCTGATCATAATTGGGACTTTGTCAGCAAATTAATCTCTAGTTAAGAGGCAAAGAGGAGCCATCTGAGATTTCATAGCTAGAACATGGGTTGTTTGAGAAGAAGGGAACATGGAAACTACTGTGTAGTCACTCCTAATTAGCAGTTGGAAGACAAAAATGCCTCTTCGAATAGACCAGGAGCTCCCTTAAATTGGTTTGCCTGAGAAGGATCCCAAGGTGAGATCAGCCTTGGGAAGACGGCTGTAAGAAAGACTAAGTTAGCTGAGACACAAGCCGATGACAGAAATGTCACAGAGATACATCAGTGCATTAATTCACATGCTAATTATCTTCACTGTCACAATTAATGAGATTCTTCCAAAGCCAGTGGATTATAAGGAGGAGGAAGAGGCGGTTCAGTGTACACGGCCGACAGGTCACCAGCGGTTTAGAGAAAGATGTGTTGGTGCTTCCTTGGGCATGATGGAGAAGGTGTTTAGCAGACTGTATTATGTCTGGATATCTAAGTAGGCATGGAAGCTTGCCTGTTTTTGTGAAGATAGATTATTCTAGGCAGAGCAAATGTTAAGTGAAAAGGACTCTGGAAGAAATAAGAAAGGATATCATCTAGGTGAAGATGAAAAATTCACAAAACAAGACGGTGTGTTGGTTATGAGCTCGCCTGTGGAGAAGAATGAGGAACTAAACTCTGGTGCTTTGGAGGACAATAAGGAGCCCATGGCAACGCGCCACCAACCATGGAGGACTGAGCTGAAGGAAACAGGGCTCTTGAAAAGCTGTAGACAAGCCTGTGGGGCACTGTCTTGATTAATGATTGATATGAGAGGGCTCTGCCCATCTTGGGAGGTGCTAACCCTGAGCAGGTGGTCCTGGTTTGTGTAAGAAAGCAGACTGAGCAAGTCACAAGAAGCAAGGCAGTAAGCAGCACCCTCCATGGCCTCTGCATCAGCCTTCTGCCTCCAGGTTCCTGCTCTGCTTGAGTTCTATCCTGACTTCCCTTAGTGATGGAAAGACTGCGAACTAAGAGTTAAAAGAGAATCAACAGACCCTTTGCTCTCCTAGTTGCTTTTGGTTGTGATGTTTATCACGGCAATGGGAGCCTAACTAATAACTTGGCTTCTCGTGTCCCATTGACTTGTGCTTAGCTCCACATCTGCTATCACTAGCCATTTCACGCATGTGAAGGATGGCGTGCCCATAGGCCCATCAGAGGCTGACGTTCCTCTCCAGGTGCTCTGGAGGACTGATCCTTACTTGTAAGTTTGGATTTCTCTCTCTCTTTTTTTTTTAAAAGTCTAGTCTCACTAGCCACAAATGAATTCTCAACTAATATGCTATCTGCCTTTGTGAGTCTTTCATCTTTACCTAAATGGCTTCCTGTTCCTCGCTCCCCAGATCTGTCTCTCTCTCTCACTCAATGTCTTGCTTGTGAGATTCATCCCTGTTGGATGGTCATTGAACATTCCCCTTCTTGTCCCCAACCCCAGGGGAAGCCATTCGGGAATGCAAAACAATGGATCTGCCTGTTCTTTTATCACTTGGTATTCAAGAGCTTTCCAGCTCTCTTTTTGCTCCCATACATAGAACAGCTACGAATATTCACACACCTGCGCAAGCGTCCTCTAGAGGAATGTCCAGGAGGAGAAGTGTTAGGTAGAGGTGAGATAATTGTTTCTGAGAGACGGGGACCAATTTGCACTCGGATCGGCAGCATGCGCAACCCCCTGCTGCTCCCCACCTTCTGTAATATGTGTCATATTTTCAGATTTGAGAATTTTTGCCAGTCTGGTGGGTAAAAGATGATCTTTAATTTTCATTTGAGTTTGCATTGGCAATGCAAATGAGGTTGAGAATCTTCTACGTGTTTATTAGCTATTCCCTCTCTTCTCTGGAATGCCAGTTCAGCTTGGTTTTCTTT
Organism: Mastomys natalensis; assembly: GCA_021653895.1. Taxonomy (NCBI): domain Eukaryota; kingdom Metazoa; phylum Chordata; class Mammalia; order Rodentia; family Muridae; genus Mastomys; species Mastomys natalensis. The sequence goes on from JAJTUV010002858.1 coordinate 91,589, forward strand.
TTTCTTTTTTCCAATGGATTGTTAGTCCTTTCCTTATTAGCAGCCTTTAGTAGGAGCGCTTTACGCTACTCCTGTTTCTATGTACTATAAATATCTTCTATCACTGTGACTTTGTCTTTTTGGAAAAAAAAAAAACACCTTTTCTTTGAGATTTTACATTTTAAGTGAGACTTAGTCAATTAATAAGACTGATTAAATTCAGAATAAAAATCAAGGCATTAAGTTATTAATAAAATGACTAAAAGCCAGCATATGTAGCAACATATTCCTTTATGGTTAGTACATGGGGGTTTGTTTTTTCAGAAATACATCTATAATCTCATACCAAATTAAAGATTATGTTTTTCATTAGCATGTAGTCACTGTCCAAATCAACGGTGTGTGGTATACTGTTTCCATACATACATATGCACCATTTACATTGTCTTTTATTTTAAGGACATTGCCGCCTTTTGCTTTTCTTCCAACTCAAAATCCTCTACTTTAACAGCTTCCTGTAACTTCCACAATTCACAAGTAAAATGGTGGCATCTCACGTTCACTCTGGGGAGATCTCTGTTTCACTTCTGTGTCTTCCCTCCTTCCTGGTCCCATAAATTCATCTGCTTGGATGCGTTTTTCTCACCCACTCTCAGACAGTCACGGCTCTTTTCTGTGTGCACTCACACGTGGCTATACACCACACATGCATGCCCGTGACCCCTTCCCTCATTCAAACTCATTTGCATCTCTGCCTCCCCACAGAATGTTCACTCTCCATCTCTATCCAACTGACCCTGATGGTCTTTCGCTGTCAGCTCTTCCCTGGGCTGTGGGAATCCTCAGCCCCCAGTCTGTAGGTAGCTAGGGCCCTCTTCTTATTTTTCTCTTCTCTGAAGCCCCTCATCCCCAGCATTTCACCTCTTTGCAGCATGCTGTCACCAGTTAACTGGTATCTGTGTGTGTCTTCTCCCCGGCCCTGGGCTTCTCTGCCTCCAGCCTTGAAAGACAGGCTCCAACAGTTGCTCCTTGGGACCAGGCTTGAGTCCCGAGCTGAGTCATTAACTCATGGCTGCAGTTGTGACAGGAAAGACTAGGAACCCATCTCAGGCAGTGTCTTTGCAGATGGGAACACCTCTCCCATGGTAAAGTGTCTTAAGGATGAATAGCACCTTGTCTGGACTTCACACTAGCCTATAGTAGAAATGCCACAAGTGTAAATATGCTTTCTTTACCTTCTGATTTAATTTCTTCTCTTTTAATGTTTGCTTTTAACGTGGAAAAACATTTCTATTGCTTCCTGAGTCAATGGTTTCAATAATTTTACTCTTTAATTATATCTTTTGAACCAAGACCCAATGTCCCAATTTCTCTATTGATCTTAAAATAACCCACACTTCCTTTAAATCACCTTGTGCATCTCATTTAATTCTTCCTAGTGATCTAGTAATGTCCTAAAGAACACTAGGAAAGCAGAAGGGAAAAATCCAAGGCTGAATATGAACATTCTATTCACCTGGCAGAGGCGTCTCTGTAGGGCGTGTCTCGGCCATTGTGCACTGAGTGCATTTTGTAGATGTCTGTTTTCAGGAAAGTGTTTAGCAAAATGGCATTTGGAAAAATACATTAGATAAATGGCTTCTGAAGTACTGTTCTAATCTAATTATTAAAGCCAATCCATATTCATAAGTTAAAAGGCTGGCAAAAATACTGCTTTGGTGCATTTATTTTATAATAACCTTGATGTATTCTACAATGTACTAGCCAGATACCTTCAAGGCCCAGCACTGAATGCAGTCAGCACAGTGAATGCAGTCAGCACGGGGAAGCACTCACGGGATCAGGACCACCTCACACGCTTGCTGAGGCAAGCACAGCATGTCCTTCCATCCTAATCTGTTTGGAGAGGAAGGAGCAAGGGAAAGTGAGCAACAACCCTGTGTTATCAGTTCCTATGTCTCCAGTTCCTGGCAAGTCTCCTGTACCCAGTGGTAGCTGGGATAAACATGTTGGTAAGGTTGGTGTGACGTCACTGGGGACAGGAGAAGGCAATCTTGTTTCTAGACTGTTTTCTCCCAATCTGATGCCCAGGTTGCTGTAACAACATGTCCTACGAACAACAGCTATTTATTTCTCACAAATCTATGGCTGGAGGGCTATGTGCCTGATGTCTGTGCTCTGGTAAGGGGCTTTCTTCAGTGTGCACACTGCTGACATCTAGTAGCGTCCTTCCATGTTGAGAAGGAAAAGAAGAAAGAAAACTCTTTTTTTATTCCACAGACATTAATCTCACTCATGGGGGTGGGAGGGGGGTGGAAGGGGGGTGGGAGGGGGTGGGGGGGGGGGTGGAGGGGGGTGGGAGGGGGTGGGAGGGGGTGGGGAGGGGTGGGAGGGGGTGAGAGGGGGTGGGGGGGGGGTATCTGCCTTGAAATATATCTAATCCTAATTCTATCAAAGTCCTTAAAGCCTCATATGATAATTTAATGATAAGAATTTTGAAGGTAGACATTGAGTCTATAACATATACCTAAAAATTTAATCTTTGATCCAATATTCATTTTAACGACAAGTAATTTCTGTTATCACTAGGTCAGTTTTCCAGCATGAGAGAATAGACAGAATATATAGGATGTAAAACTATAAATTCTGAAAACTATGTTACCGATCATAATCTCATTGACAGGCGATAGCTGAAACGCTGAGATATGATAGAGCAATAAAATAATCAAGCAACCTGTTTATTATAATTGCTAGGATATTTCAGGTAACTCTTCCATTTAGAATGAGGGTATTTTATTTTTTTTTTACAGAACACTTAGCTCCTTTACAACATGAAATGTTGAGAATAGTTCCTTTACGATTGGCAGAAACACAAAAGCTTTTCAAAAAATTCAAGAAAGAAACCTTACAGAAACCTTTCGATTCTTTGCATGCGTCAGAGAATTACAAAGGAATTTATTTTAATGCGAACAGCTAATGAAAAAACAAATGAGAAGTATTAATAGTGTTTCTTCTATCAAGCATCTGGAAATAAACAACCATAAAATATCCACAAGGGGGAGAAATGCAATGAACCCATAGCCCTGGGAGGAGGGTAGAGGCAGAGGAAGTAGAAGCTATATTACTTTGGAAAGTAAATATTTCAGATCTATCAAGTTGTTTTTCCTCCAACAAGAAAGAGAGAGATGCGGGGTGGGGGTATGTGTGTTACATATGTCTACGACTTACTTTTTTTTTTTTGCCAGAAATTGATGTTCATCTGAGTGTAGAAGAGGCACATGGCAGGTATCGGCATTGTTGGAGAAACCTCTTCAAAAGAGGCCTTTCCTGAGGGTCTAATGGGCGCTGCACTTGTTTTTTAATTTGTGAAGCAGGGATGAGCTGTGGAGATTGTGCTTGTCTATGAGGTGAAGCGGAATCTGAGTACAGCCACAGTCAGCAGAAGGATTAGTGGAGGTTTGATACGGTGCATCGCTTCCCCCCCATCATTGAACAGACAAGAATAGATATGAAACCAGTTTTTGATCCGGGAAGATTGCAATAGGATTAGAATTCATATTTCTTTCCCAAGACCTCACCATCTGTTTCTATTCTGAACCTGTGAGCAACACTTTGCAAAACATTTCCATGCGCCCATGGGCTGAGGTCCTTCCTTTGTACCTGGGCACAGCTCAGCGTTCTGAAAGCAGAGGAAGCAGGCATGGAGATGGGATGTTGAAGAACATGAGATCCTTGCCCTCCCAGAAGCCTCCTGTGTGCTGAAGATCCTGCCATCTTGATTGGGAACACACTTCATAACAATCCTAAATGTAACGCTTCTGTCCTGGAAGGCTGATACGCTTTAATCCCCAACCTTTCCATATTTTGAGGGGACAGCCTTCATGATCAGATCATGAAAGCAGAAGCCCTGTGCATGGGACTCTAGAGTATTATTTACAGAAAAGACCCAAAGGGCAGAGGGCTTGGCTCTCAGACACAGTTCTTGTCTAGTAAGCACAAGGCCCTGTGTTTACCATCCAGGGCTGAAGAAATGAGGAGGAGGGAAAGAAGAAGAGGAGGAGGAAGAGGAGGAGGAAGAAGTGGAGGAGGAGAAGGAGGAGGAGGAGGAGGAGGAGGGGAGGAGAGAGGAGGAGGGAGGAGAGAAACTAAACAGAGGGAAGCCAGAATTTCCATTCCCCTCCATGCTCAGTCACCCAAATGTGAGCAAAGAGCAGCTTCAGCTTCCTACCTGTACAGAGTACCTGCCATCATGCTGTCCCTACCATGATGGATGGGATTTGTTCACACCTGAACCACAGGAAACTTCTCCTTCTTGCCAAGAATTTGGTCATAGCAATGAGAAAAGTACCTAGTACACATGTCTTCAAAAATAGAGTCCTTTGCTTTCCTGCCACACACCATGCCCAGGATGTTGGGAGGAAGTCTTGATGTCAGGAATCCATGCCCAACCTGCTGCTTCTCATGGTGCAGGGTAGGGGCAGTCTACAAACCTATGGAGCCATCGTCCCTGGGTGAGTAGCCACTACCCCAGGTTTCCCAAGCCCTGCTTGACTATTCCTAGTTAATGGTACAGTATGCTTTCAGTTTACGGTCTTTCCCGACAACCCAGGGTCTCCCACTCCTCACTACAAGGCTGCATATTTGTTCTTGGGGCTTACAAAGTAGAATGTAGTCCCTGGCCATCATCATGCTTTTTGGCCCCCACCCAGATATTCATTTTTTAATTCATTGTGTCTGAGCATATGTCACACAACTCGGGATATTCAACTCTCCATGTCCACTCTTGAGCCGTCCTGGATTCACGTCAGCCACGAGACATGGCTGCTTCTCAGACCACGTGGGGTGCAGAGCAGTCTGGGATTTTACCTTCTCTACATTTCACAACCTTTGGACTTACATTTTCAAGTCACTGTCAGAACCCTCCCACACAGGGATGGCCTTTGTTGTCCAGGTTCTCTTGCTAACCTGCTTGTGTAGGCACAGCAAAGGGATTGTCTTCCTGAGCCCTGTAGGACTGTCATGACTCCTATATAGTAGATGTAAGTTGTTGACTACGAGTTTGTGATGTCCTAGAGAGCACCTGTAACCATCGCTCATTTGGAAGCTCACTCTATTTTCTGGTCCCTTTAATAGGATCAATGTCACATTTTCAAACTGCTCTGTTAATTTGAGCCTTTGAGAGCTATCATGCTTGGGTTAAATGTGGATCAGAGCTGGTGAACTCAGGACCCGGGGGACACCCTTTACTACAAGTGTGGCGATGGCCTCTCTGAACCCCACTCTCTTCACCTGTAAAGAGATACTGCAGCAATAATAGCAACAGGGGCATAAAAGCTACCGCGAAGACAAACGGAATTAATTTATCTAGAGCGCTTAGAACACTACCTACAGAATAGCATATGCTTCTTGGCACTTATTTTTATCTCCTGGCGATCATTAGATGACTCACGGGCTA